>ML677386.1:14280390-14648211 GCA_007922305.1 Dermatemys mawii | reverse complement strand
TCCGCAATCCGCTGCTGAGCTGGCCCCTGCAACCGCCGGACGCTGTGTCTGGCTGCCCTCCTGGGTTGAGAAGAGCTCCTGGCTGCATGCGTCCAGGGACTCCTCCGTGCCCTGGGTCGCTGCCGCCTCGTCCTCATCCTCCTCCTTTTCTTCATCCTCCTGGTCTTCGTCCTCCTCCTCACCCACCCCTTCACTGGTGGGCTGGGAAGTGTCCATGGTGATCGATGGAGTGACCGTAGGATCACCACCAAGTATCGCGTGCAGCTCCTTATAAAATCTGCAAGTCACCGGGGCTGCCCCGGAGCGGCCGTTTGCCTCGCGGGCTTTGCGATATGCATTCCTAAGCTCCTTTACCTTAACACGGCACTCATGGCCTCTTTCCGCCAATGCCCGTGATATCTGCCCATAGGTATCAAAATTCCTGCGGCTAGACCGCAGCTGAGACTGAACAGCCTCTTCCCCCGCAACAGCTGATGAGGTCCAGCACCTCGCTATCGAGCCATTCACAGTTAATATTGAGTCCAGACCTGATGGTGTCGAATTTGCAGATGAACTGGAGGAGAACACTTCAACCTGCCTGGCCATACAATAGCAGATCTCAAAACAGCCATCCTTCAGCAAAAAAAACTTCAAGACCAGACTTCCAAGAGAAATTGCTGAGCTCCAGTTCATCTGCAAATTTGACACCAGGTCTGGACTCAATATTAACTGTGAATGGCTCGCCAATTACAAAAGCAGTTTCTCCGCTCTGGGTGTTCACACCTCCAGATCACCTGGTGGAAGTGGGCTTACCCCCCCACCCCCACCACCAATTGAATTTACCTTGCTTTCTTGCCTGCTATTTATACCTGCCTCTGGAGATTTCCACAACATTCATCTGATGAAGTGGGTCTTAGCCCACGAAAGCTCATGATCTCTAAAATCTGTTAGTCTATAAGGTGCCACAAGACTCTCTGTTGCTTTTGCAGATCCAAACTAATACGGCTAACCCTCTGATACTAGGAAAAAAGTAAAATGGAACATTTTCATGCTCCACCAGAAATTCTCAAAAAGTAATCATAAATGGTGAAGGGCAAATTTGACATAAACCTCTTTTAGTTTTACTAATCTGGAATGTTCTTAGTTGATTCTCTGGCCTCAATCCTCCAAGCTGTTAACTTCAGTGCCTTCATGGGGCCCTAATGAATTCCAATAGGGCTCTGAGTATGGAAAGGGTTTTTGTGCAGAACAGTTTGAAGAACCAGCGTTTAATGTTTTATTTTGAAGGATTTTTTAAAATGAAAGAATGTAATTATAAAACAAAAGAGAAGGCTTAGTGGCACAGTATACAAATACCTATGGCACAGTGCCACAAAGACTATATCTGTTCTTGCAGCAACCAGTCAACAAGAGAGTAATATTGTCAGTAAGGGCCAGACTGATATATTTACTTACATTGACCAATACGTTACACCATGAGTAGTGCCACTGAAGTCAACTGGACTACTGTACTTGTGGTACCAGCGACTACTCAGTGTGAGCAAGGGTATTGCAATCTGGACCCGATGAACAATAGTATAATGCTAACTTCTTGAATGATTATGCAGTTTATGCTTTCATTAATAAAACTAGTGGCAAAAAAATAGCCAGATTTGTCACGTGCACCCTAATGGAAAGACAAAACCAAACTACAAATTCTATATGATATTAAACATGCTTAAATCTTATCCTTTGGAAACTACTCAATTCTGAGGTAAATAGTGCCTTGGAGAAAGCTATTTTGTATGGTTTTAGGGAATGCTTTGCTAAAATTTTTTTTTCTGAAACTAGATGTATGAGATAGGATAGACTAGGTCCTATTCTGGGTCTTCACTACCAGAAATGCTTCCTCCCTGGTCTGAGCTCATGATATCATCTGTTCCCCTCTGCTGCCTCTTCCTGGGGCCTATTGAAGCCACTCCAAAAGAGCAGACACACTGGAAGGTCAGGGGAGAACAGTGAAGTGAGCTGTGGAGTAAAACCAACAGTGCTTAGAGAAAATAAAAAGCATGAAGCCTTCAATTTTTTTCGCTTGGAAAGGTGGTGTATCACTCTGCCCCACTGAGTGACTGGGCAACAAAATGGCAGATATAGAGCTGAAGAAAGTAATGAAAGAAAATAATTTCAAATATTAATATAATTTCATCAGTAAAGTTTATGAATGAAACAACATTCATTCATAAAACTGGTTACCTCAATAACTGGCTAATTGACAATTAAGCTGCTTATTAAGAGCCATAGCTGTTCAGCAGGCTACCCTTGTAAATTTCACTTTCAATCCAATTGCTACTTAAATCACTGAAACTTGCACTGTTTAGCATCCTAACTTCTGCTCAGTTTGCCATTAATTATATTTATCCATATTGTAACTCAAACTCCATGTTAAAATGCTCACTCCATTTTGTAAAAGCCTGCTGCAACCTTCATTTTGCAAAATCCTGATGTAATCTTATCAGTTCAGTCTGTCCTGATGAAATAAAGTGTAAACACCAAAGATGCTGAAGATGCAGACAACAGCCCTGACAAAGTAAGAGAAGCCCCCCACTAAACAGAAAAGAACAAAGGTACAATTGAAGAAACATGAAAGCCAGATCTGAGGCTGAAAGTCAGGTCTGCAACTGACAGGTAATCAACACCACCCACACCAGAGGCAGCTTGACACAGCAAGACCTATAGACTCTGGATTCAAACTAAAAGCACATAAAATGAATGAGTGAGATGAAAGACTTTGGGTAACATTCTGCTGCCAGCATGGAAGGGCATCAGTGTGCGCCCGACAGAGACCCAGCCCTTCCTTGTGCCTGGCTTTCCTGGCCAGTTAGCTGCCACAAGCTACAAACTGAAACCACGAACTAGGGAGAGGAAGAGAGAGAGGGGGAGGGGGGGGGGGTGTACACACATAGGTATTAGATATTAGTTACTGGTCATAAATCAAATGGTGTTATCATAATAAACATGGCATCTTTTCTTGTCTCCTGAAGCGATCCTGTGTTGTTTTGTCTGCATACCACAGATGATATTCAATGATGATAACTGCTAAGTAATGCACATTGGAAAACATAACCCCAACTATTCATATAAAATGATGGGGTCTAAATTAGCCATTACCACTCAAGAAAGAGATAATGGAGTCACTATGGACAGTTTTCTGAAATCATCCACGCAATGTGCAGCGGCAATCAAAAAATCTAACAGAATGCTGAGAATCACCAAGAAAGGGATAGATAATAAGACAGAAAACATCCTATTGCCTCTAAATAAATCCATGGTATGCCCACATCTTGAAAACTGTGTGCAGATCTGGTTGCTCCATCTCAAAAAAGATGTACTGTATTGGAATTGGAAAAGGTTCAGAAAAGGGCAACAAAAATGACTGGGGTAGAGAACAGATCCGGTATGAAGAGAGATGAATAAGATTGGGACTTTTCAGCTTGGAAAAGAGACAGCTAAGAGGGGATATGATAGAGGACTATAAAATCGTGATTGGTGTGGAGAAAGTAAATAAGGAAGTGTTATTTACTCCTTCTCATAAACACAACAACTAGGGGTCACCCAATGAAGTTAATACGCAGGAGGTTTAAAAGAAACAAAAGGAAGTATTTTTTCATACAACGCACAGTTAACCTGTGGAACTCCGTGCCAGATGATGTTGTGAAGGCCAAGACTACAACAGGGTTTAAAAAAAGAACTAGATAAGTTCATGGAGGATAGATCCAACAATGGCTATTTGCCAGGAGGCACAGAGATGGCGTCCAAGCTTCTGTTTATGAAAAGCTGGGAATTGGCAAAAGGGGCTGGATCACTCGAGGATTACCTGCTCTGTTCATTCCCTCTGGGGCACCTGGCATTGGCTACTGTTGGAAGACAGGATACGGGGCTAGATGGACCTTTCTGGTCTGACCCAATATGGCCATTCTTATGTAATTAATACCTAACTTGACTGCTGAAGACAAATTACCGATTTTGCTAAACTGGTTTAATATATCATTGATTGAGGGTGAGTGAGAAAGCAAGACAATCTATCCTGTTAGCTGCAGGGCACTAATATAGTATGTGATAAATGTTTTATACCTGGAATTTTCCTGTTCTAGTGCTTATTCTTTGCAATGGACACATCATAACTACCAATGCTAAAGAGTGAATAAAATGGCAAAAAAAAAAAAAGTAGCTGTGAGGGGTATAAGCACTCCCATATAGTTAAAAAAAAAAAAAAATCAAGTACAAAACACCAGGATTGTGTACCCATAAAATACAGATAAAATATAATCACTGTGACTACTTGCTGAATTTGGCACACATACCCATGTGCATATTACTGACATTTGAGTTTCTTGGCTACTTGTGCTCCTTTTTGATAATGAGAAATAATCTGAACAAGGATGAAGCAATTAATAAAAAGGAAAAGCAGACTTGCCAGCCATATAAGTAAAAAGGTATTCTTTCCTTTAAACTCCAGAAAATATGCAGGTGCCAGCCACAGCGCCTGACCAACAAACCACAGAAGGAGAAGGAGAACACCCCTCTGCCAGGACATTCTCACGACAGGCATTACAAGGGGCAAGAGGCAGAGGTACCAAAGAAAATATTGGGATGTGCACACTTTGTTAAAACTTACAAAAATAGCAGTATGTAGGAAACAACAAAAGACAAGGTCTTTGTAATAGGCTAAGGACACGACTAGAAGAAGGAGCAGCTGTGGCAGGAAAGCTGTGAGTCCTAGGGCAAAACTCCATTCACTCTCTGCAGTCAAATAAAGCATGTAGAAATAGGGAGAGAAATTATGACGGATATCCCTCCTGGTCAAGTGATAGAGGTAGGTATGTTCCAAAAACTCCCAACCATAGAGGTAATAAAATGAAAGGCTCAAGGCCGCAAATGTAAATCCACTAACCACCACAAAAAGCAATACATCATAGTTCGGCAGCCTTAAAAAAAGCTGCCAGAAGTGGTCCACAAGAGAAAACTTTGATTTTTTTAAATGGATAGTATCTGTTGTCCCTTTTCCACAGCATCCATCATTCTGCAGATGAAGGACTACTGGCAGGGCATAAGTCACTGGGTAAATTTTCATATGCACTGAAAAGCCATAGAGTATAGCAGATTTCACTAGGTTTCCTTTTTCTATGTAATATATGGTGGCAAGCACAAGTACTGCTACAAGAGACTCTGCATTTCCTCTGCTGGACACAGCCATCGGTAGAGGATTGAGAAGCCAGAAAGCACAGTAGCCACAGGCTTTGCTGGTGTCCATTCCTCTGAGCAGCAGGATTTGGTGCATGAGGCATGCAGCTGTTATATCACCCGTAATGAAAAGCAGCTTTCCATACAGAGGAGTAAGGTAAATGTTTGGAGTCAAGATCCAGCTCAGCAGAGGGGTGTAGCGGTAGGTCGCTCTGCTGTATGGGGAGCTCCCCTCCGTGACGAATCTGGCGGCATCGGTGAACACGTGGTAGTCAATGTCCGTGTATTTCACCAGCATGGTCCTGTCTTGATAGACACCGTAACAGACTAGAGCCAGTCTCAGGACGCCCGCCGCACCGATCAGCACCTCCCTCCTCCGCAGGGCCGCGGCCACGTGTTCCCGGAGACTCCGGGGCGATGGCATCGTTGTGAGTGTGTGTGTCTCTGTGTGTGTATCTCTGTGTGTGTCACAGGGCAACTGCAAAGGCCGAAACCGGATCGATCATCTGCTCAGGTTGCTGCTGCTGCTGCTGCTGCAGCCGAATGCGGAGCTAACCTCGGCCTTTCCGCCCCTCCCCGGATACCCGCGGGCGCGAACCAGCGGCGCCCCGAGGCCGCGGCGAGGGGCGCTGGGAGCGGGCTGAGGCTGACCAGGGTCGAGCCGCCCTAAGAACCCGGGACGCGGGTCCCCGGTCCCCTCCGGGCTGTGAGCGAGGCCGCGCGCGGCGGGGTCGGTACCTGCCCCGGCCGGGTAGGAAAGAGACTCACGAGCAGCCCCGCGCTCCACCACCTCTGCTGCGGGGGCAAGAGCCCAAACCGCCACGACTTCCGCGTTAGGGGGCGGGGCGCCGGAAAACCCCGCCCCTCTCCACCAGCCGCAGGGGAGTCTGGCGCGGTCACGAAAGGGCGCATGCGCAGTAGGAACCCTGACGCCGCTGCCCTCAGCGCCCTGCCCGAGCCGGGGCGGAGAGAGCGAGAGCAGGGGCGGGGCCCGAACCCTCGCGGATCCGGTGCTGCTGCTGGTTTCGATGCAGCCGCGTGTAGGGGTCTGAGCAAATCTCCGCGCCCCCGAGGGACACGGTTTCCAGGCGTGGGAGAGGATCCCCCCAAACCTCAGCCCTGGGCGCAGCTGCTGCAGTGTCACCCTCACGGCCCCCCCCCCCCCCATTCCCCAGCCAGACTGGGTGTGACACAGGCGGGTCTGCCCTGCCCACCCCTCTCTCCTGTCATAGGGCTGCCAACACTGAAATTCAAAAAGAAGGGGCTGTTTTCTTAGCACCTCCTCCCAGCGTTATCATTGATTATCATTATTAACAACAATAAGCAGCACTCACCTACATGCCCCCCGCGGGTATTTCTTCCTGCTTTTTGCAGCACTCTGCAACTCCTGAGTTTATTGTACAGTGACGGAAAAATAAGGGACTATTGAGAACCTGTCCTGTACCTCATTTCGTTCCCCCAGGTACCACATTCTATCTGAGCTCCCTGTCCCCTCCTGGCTGAAATTTAGGTACATCAGAAATGAAGTCTCATGACTGTGCCACTACAGTATGTGATATTTACACTGAGGGAATGGATTCCACAGTATTTTGTTTCCTGGATGAATATTTTGGGGGTTTTCTCCTTCTTTGGGTCTCCGTCACACATTACGTGGCACGTTTAGGCTTTGGCAGGTTGAGAGCTACACCAAGGAGAGGGCACCAGGCCGTGTTTGGGATTTTATCCCCTGTATCCCTTTCTCATTGTATTACACAGAGAGAAGCTGCTTGATGGGTGGAACCCTCCTGCCCATCATGTAGGGACTTTGGGGGCCTGCAACAGGGAGTGTGTGATTTAGGAGCAAAGAGGCAGTTGTTAAAAAGCTAACTTCTCTAATACTTGGAGCTCTCTTCTTTTTCTGTATTTAATAACAAACAATAGTTTTAATGGTGGTTGTTCCAATGGGAATAAGCCAGCAAAAACGTAACACAAAAGTCCAGATCACATTAACTGTGTAATACTGCAACAGTAAACAAGGGATTTATTAACATCCCTTTTTCTGCACAACATATGTGGCCTAGCTTGGTGGGTTTAAAATGTGCTCACCAAGCCACATGTTGTGGGATTAACATCTGCCATCTGCACCAAAATTTGTAGGTTCAGATCCTTCTAGGTCTACATAATAATTGGAATGGAGCATCAAAAATGTTTTAATATCTTATCCGTTGTTGGTTTCAAAACAGTCACTTATATACATAATATATCCCCATTTCTATTTGTCAGTTACTGTACATTTCTGTTTCAGGTAGGATGCTACCTATTATGACACTATTCTTGCAATGTCTCTCTCTTCCTCTAAGATTTTACACATCTCTTCCTTGCCACCTTTTAATGGACCATAGGTTATCATTTCCACTCCTTTGAGAAGATATCTTATTGTGACAAATTGGATTCTTTCCTGCCAGAGTAGATTTCAAATAGAGTTTGGGATTTGAAAGTGTGAATATACAGTTTGGTGTGACTAAGATCAATAGTTTAATGGTACTAGATTAAAAAAATATCCTTCGCTATTTCACAGTGCTGTGAAGTCTTACTTTGGCCAGGTTCTGTTGTCCATGCTCAGTCAAAACTCCCATTGATTCAAAGAACATAAGAATGGCCATACGGGGCAACCCAAAGGTCCGTCAAGCCCAGTATCCTGTCTACTGACAGTGGGCAATGGCAGGTGCCCCAAAGGGAATGAACAGACAGGTTATCAGCAAGTGATCCATGCCCTGTCACCCAATCCCAGCTTCTGGGAACAAGAACGGTATGACTGTCAGCTTGTCTTCACTCGAGGGGCTATAGTGGTATGGCTGCAGTGCCTGGTGTAGATACAGTATAGTTCCAGAACATCTCAACACACCTTACCCCAACCAGGGTGTTTGTCTCCACCCTGTTTAATCCTCAGGTCTGGTTCTAGCTCTCCCCTACAAAGATCAGCAGGCATACCTCTTCATCATTCTCTGAGGCTTAGCCCTCTCTGGCCATCTGGTTTCAGCTCTCCAGCTCAGTAAACCAGCAGGCATCTTCAGTTGCTGCTGTCAGCTTTCAGGTCTCTCCAGTCATGGCTCTCTAGCGTGGGAAGTTTGTAAGCGACCCCCCTCAGCTGCCTTCCTCCAGCCTGATGTGAATCTAGTGCTCACCACTCCTTCCTTAAGGGACCCCTCCTCTCTGAAGCTCTTATCCTAGCTTTGCTAAGATCTCTCTACCTTCAAGACTCTGAATTCTGAACATTCTCACATTTGGTTCTAAATTCTCCAACTCAAGACTCTCTTCTCCCTTGGCTTGGGCTGTCTCCCACATATAACTCCCTGGGACAGTCCCACCCTCCCCATTCCACCAAATGAGGTCACACCTGGACTGAAAGAGGAAAGCTTGGCTTGATTTCATTTGTGAGTGTTTAACTGAATCCTGAAAAAAGAAAGGGTAGGTAACTTCATTTAAAAGGGGAATGGGGTAAATAAAATAGTGAGTCTGCTGCAGCTACTGTTCTGTACCAATGTGATCAAATGACATTTTCTGAGCTAAAGAAGCCATTGATTTTACTTATCAATAATTTAACATCCTGAAAGAAAGCTTCAAGGTCTTCAAAATAATTAAGATTCTTCCTTTGAAGCATTTTGCTTCAGGACTGGTACCTGCATGCTAAACCTGATTGATCATGATGTATAATGATTTAGAGCAGGAAGGAGGATAGTCTTATTAAAACCATGAATCTGTTGTTTCTGTAAAACATTGTTTTTATTTATACAAGCTACTGGGAGCCACTTTTATAAAATGTCAGGAGAGAAAACTAATAGAACCATTAAGACTGAAGTTGGTTTACTTCATTGCATATGAAGGGACAAGTAAATTGTAAAGAAGAATGTGGTTTCAACCACAGTTGCACATAAAATATTAACTGAATAGAAATATTTATGCATTCCACAGATATTTTCCTTTATCTTTCAGGTCCTTGTGTTATAAAGTCTCAAAGTCTGTGCCTTTCAGATGAGGTCTTAAAAGCTGAGACCCTGTCTACTCTTGTATGTACATTAAAGATTCCATTGTATTTTCACAAGAGGGTAAGAGCTTTTTGCCCTGATTTCTTCATCAAAATTTTCCCTCTGCATATCTCCATGCTGTGTTGGTTGCTACCGTCTCCCTTAGAGGCAGAAGCATTTTGGTGAGGTGGTGTACAAAGACAAAAAAAATTGTTTCAAACCCCAGCTACGCTACTGTTGTTATTTAACACTTATATTGTGGTAGCCTTCTGGAGACCAACCAGGTTGGGGCCTTATTGTTCAAGGCACTATACAGATATACAGAACATGAGTTTACAGTCTAAAAGACGAGCCATAACAAGAGGATGACAAAATCACAGAGTCAGGGATAGAGTAGATGCAGTAACAAAAATTAAAGAAAATGTGCCCAATTCTTAGCCAGTCAGGAGCAGTAATCACAATTCACCTGTCTGGGCACTTTCAGGTTGCTGTTTAGTGTGTGCATTATGGAAGAGTGGAGTTTTGAGGAGAGTTGGTGATGGCTTTTCAGATTTTGACAGCTTTCTTCAAACTAAAACATCACAAGGGGAGATGTGGTTGGCATCAAGGCCAGAAAGGAGATTACAGTAGTCAGGGGTCAAGATGATGGGAGGCCTGAACAAGAACGTTGGTAGCTTGGACAGACAGAAAAGGTTGAATGTTTGAAATATTATGTAGGGAGAAGCAAGAAGTGGCAACATTTACAAAACATAATCACTTAAAAGCAAAAAAGTGAATGTTGAAGAACAATATGTGGTCAGTGTAAGGTTTATTATAAACACATTATTCTTAGCAAGCATTAAAGAAATGTACTTTTCATCATACCACAACTTCAATTCTGACCCATGGAATGGTTTTCATGTATTATTTTAGGTTAATTTTGGAATCTAAATATTTTCTTTTGAGGACACTGCTAAGTGGAAAAGACTGTCATTTAATATATTTTTCAACTGACAATAGAGTTTTGGGAAAGTAATTATAACAATTGTTTCTTTAAAGTAATATTGTATATGTAGTTTATGGTAGGTTGGACTTGCATTTCAGGCTGTCCTTCTCTACTCTAACTTTCCATATAAATTTGAATTAAATTCAAGATCTCGGTTCTTATGTTCAGGGTGCTGCATGGCCTGGGCCTCAGATATTTTAAAAATTGCTAACATCTCCAGGATGAAGACCATGTCCAATAACTACATTCTTCTGGCACAATGGAACTCTCATGCAGGAGCAGACCATGTTTGAATAGATATGTGTATTCTGCCTAAGTATGTAGCAGTTGGAGCTTCTTTGCCAAAATGATTTTTTTTCTAGTTTGGGTTACAAATCCACTCTAGTATTTGAAAGTGGGACAATGAAATGTTATCCTTACTGTACAAGTAAAGGGCAGCAGAACTCTGCTTAGCATACCCTGATTAAAAGGGTCACCCTAAACTGAACCTCACTTACTAAGCAGGGGGTGGGGATGCCAAATCTCAGTGAAGATGAGAGTGGGTGTGGATTCTGCCTAGGGAGTCGTAGATGCTATTAGACCTGTCCCTCTCCACTGTTTAATGAGAGAGATGATGAAATTCAATTGAGATTCCTTGTTTCCAGTTGATAATTCCTAGACCTGACATCACTGCTGAGCAGGTCTAGGAGCTAAGCTTTAGATCTCCTGTGGGCCTAGTGAAAGACAACACAGAGACTGCCCTGGATGTGAGGTTCTCCACTACCTGCTGAACACACTAAGAGCTGGGTTAAGTAGCAGAACTTCAGAACGTGATGACTTGGTGGCAGCAGCAGCCAGTGGTGACAGAGAAGCAGTAGCAGCAGAGAGCGGTGGCAGAGAAACAGTGGCAAATGTGAGCCAGTTGCAGCAGAAGCATTGCCTGATGCCCTCTGGGTGAGAGGTTGACCCCATGAATGCAACTCTGATCTCTTGGGCCTTCGCTAACCAAGGATAGACAAGTGTGAGTTGGATGCAGTAGACGGAGAGGGGAATGTTGTGTTGAAGGGGCATTTTTTCATTAGACTTTCCCACCACAAGGTGGGAAAGTGCGGCAAAGGACATTGATCAATACACAATGAGGTCAGATTTGCTTATGGTCGTGTGCTTTTGAACGTGGTTGTTTTGTTTTCCAAGTAAATACTTGGCTTCCTTTCCCTCTTAATAAAGCTTCTTTTGTTTATACATAGACTCAGTACTTGCGAGTGGGGAAATATTGCCTCTTCCAGGTGTCCAAGGGTAATACATTAGATCAGGCCTGCACAACTCAGAAAGCAGCGAGGGCCATATTACTGCAAAAAAACCCAGCTGCGGGCCGAAAAGCCCCGCCCCCATCCACTTCCCCCCACCCCACTGCTTGGATTGCCCCACCCCTACTCATGCCCCACGGGCCGCACAGTGAGCCTGTGCGGGCCACATGTGGCCCCCGGGCCGCATGTTGTGCAGGCCTGCATTAGATTAATGGGTGGGGACTCAATGTGGTTTTGTTCTTTTTTGCTAAGAGAGACCCCTAGATATTGAACCCGTCCCTTGTTGTTGTTGACTCTACCTGACAGAATAGTTACATTTGCGTTGCTGTGTTTATATTACAAAAAGCAAGGTCAAACCCAGGTGGAAGGAGTATTGCTGACCTCACCTAGCTACATCATGGTTAAAACTAACTGCTTCTTATCTCCACTAAGTTTACAGAAAGATAACTGTTATTATCTTCCTATTTTTTAAAAAAAAACACCTCACCTTATTGGCAATGAAAACCTAGCCAAAAATTATGGAGCAATCTAAACTTTAATTCAAC
This sequence comes from Dermatemys mawii, assembly GCA_007922305.1. Classification (NCBI taxonomy): domain Eukaryota; kingdom Metazoa; phylum Chordata; order Testudines; family Dermatemydidae; genus Dermatemys; species Dermatemys mawii. Next base: position 14,636,192 of record ML677386.1, on the reverse strand, counting down.
CAGCTACTTTGTATGACAACTACACCTTGCCTTACCTCCACTAGGATTTTGCCTTGAGTTAGCTAACTTGAGTTAAGAGCATGCTGTGTTTCTGTTTGGTTTTTTTTGTTTTTTGCAGTGAAGACAAGGCCTAACAGAGGTACTCAATCTCATCTCTGCTAGCTTTAGCCTGCCCCTCTCCCCCAAGTGGAGAGAAAGAGTATGAAGGTCCATGCCCTTAGTCACATGTTCCCCTGTCAGTCTGTGTTCACTCAGGAGAAGGATTCTAGGGAGAGGAGATTTTGGAGTGAGCATGTTAAAGAGTGGGCAATTAGCCAACAGGGAGGAAGTGAGGAGGATTTGAATGCACAGAAAGAGGTCCTGGGAAGGGGAAAGTGTTTGGGATATGGGTCAAATGGCTCAATTTTTGAGGGATCAGGGCTGGGGAGAGAGAGAGAGAGAGAGTGTGTGTGTGTGTTTGTGTGTGTGTCGGGGGTGTTGATTCTTTCTATGCTGCTGCCTTGTGAGGTGATAGTAACCTTTATTAATAAAGGGAGGAAGAAGAAGAAACTGTGGGGGCTCATAAGGGCTGGAAATTAGCCACATGAAAAGCTAAAGAAAGTGGGTGAATAGGCCTGGCCCTTAGAGGATGGACTATAGCAGGCAAGAGACTAGAGTAGACAGCTGAGCCTGGTATTTTCCTTTGGACTTGATATAACTCCAGACAGGGTGGACTTCTGACTTAGCCAGAGGCAGTCCCACCTGCTTGTTAGGGTCTCTGCAAAAGTTACATGCCCTTGTCCCATCACCTAGGTATTTGTGTAATACACTGGGGAAACTGAGGCACTCACACAGTGTTCATGAAAACATTTAGAAAATTCTCACTTTGTCATACTAGTCTATACCAGTGCTCTCAATATTGCAAAGATTCAACTTGTCCACTATCACCCTAAGTACTACCCTAGAGTATCCCACTTGAAACACACCCATTTTATTATTCCACACCAACAACTGTACTTAGAGATGTATCCGTTACATAGTCTTAATCCATTCAAAATCTATTGATTTTTGTATAGCACTATTTTCTTTTGGTCAAAATGTCAGGCATATATCAAATGTTTACAGCAGTCTAAATATATTATGTCAACACAGTTGCTTGAAGTATCCAAATGTGATTTCATAAAAAGGTCACATAAGATAAGATCTTTTTTCCACAAAATGTTGGCTGGCATTAATTATGCTAGCCTCCTTTATTTCTCTTTTGATTGCATCCTGTATCAGCCATTTCCTGATTTTGCTCTCTAGTAACATAGGTCATCCTGCTTAATCCTTTTAAAATATTGACATAATTCTGTTTCTTTTCTCATCCACTTGGAACTTCCCCAGTAAGCCAAAAGAAAGGAGCAAAGAAAGAGGAGCATACAACATGAAAAGAAACTGAAGTGGTGAGAATGGAGCAGAGCAAACTGTAGTCCTTTGCCAGATGCTAAAGGGATTGTCATTTATTACAGTCCCTTTTTATTTAGGACATAGCAAGTACCTGCAGCCTGGCCTTGCCTTCCACTAACAACTAGTCTAGTAATGCTTTCTTCATCCCATTTCTTTTTCAACTCCAATCACCTTATATCTTCACTATCTTATATTTAGATTGCATTCAGATTGACAGCGGTGCCAATCCTAACACCCAGGATGGCCTCTATAGCTTTTTTTTCGTCTCAAGCCATGTTTTATACACCTTTGGACATCAAATTGAAATGCAAGAATGACTTTTATCTCAAAAAATTCTCTTATTGACACAACAGTCAGTTTTGGCTCTTTTAGGAAATAGTGCTTTTATTTTTATGCTTTGCTAAAATGATTTAAACATTATTTTAAGAAAGTAGTGGTGTGCAGACCTGATCAATAAAGTAGAAAATCTAATAATTTGATTTCTGTATTGCTGTGCCATCCAACAAACCTTAAACGTAATTGAATTGTCCCATGAATAAAGATCTTAACACTTGTTCTAAGTATCTCCAAGTTGTAGTATCATACTTTTTTTCATAGCCGGCTTCATCACAAGCAGAGAATATTTGTAATACTATTCTTTTCTGGTAGTAGTTGACAGGTTGGAGGCCTGTTCCCTCATCTCCCTCTTTTTTATCAGTGACATACTGATCTGTCCACTCTCTATGTTATATTTTCATAGAGTGCACAGAAGGCATGTAGGCAAGAGTAGGGATTAGTTCTCTTTTGAAGGCTTCTTTAACTTTCCTTGATTCCACCAAAAGGCATACAGGCACTAACACTCTGCTCTTGCTGAGGAAGTAGTTTGAATGACACCTCCCTTTTGCAGAACTAAGGGTATGGTTTCACAAGCCTGTTCGGTAGTGGGTAAGCACGGCCTCCCCCAATCACAGTGGTGTGAGACACCCTATTAACAGTTTTCAAGTACATAAAAGGTTGTTGCAAGGAGGAAGGAGAAAAAATTTTCTTGTGAACCTTGAGGATAGTACAAGAAACAATGGGCTTAAATTGCCTCAAGGGCAGTTTAGGTTGGACATTAGGAAAATCTTCCTCACTGTCAAGGTAGTTAAACACTGAAATAAATTGCCCAGGAAGGTTGTAGAAACTGTCATTGGATGTTTCTGAGAACAGGTTAGGCAAACACCTGTTAGAAATGGGCTAGTTATTACACAGTCCTGTCTTGAGTGCAGAGGATTGGACTAGATGACCTACTGAGGTCCCTTCCAGTCCTACACTTCTATGATTTTATGAATATCGATGGACAGAGAGAGAGGGTCCACTCCTCTTCTTCCTTTCATCAACTTGCCAGAGTTCTTTGAAATTCAGGATAAACTAGGAGAACACTCAGTTACCACCTCTGCTGACTTTTTAGGGTGTGGTGACCCATACTCCATTGCTCTATACTCTTTTGGGTTATGGTATTTCCCTTATCAATACTTTATGTAGAATCTTATCAAGATTTTCTTTTTGAAAATCCGAGCAAATTATGTTTCACTGGGACACTTATCTACATTTCCCTGAACTTCTTCAAGAATTCTGAAAGGCTGTTGAAGCTTCATTTTCTGCTACAAAAACTGTATTAGGTTGGCTAATTGAAGTTTAAGGAAGCATAGCATCTCTTTTTAAGAGAGAAAGATAGGGGAGAAATGCTAAAATGTAAAAAAACCTATCAGCTATTTTGGGGAGTTCTCTACTAAGTGAAAGTACAAGCAAACACTATTTAAACATCTCAATTTCTAGGACAGAGAACAGTGCAAAACCCAGAGTTCCACTTGCTTCTTTATTACCTCTCTTCCTGCCTAATATCTGCTAGAAGAGACCTCCATTAGCAGTTTGGCTCATTCCTTTTGTTAGGAGGAAATTATCTATAGTTTCTTCACACTTCTAATAATCTATATCTTCCTTTCCATTCAGCCATCCCCCTTTCTTAATTAATTCCCATATGTTGCAAACAGACCAGATAACCTTTTCCATCTTAAATACAAAAATTCCCTTAATAAAACCACGTTGTTTGCTTAAATCAATCACAACATCAACAATACCTGTAACAAGATGGTGAACCAGTGACTAAGTTACATTTTCCGAAAGACCAAGGCCCCAAGGTCAAAGTTCACAGTGCTGGTATAAAAAATACCCTGCTACCAGCCTGGTCCATATTTGAAAGTGGCATAAGCATGGTGAGTGGTATTTTTCTAGTTTTTGTTAGCATTAATGTTACTATAACAAAGTTGTTATTTATACTTAGCAGCATAAAGCACCCAGAATACTATATAAATTATTTCACTGTGCACTGGTTCTTTGTGTTGTGTAATGTAAAATTGTTTTAAACATCTGGATTTTTTTTTTTAATTTATAGCAACAGACTTGTTTGGTCTCTTTGGGGAAGAGGATGCAACTCACTCTGATGATTATAAAAGCAATCTCTTATACAACATACTTCATATTGTTTAATAGTATTTGCCTGTTCCTGGATTACTCTGGGTTGTATAAGCAAAAAGAAAGAACAAAAGCTATTCGTACCCTTATATTCACATAAATCCCACAACCATTCTGCAGGAACAACTGTAACCTATCTCACACACTTCGATACCCTTATCCAGGTGTTGATTACACAATATTTAGAGCATTCATTTAGACACAAAATCACAACATATATTTAACTGGTAAGAATATCCCATGACTCATAGTATTGGTCTGTACTATCTAATGTATTCTGTTCTGAATCAGTTTGTACGAAATCAATAATTCAAATAGCCATACTTTTTTTTAAAAAAAAAAAAAAAAAAAAAAGCTGAGCTATATTAGGGACTTTAGAGTCCTAGAACAGTTGTTCTTTCAGATGTGGAGCACAATTCTCAGTATCTCTCTACTTGCTACTTAATTTCCCTGAGCATGAAGAATATCACCTATTTCTGGAGATATAGGACATTTGCTTTTTTAAAAAAGTATTCTAACTTTATAAAAGTTTGAGAAAGATAATTCATTTCTATTTGATCTGTTCAGTGCATTTTCTACTGTTTTGTCCATCTGGGTGTTAAATGTCTCAAGCGATGAAGATTCTATCTTTCTCCCTTTGGGAAACAATTCTCTAGTCAAATATTTCTCTTTGCCAGGAAACTTTTCCTTACTATTCAGTCTAAATAGACCTTTTAATAATTTCATCCCATTATTCTAGAAATTATGCCTGGGAACATTTGTTCTTTATAAGCATATGCTCTTTATTCTTGATTGAGTACCCTGTAGATATATAACTTTCGTTGTAATATATTTTACTAGAGAGAGAGAAATTAGAATATAGAAATTATAGGAGAATAATTGCCGGGTTCATTCTTTCACTTTCTTTTAAAATCTCTAATACACATGCTGTCCTCCATTTTTTTGGTTCCATTTTTAAGCAGAATACAAATTCCTGAAAATTACCCTTGATGAGCAATTTCATCATAGTGACTGTTTTTATTTTATATTATTATTGCAGTAGCAAATACTGGTCAGGGCCCCATTGTGCTAGGCACTATACAAACATTACATAGAGACGGTCTCTGCCCTGGAAATGTACTTCCAGCAAGTATCTCTCAGTAGCCTTCCATTAGAATATACACTTTCTTATGAGATCAGGCAGTTTCCCGCTCTCCTATATGTTTTTCTAGCTGTTTCTCATCCTGACTCTATTTGGTCAGTTACTTGATTTAATTAATTGGTAATGGTTGTATGCTATTTGAGTTGTGCCTATTGTCATGGCATGCTCTAAAAATGTAATGCTTCTCATTCCACACATTTACTTGTTAGTTAAGTTGATACACTATTCAGCACCAAATACTGTGTCTCTCTCTCTTTACCTGTTACACACAATCAAATGGGATGAAAGTATACCTCAAGTTCTTTGTACATGTGTTGTTGGTTAAATCTTTAAAGCTGATTTAATTGAGTGTTGACTCAAAGCTGCAGCTTCACCATTCAATCTGTTTACCCATTGTGATGGGGTGTATACTGTACCCCATACTGGCAGTAAAAGCATTCATGGGAGCTTGAAGGCTCAATTAGTCACTCAGTGGCATCTAAAGGGTATGGAAAACAAACTTGTTATCGGACCCAGCTTGGGGAGGCACCCAGAGCAGTGAGAGAGGGTTGGGAGAAAGGAGTCCCAGATGACAGTAAGCCTTGGGATCCTCTCCTGAGAAGAGAACTGTAACAAAAGGCTAGGAGAAAAACTGAGAAAACATTGTGGGGAGTGAACCCAGATAAATGTGCAGGAGCTAGCTATCTAGGAGGAAAGCCCTGGGAGGCATTGCTTGCTACTAGACTCAGCAAGGACCGTGTGGAGTCCAGAGAGGGGGTAAGGAAAAGGGCCTGGGGTAGGCCAAGGTAGGAAGAAGGTTAGGAAAGCAACAAGAGGTTGGAGGGAGCTGATTTTGGCTGCTTGCTACAGGCTCTCTGGACTAGAAGCAAGAGGAGAGGGAGGCCTTGATTTCCTCATGGCCACCCAGGAAGATGGGATGGAAGACTACTGGAAGCCTGGAGAGAACACTGAGTGCAGAGTAGAAGTCCCAAGATTTGACACAAGCTCATTGAACTTTTTGCTTCCTGTTTATTTCTGTAACTCTGAAAGTGGGAGGGCCCTATAATCGTGACCCAGAGGATGGGGTCATGAGATGAGCCTGTTACACTAGGCCCTGCTGTGAGGGGGTGTGCCAACGGTGAGTTCAGTCCTCAGCCCGACCTTTCCTTGACAGACTACAGGCCCCATATTCCTCGATAATATACACCCCAGTCACAACTATAGCTATCTAGTGTCTAATGCTTTCTAGGTCTGGTCCTTGTCCATCACATATAGATCAATGGCATAATCCATCACTTCAAACACTCAGTGATAATATACAATTTATAATACAGAAAAATAAAATAAACATATGACACTGGAAACCAGCATGCTGTGTTTTACCATTTCAGACATTTCACATTCAGTGGTTTAATCCATGATATGTAATAGAACAGGTATTGTCTTTGTTCCTCATCAGCTATAGACATATCTAAATGAATTGTAGATATTAATTGGCCGGCTTGAATCTGAGTACTACTCAATATCAATATTTATTCTGGTTGACTGTCACATTTCTTAATTTGCCAAGTGCTTGCCAGAATGTATTTTGAGCTTGCTAACATAGATCTTAAAATATGTGCAAATAAAGATTTAACCAACTTCTATATTATGCCAGTATTGGGGAGCAAAAATGCAGGATTAGTTCCTTGATGCAGTGAAAATAGGGAAACTTAATGCCACATTATTTATGCTGTCTTGTACCTGCATTCCACTCAAAGTAGACATTTTAAAAAGAAAAATGCATAGAAGTGTCAGTCCAAATATACCAAGGATCAGTACTAATTTAGCATTGTATAAATCCTGGCAAAGGTCTACGGTGGCAGCACCCATGTACAGGCCAATTTGGGATGGGGCAAAATTAGCATTATTTTGAACACTATCTTGTGCCTCCAGCAAATGTGTAACTCTTTCATGTTGAAATTACAATTTTAAGTGCCTAGATTTAGACATCTTTCTGTAGTAGTCTTTCCTGAATTGCCTTTTGTGAGGATTAGTCAGATGCAGAGGAAAGGATGAAATTCTCTATCAACTATAAATCATACGTTAGCAACTTTTACCTAGCATGTAATAGAGATAATTGAAAAGTGAGATCCCTGAAGAGAAGGATTTGCGGGATTCCACAGGAAATCTGCTTTTTTATACATTGCTTCTTGCTGAGAGAAGAATTTAAATAATTGAAAAAGCTAACTATGTTCCTCAGAAATAATATGATGTAGCTGATATGCGAGTTTTTCTGCCACACTCCTATTCCAGTTTTGGAGTTGCAAGCTTCTTCACAGTTGAAGGCACAGGGACCAAATTCATTATAAGATCCAGGCAACCCTATTGATTATGGCTGCCTAAATATAACTTAGAACAATCTGTACCAAGGATGTTGTTCTACTGCAAAGCCCTGACTGTGATGATTTAGTTGGGGTTAGTCCTGCTTTAAGCAGGGGGTTGAAATAATGATCTCCTGAGGTCCCTTCTAACCCTAAGATTCAATGATTCTGTGATCTTCTTGACACTATTGTGGGGCATGACATTGGGTGGGATTCATCAAAGGGAGAACAGATAGATAAGTTTTTTGTTATTTTGAAATGGCAGTCTCTTATAGAATAATAATACATGGTGTCGACATAGGTTCTGCTCCATCATTACCTGACAAGGGTTTATTTTTCTCCATTTTTCTGTTTCTATTATAAAAGAATCAGGCTAATTGTCTCACCTCTTCCAAAACTTTCTGCTGTCTGATTTCTGAAACCATCAGATAAGAAAGTAACCCATAAGTATCACATAAAAAGCAAGCAGAGCCTAACCCCAAAGTCTTTTTTGCTTTCCTATCTGTATCTTGATGACAAAATTCAGAGAGATATTATAGCTTAAAATAACTCTAAACTACTCCCTAATGTAGTGTGTGCACATTTTTAAAAAGACTGAGGCCTCATTTACACTTATAAATTATATCATCCTAGCTATATTGCTATTGTCTCTGAAAAATGTGCTTTGAACGCCATAGTTACATTGACCTACCCTCCCCCCCCCCGTGTAGAGGTGATTAGGTTGACGGAAGATTTCCTCTCCTGTCTCTGAGAGAGGTGGATCTTTAAAAAGGGAAACAAAGAGGGCTATGGGAATTATAGACAGATCAGTCTAATTTTGATAACTAAAAAGTACTACACTTAAGGAAAAATCAAATCCACAAATACAAAATGGGAGTAACTGCTGAAAACAATTTCTGGGGGCTACACTGGGTCACAAACTGAATATGTACCAACACCATAATCCAGTTTTGAAAAAGACTAATTGTTCTGTGGTGTATTAATAGAAGAAGTGTATGTGAGGCTTGGGAGATAACTATCATGCACTACTTGACAATGATGAGGCCTCAACGGTGTCCAATTCTGGGCACAACACTTCAGGAAAGATGTGGACAAATTGGAGAGAGTCCAGAGAAAAGCAACAAAAAGAAAAGAAGGTTTTGAAAACTTGATTTGTGAGGAACTGGACATATTTAGTCATGAGAAAAGAAAACTGAGGAGGACCTCCTAACAGTCTTCAGATATGTTAAGGACTGTTATAAAGAGGATAGTGACCAATTGTTCTCCATGTCCACTGAAGATAGGACAAGAAGCAATGGGCTTAATATGCAGGAAAGGAGATTTAGATTAGATATCAAGAAAAAAAAATCTAACTATAAGGGTGGTTACAATCTGAAATTAAGGAAGTTGTAGAATCCTCATCATTGGAGGTTTTTAAGAACAGGTTTAGAATGGTCTAGATTTAGTTGGTCTTGTCTCAAGGCAGGAGGCTGGACATGATGACCTCTCAAGGTCCCTTTGAGCCTGCATTTCTATGATTCTGTTGTGATGGGTTGGGATCACAGAAACCCTCTTAGAAGCTGCCAACTGATGTGCCAAGACTACTCCTGCCCCTGCTTTCCTGCCCTGGCAGCTTGGGACTCCAGAAATCCTGTCTGGTTTGAGTCATCATTCCTTATCAGCCAAGCCACATTCCTGAGGCAGCTCAGATGTGGATTCATGTCTCCAAAGTTCATTGTTAGCTTGATTGTTTCTTGACTGGGCATTTACTGAGAATAGTTCCTTCTCAGAAAGCTGGCCAGCTGCTTTGCTGAGACTATTTAAAATTAACCAAGTACATAGCCAGTGTTTATAACTTCGAGTACAAAAATGGCACATGCATACAAATAGGATGAACATAACCAAGAGAGCATAACCTTTACATAGATGTTACATGGCACATGTAGCAAAAGCATATTCCAGTTGTATCATACATACATTTATAAGCACCGCCCACAAATAAAGCCTTATGGGGTACACTATCACGTCTGCAATTAACTACATCAACAGAAAAAACCCTTCTGTTGATATAGCAAGCATATACACTATGGTGCTTCAGCAGCACTGCTGCTGTGCTGTAGTTATGCTGCTGTAGTGGTATTAGTCTAGATGTACCCTGAGTTACATATAAGAAATTGCAATCCAGTTCTAATTAGAATATTTAAACTACAGTTAAACCATATTTTCTTTCAATAGACCACTTTCCCAGCACCATCCCCAGCTACTTACAAATATATTCTGACTGGTTTAAGTATTTGGCTTATGGACAGTTGACAGTAATCACAGCCAGAGCTGGCCTTTATGTTTCCCCCCAAATCCATGGCTGTAGGCTGCCTCCCTAAGGCAACCTTGAAAATATAAATGATTCATCAGTGTTAAAAACTCATAACCTTTCCCTAAAGGTCACAGGGTATACACAAACCCATCACAGCCACCAAAGGCCTCTGACCTTCGTGTTACAGGCATGTGTGGGGAAGCCTTTTGAATTTTTTGGCAGATATCAGATCAGTTCATAGCTGAAGGAAGCAGTGCTGCCCAGGCCCTGTCTACTCACAGTTGCTATTACCAGTTCTGCTCTACTGATTGTTGTGATATTGAGAGGCCCAGTGTAGATGAGTTTCCAGATATGATGGCTGTTTTAACCACTTTCATCTCAGACTGATCAGAGTAAGTGTAACCAGCAGTGTGCTTACACTGGTGGTGGCAGACAATGATCTGTCTGTGCTAACTCTCCCTTTGCTACCTTTTTGTTCCACCAGGCCTACAGCATCCTGCAATAATCCAGTCCTCCCCTTTGGGGCAAGAGAGGTGAGCAGAAGCCTGGATACCGGTCCCCATCTGTATTGGTAGCTACCTGCAGATGATGGTGGTATAACTGAATGCCTGTAGCTTCACCATTCACAGATACCCAGAGTATCAAACTCCATATGGATTTGTCTAGTGGAGCCCTGGCTTGAGTGAGGCGCTCACTGGGAGATTTTAAGGAGGGCAGTGTGGTAATATCATTTTATGATAGACTTGGCGGTGGCCCCTGACATGAATATGTGCTCACTCAGTCTGCTGAGTATTTCACCAGTTCAGTCAATTGATGGTTCCTTCAGGGGCCAGTCTGCAGGAATATACAAAAACCAGCTTAAAACATTGTTTTCTGTGAAACTGAATCTACAGGCCTGCAAAACAAGGATATTTTATGCAATATATGGTTACCGTACTTATTAATAAAACTGAGCTCATTCTCACTAATGTTGCATGGACTGTGTGCATGATGGGCAAGAATGAGTTGACAGAATATTTGTTGGTTTGTTTTTGGTGTATGGGTTGGAAGATGAAGGGAAGGTTGGTGGCAAAATATTTTACACACCTGGCAATAAGTGTTAAGTCTGGCTCTGATTACTGTGTCTGAGTAAAGGCTAAATGGCTTCCGTGATCAGAACAAATCAGAGGCCAGAAGTGCAGTACAATCAGTACATTTGTAAGAGCTGTTTACTTTGAGATAATATTTACTTTACTGCACACTTTGCTTTTGCACAACAGAAGAGCTCCTGCTGAGATGGCTTTGAAGGGTTCTTTATTTTGTAAAGGTAAATATTTTGTTAAAGCTGAAAATATGGATGAGTGTCTTAGAGACGAATATGAGCGACAATATTACACAAAATGTTGATTGGCTGTGGGAGTGGTAATTTCCAACAAAACACATTATTCCTTTTTTTTTTAAACCACTCAGGGCAAGTAATAACATAACCGCATTACTGGTGATGCCAGTGTGACTGAATAAAGGTCCAACCAATAACTAATAGAATGAATTCAAGTATCACTTCTTCCACAGCTGCTTTATGTCAATATGTGGGTCTACAAAACTGAAGGAAAATTACACTGTAATTTTAGACTTTTGGTGGCAATAAATTACTCATTTCTTTTACTCTGTTTATTAAATTTAAAATGCACAACAAAAAGATTAGAGATCAGACCGTCATAAAATACGATATCAAAATTGTAGTTCTAGCTAAAAAACCAAAACCAGAAAAATGTGTACTTGAAATTAAGGTTGCAGGATCATCTCAGTGGCTATGGTAGAATCATAGAAGATTAGGGTTGGAAGAGACCTCAGGAGATCATCTAGTCCAACCCCCTGCTCAAAGCAGCACCAACCCCAACTAAATCATCCCAGCCAATGCTTTGTCAAGCTGGGTTTTAAAAACCTCTAAGGATGGAGATTCCACCACCTCCCTAGGTAACCCATTCCAATGCTTCACCACCCTCCTAGTGAAATAGTGTTTCCAAATATCCAACCTAGACCTCCCTGACTGCAACTTGATACCATTGCTCCTGGTTCTGTCATCTGCCACCACTGAGAAAGCTAGGTGGTTTTTTTTAAGTTTAAATTAGAAATCCATGAAATTCTGTGATGATAAACTCAAATCTTATAAAGTAATGAAATTCACATGTATCTTAACTCTGGCCTCAGAAACATCAGCTTCCATTCTTCCCACCTTTGGAGAGAGAATATAAGAAAGGTGCACCACAGAACACTGGTTTTATCTTAACATTGGAATATGTGGTTTGTATATGTGGATACAAAAGCTGTCTATTGACACTTGCATTAATAATTGGCTGCCATGTAGACCTATATTCACGGATCCTGTAAGATGCTGAATGACTCTGAGAACTTCACAGGACCATGCCCTTAATGAAGAGTGGGGAGTTGACTGCCTCCACCAATCTGGAACTTGAAACATTTTTATGTATGCTATGTATAACAATGAAGTGGGTATAATACTTTATATCTAAACATAAAGAAATATGACAGACAGTAAGCTTAGGGGCCTGGGAAAGTGGGAAGAAACATCTTCCTTTTTTACTACTCCCTTGCCCTCATGAAGGGAGTCAAAAGGAGTGAAGAATCTCTTTCCTGTTTCCTCATGTTGATGTACTTGGGGAATGAAGAACTCTCTAGCCACTTGTTGGACAAGTCAGCATCCTAACTCGCCCCCCAAGTGAATTTTATGATCAGACTATCAAGCACCTATTACTTTTTTGCTTCATCTAAGACTTAAATATACTGACTGTAAATCAACGGCATATGGGGAAGTAAACTTACACTCACACATTTGATGAAGGAACCCAAGAATTTCTTTAGAAAGATCTTCTCTTCCTTTTCTTCAGGTAATCCCAGAATTCACAAGTTCTCAGTGTGAGAGATGTTTTCTAAAACACCATGCTTCTAGACAAATACATATTCTTGAATCAATGAACTTGAATAGCCTTGAGTCTGTTCTTCAGACTTTTGCACAAAGTGGCTTACTGCCACTAAGAAGCCAGTGCTGCTCATGAGGACGTCAGTGCTAGCATGTACTGAGGTTGAGACAAGGAGCAGCATTTGACCCTACAGGACAATAACTTAATGACATAAACAATGAAACTTATAGTAATAAGCTCTTCTCTGGATGATCCTAAGAAGTTTAATGAGAGAGACAGGAAGAATCTTGCTCTAGGGAGGCCTGTAGCAATATCTGGTGGCCTGTGAGCTACATTCAACCTGCCAGATCATTTTATTTGGCCTGCCTACTGAGGGCTTAGCTGGAGGTGAGCCTAGATGGACTGTGGCCCACACAATTAGCATCCAGGCCTACCTAGATCCGAGCCTGAGAGGAGGCAGCTGAGCCAGCTCCTGGAGTGAGGGAAGAGGCAAGAGGCTTTGCTTGCATGGAGAAGAAGACTGCAGAAGGGAGCAAGAAGTGGCTTGCCTCACTGGCTGGAGGAGAGGATGGGCAGGAGGCAGCAGCTCCCTGATCGCAGTGGGCTCCCTCTGGGCCCGTGGTGGCGGCTGGGGTTGGATAGCGTCCAGGAGCGTGGGCTCATCTGTCTTCCCAGAGATCATAGTTGAATATGGGTGGGCAGGTGTATGAGATGTGGTGCAGCATAGCTGTGTTAATGCTAGACTTGTTGCTTTGACCCATGTTCTCACAGCAGCACCTGGGCAAGCTGCCTCAGGACAGCAAGGGCTGCTTCTTTCTTAACTTCAAAGGCGGCTGCCTCTTCCTGGAGCCTCTTAAAAGTATGGGCTGCCAAAGGATTTTGGTGTATTTTGTGGCCCTCAACTATCTTAAAGTTGCCCATGCCCACTTTATTACTTTCACTATCAGAATATTGCAAGAGGACTGGCTAGCTGAGTTGCTGAATATTGCTGGAATGTTGGCAACAAAAATGAAGTATAGAATGAATATTAAGGGTTGGATGCTTTAACAAAATTTTTGATGATTTTTTATAGTGGGGCTAGGAATATAGGCATTACCTACTATATCAGACCACTCATCCACTTAAATAATTATCTTGTGTCTGACAGTAGCCAGGACTGGATACTCTTGGGGACTGTGCAAAAATGGTAAAGTGAGTAGTTACGAAATAACCTGCCCATAAGGGAAGTACTCCCTTGCAGCCTTAGCTAGAGATGAGTTTATGCTTTGAGCGTTAGGGTTTATATCCCATCCTAGGAGAGCTGGTTGGGATTTTTTTGTGACAGTTTTTCATTGGGGAAAAAAGCTGATTAGTCAAAACCAAAACTTTTTATGATTTGACTAAACTTTTATTGGGAAGGTTTCTCAAGTCCACAAGGCAATTTCTGATCAAAACCAGAGAGTCAGTCCAGAGCAGCCAACAGCTCAATAGTTACAGTACTCACCTGAGAGATTAGTCTTATGTTCAGTGTCTGCTCTGCCTGATTTGGTGCATGGACTTGAACCACTGTTTTTGCCCCAGTTTTCTTACCCAGGCAGTCCTAGTTTCCACTTCTGGACTCCCTGTCCCAGTCTCATTCCCCACTTCCAGTCCCCTTCTACTCACACAGCCATTCTTGGTTTCCCCAGTCTTCTTGCTCAGCCAGTTCTACTTCCTCCCTTCCCAGCTCCTCCTCCCATCTGATCATCTTCCTGTCAGGGTTTGTTCACCCCACAGATTGCCAGTCCCATTCTTCTTCCCCAGGCCAATCATCCAATTTGAGACTACCCCCACCACTCCCTGCTTGGCTTCTTGTCCCAATCTCCCATCCTGTGGTTGCTTGTCCTAAGGTCATTGTCTAACTAGTCACTGTTATCACCCCAGAGTCTTGCTTCTGTCAGACATGTCTCCCCACCTCCTTCTACTCTTGCCCCAGTTGTCTTCCAGTCCTAGTCTCCTACCCTACTCTTCATTTGATCTCAGTCTCCTCCCAACCAACTGCTCCCAGTGCCAGTCTTCTTGCCCAGCCAGTCCCAGTGTTCTCTGTTCCAACTTCCAGTCTTAGCTTCCTTCTTCTCCCCTCTGCCCAGCCCCAGCTTTCAGCCTTTGTCCTCCTCTCCAATGTCCTTGTTTCAATCCATTCCCTGCACCTCTCCACTTGCATGTTTTGGCTGTTGTCCCCACTGCATTTGAATGAGGCATCTTCCTCTTCCGCACAGCCTGGGGCTTTTAGGGGGATCATTGAGAGCACAGGAAAGAAGGTTCACTGTTTTCAATTACAGTGCCTGGATCTGGCATGTCCTGCAGCAGCCAAAAGCATCAATTGCAGGGAAAGCCTTGTTCAGCTCCTGGCTGTGGCATGCACAGAGTTGAAGTCTCTCAAGATCCTTTGGTCATGAAGATCTAGCAAGCCTCTACCATCCATACGCAAACTGACTTCTTTCCACAGTAGCCGAATTTGAGCAGATTTTCATGGAGATGGCAAAAGGCACATCCCTGACACAAGGGCCAGCCCCTGCCAAATTTTAAGCTCTTGCTCAAAGGTATGGGAGTGCTAGAGCATTTCAAATAAAAGGTTGGTGGGATTTTTTAAGATGGGGGTGGGAGAAACAATGCATTTATTTTTCCCTAGAAAAATTGAAATGTCTGAACCCTTTACAAATAATGCAGTCTGAAAAAGACACCTTCCATGGAAAATTTCAGCCTGAACAATTAAAGTCTGGCAAACTTATAAGCAACTGAAAAGTGGTTCTTATAATGGGAATGATCAGGCAGCCTTAATCATAGGAGATGCTTCCAACACTGCCTGTAATAACATCCTTGGGATTTCGTTTTCTTGTTGTCATCTGCATTTTTTTTAACCTCACCACAGAAATCTTTGCTTTGTCTGAGCATTCACTGTGCTGCAGACAGCAGGGGTTCAGTCAAGTATTTGGCTTGAACTAAAACAGAAGTTGGGTTGACCTAGAATATGCACATTCATGAGTGGAGGACTGCTGGTAACACACACATGGCCAAAAGAACTGTATTTTAATAATGTGATGGGCTGGGTTACAGAGAGTCCCTTGTGACTGCCACATGATGTGCTGAGATTGCCTCTGAGCCCAGTTTCCCTATCAGCCTGGGACTTCAGCACTCTGTCTTGTTGAGCCAGACACTCAAGCCTGCTGCAAATAGAGATCCAGGTCTGAACCATGCCCCGCAAAAGCTGCAGACTTAACTGAAAACGGCTTAGAAACTGCTCCTAACACCCAGATACCCAGTTCCCAAAGGGGTCCAAACCCCAAATAAATCTGTTTTACTCTGTATAAAGCTTATACAGGGTAAACTCATAAATTGTTCACCCTCTATAACACTGAGAGAGAGATATGCACAGCTGTTTGCTCCCCCTGGAATTGACTACTTACTCTGGGTCAGTTAATAAGCAAAAAGTGATTTTATTATGTATAAAAAGTAGGATGTAAGTGGTTCCAAGTAATAACAGACAGAACAAAGTAAATTACCAAACAAAATAAAACAAAAACATGCAAGTCTAAGCCTAATACATTAAGAAACTGATTACGATGAAATCTCATCCTCAGAGAGACACTTCTTTCACAGACTACACTCCTTCCTAGCCTGGGCCCAATCCTTTTCCTTGGTACAATCCTTGTTCCATCTTAGATGATAGCTAGGGGATTTCTCATGACTGCTGCCTCCTTTGTTCTGTTCCACCCCCTTATATAGCTTTGGCATAGCTTCTCTAAATGAAAAAGCACCAGGTTTAAGGTGGATTCTAGTACCAGGTGACATGGTCAAATGTCCTGTGAGACGCCAAGCCTTCATTATTCCTGGCTTGACTCACAGGAAGGCTTGCAAGTAAACAGAACCATCTACAGTCAATTGTCCTAGTTGATGGGAGCCATCAAGATTCTAAATCACCATTAATGACCCATACTTTGCAAAACCACAATAGGACCTCAGAGTTATATTTTATATTCCTAGTTTCAGATACAAGAATGATACATTCATACAAATAGAATGATCACACCCAGTAGATTATAAGATTTGTAATGATACCTTACAAGAGACCTTTTGCATGAAGCATATTCCACTTACATTATATTCACACTCATTAACGTATTTTTATAAAATCACATGGAGTGCAACATCACAAATAAGATTTGGTATGTAGTGCATTAAAGATCCAAAAATTTCTGAACATGATGGTACTTGCTATGCAATAGATAGGATGGGTGCCTGCCTGTGTTCAGAAACGAGAGCAGATATCAAACTGTGCCGAACGTTACTCTTTGGATGTAGCTTGTCTCCAAATGATTTTACAGTACTAGAAATGATGTTTTTTGAGAATGTTTCACTTTTGGAAGTCAGGTTACAAATAGGGTGAAAGGGAAACACAGGTTAAGAACTGTGACACGCCTTTAATATAGACCACAAAATGGCAGGCAACAAATAACTCTGTCCTATTCTGCCTGGAATATTTACATTGATTATAATGAGTTAAGATATTGGTTAATCTTTCACAAATCTTGTCAATGTTTACACTGCCATATTACAAGAAATAGTGTATTCCTGGTTTTCAGTAAAAAAGCAGAGCGCACAATCACTTTTAAAGGAACTATAACCTAAGCGTTTTCTATCCCAATTGATTTCCAATGTCTGTGCCTACTATAGTAATTAGCTAGACAGTCTTATGCACTAAATATAACTAACATTTATGCTCTTGAGCATAATAATGACGTTGGCTTATACTATAGCACCTTCTCTTTGGAAGAGTACCAAAGTGCTTTACCATGAGATCTACCTCCTAAAAAGGAGTCTTACCTTGCAGCCAATACACATACAATTCCCAGCAACCTTAGTGGGAGTCTTGTGTGTGCAAGAATGCAGAAAAAAAGTTCAAAAATAATTGTACACAGCAATAATTTTATCAGACAGTGAAATGTAGCTGTTATTTACTATTGCCAAGTAATGCTACAAGCAGTTTATTTAGGACAGAGAAGAATAGATGACTGAACTTCAGCGAGAACAATAAGCAAATTGCACAGTAATTAATTAAACCGGAATTTAGCCACAATGCCATTATCTACCCTCGTGCAAAAAGTTCCATATACTTTTTAAAACAGCCATGAATGGTCAGGACAGCAGTCTCATATCTCTTTCATCACAATGACCCCTAACAATAAGCTGGGGAATTAATTCAGATTGAATGCAATTTATTGAAATGCTAGTATCACACCTGGATTTTCCCTGGAGGTCTACCATCCAATTACTGACAGCCCAACACTGCTTAGCTTCTGAGATCTCTATAGATCATAGCCTTACAAGCTACATTTTTTATGCAATATAATCACAATTTAATTTGGTTCTAGAAACAGAAAACATGATGGTGGGATTTCTTGTCAGTATGCTCCTTTATTCATGCTATTAATCATTAAACCCTTCTGTGTAGTCCTTCTTCCCACCCAACACTCTTTCCTGTGTTCACTGGAAGAGCATTTTAGCTTTCTGAAGCATTTTTGAAAGGTAGCACAGCTGGCTGGGAATCTTTCAACTAATTATTTTTTTATTGGAAAATGGCAATTTGTCAAAACACAAACTTTTAGTGGGTGAGGATTGTCTTTGATGATTTTAGGAAAAGTTTCAAAACTATCAAAATGTTTCATTTCAATATTTTTTAAATAAATTCTGGTTTTCCACTGTGAAACAATTTTTTGTTTTGAAATTTAAGATAACTGTAGCAAAAACATGCTAAATGGTTAATCAAAATGACAACTTTCCACATTTTTGAAACAAAATTTTTTCACTGAACTGAGATGATTATTTTGGGTTTTTTGGTTTGCAATTAATTTTTTCTGGATTGACTTTTTGTCCTGATTTGATATGGGAAAAACTTTTTTTTTAACCTCACATTTTAATGGGACAAGAAAACTGTTTCCTGTCCTGTTCTCGTAACAACCTCTCCAACAGTGTAAAAACATGCCCCATTTAGGTGATTTAGAAACCAAACAAACCTCTCCAATGCTTCAAAGCTCTGAAGTGCTGCTCCATGAAGGACAATAAGGGTCATATCTTAGGCTCCAGTCAAACATGGAATCAGGTGTCTGTCTCTGACTTGTTACACATCAGAAGTGGCTATTCTAAACATATGTCATATCTCTTTTACAAAGACCTTGATATTTTTTCATATCTCTTTCTTCTCTAGCTCCATTACTTACCAATCTCTCCCTTGCTTGTTTTGCTTCCATGATGTTGTGCCTTCCTTATCTCTACTTGTTAAGCAACTTATAAATTCCCTTTCTGCTCCCTACCAGTTTCCTAATGCTATCTCATTTGTCATGTTCTGCTTTTGCTTCTGTTTTATTGCCCTTCCAGTGGAATAAACTCCCTCCTTCAACTTGTTCCACATGTGTGATCTGGCTCCATTAAAGGCCTAATGCTTCCACATCGTCTAGGAAGTGTCTTAACCAAGAGAAATTCTTTGTTTTGTGTATGGAGCATAAACTGTGGTGTACTACAACCAGAAGCCAATGCACAGAATGTGGGTGGAACTAACCATGGCCACATCTCCACCCCAGTCAATTTCCCTCTGAGACATGGAGTTCAGTGCTGGCCAGCCTTTCCCCATGGCTCCTGTATACATCAAGCACTGAGCCATCCAAACTACAGATGCACTTAGAACTACCTTCCTGTCTTAATTTTATCCTCAATAACCACCACCATAGGATTTAAGTACAAATTCTCCTGGTATCATCATCCTTCTTACTCCCTCACACCCCACAATCAGGCTCATGCTGGACAGACCTAATTAGTCCCTTATTTTTGACAATACTCCAGGTAAACATTTTTTGCCTTCCCTTATTTCTTCAGTGAGGTGTGTTTTTTAAAAAAAATGTGCATTTACCTTTGGTAATGAGATCCTGTTACTTCTGTATTCTCCTAGTATAGGAATAATGCAAATACTGAGGTAATGCTATTTAGTCACGTAGGCCACCACAGAAAAGCTTTTAAGAGAGATCACTGCACTTGCATTTCATGTCCTGTCTCAGTGTTTATTGCCTTTTTTTCTCTCTAATTTTATATTGGTTTCAAAAGTTTATTATAAAGTTTCTATTAATAATGCTAACACACCAGGGTCAAAGGCAGCCAATAAGAGAAGAAATGCTAGGTTATTTGTTTTTAAGTGTTGTGTGTCTACATTTGTTGGCCAATAATTCAGTCTCTGGCATCTATTATTCAATGGCAGCATGCATTTAGTTGGGATACATCCAAGACATGCATTGAACATGTCCAAGCCATTTTATTTAGAAAGCAGTGGTTCATATTTGGTTTTTAGTTCTTCAGGGGGAATTTTGCCCTTTAAGCATTTCTAGATCTCTGGCAATTTTAACAGCTCATGACAGCCATTATTTTATCCTTCCTGGTCATTACTCACCAAGGTCCCCAACCAGATGTGCTAGAAACACTGTGTGATGTATACAGCACATTCTCTAGGAGCACATAAAAACTGAAAAGAGAATGATACTCACTGATGTAAGTGTCTTGATCCTCCCCACCATCACCACTCATCTAAAACACACATACCCACATAGACTCTGGAAAGAAGCTGTGCTGTTATATTATACTCCCTCATTTGAAGCATTTGTCTTTCATTTAAATGTAGATATAGTATGGGAAAGAGGCATGGGGACAAGAGGGGAGACTGCACATAGAGAAATGAAATGCTTGCTGACGTGTTGATACTGGAACACTCTGTAGCTAAAGGTTGGAATTCAGACCCCACTGAACAGGTTGGACTTTGACTTCACCACACAAGGAATGAGTCTTTTCAGGTCAGGTAGCCTTTCGCTTTCTGAAGCTGAAGTTCCTAATGAGGGAAAACAACACAGGAAAGAGAGTAGTTTCTCAGCAACCCGTAACTGACGCATGCTTCTGGCATTGTAACTAGGAGCGAGAGCACACTGCAGGATCTATAATGAAGATGTTTCTTTGGCAATCGTGACCAGCTCTAAAGAAATGAGAAAAGGATTGAAAAATAAATAAGAGACAGATATTAAATCAACAAAAAAGGAGAAACTATCACTTCATTCCCAGTACAGCAGGCTGCTTATGGAAAAGAAAAACCACTTCCCCTCAGGCTTCCCTCAAAATACAAGTCTTGCAACAGTTCATGATAATGATTCCAAAAAGGGAACCAGTATCGCATGGTCATTATACACACAACTGGGGAATATAGCTGTGGTTATATAAGAAGTGTATGGGGTTGGACAAGATACATGATCATAAAACAAATGCAAACCCTACAAATATGAAAGCTGTCCAGATAAAATCAGAAACCGCCAGGAAGAAAAAATGTTAAGGTACCTACTGCAATATTAACTCAGCCACATTGCATATGGATACTATTCCTATTTTCATCTGGTTCAGTGTATAGCTTAATTATATTGTTTGTTAAAAATGTATCTCAGAAGATATACAAGAATGTGCAGCATGGCCAAATTAATGTTGCTGTGGGAACCTCAACTCTTGCACTTCCAGATTGCTCATTTTTATTTTCTATTTTAGGTTCTGATTCTGGCACTTAAATATATGCTTAAGTCCACATTAAATTATCAGTTGGATTGAAGCACATGCTTAACTACCCTTCCAGAATTGGGGCCTTAATGTTGTATTCACTTAGGGTTTTTAGCATTTAATTTTCTTTCTTTTTTAAAATGGTGTGGGGGGGAAGATTTCACATGTGCTCATAGTTAATATTAACATTTTAAAAGGGTCCCAATTAGGGCTTGAAGATGGCATGTCAGCTTTTGACCTTTGTTTCTGCTGTTTTGGCTGGAGACAGTTTTCTGCTGCACTGGGTTAGAGGTGGTGTGCGGCGGCTCTGCTTACATTATGATGACTGCATTTTGATAATGGAAGGGTAAAAACTAGGATGTGAACATTTGCAGAATACTGAAAAAACATCAGACATTAACACATTAGAATCTACAAGCTGTTCATGCCCATGATTTTATCCTTTTCCTGATAAGGTAGAGTGGGACCTCTGCAGCATTTTGCTAAGTAAATATCCTTTTGAATTAATCATCTGCATACAAATTATTGCAGCAGCATCCTAAGAGCAGTGGAACCTGCCCCTGTCTACACCAAGCCTCTGGGGCAGGGTAGGCAGAGGGAAGGACCATTGTGAATGTGACATAAAGGGTGTGGGACTTCATTGTAGTGCTAAAATATTAGCCAGTTCCTATATGTTTTTTATTTTAGTAGCTTATAATTAACTAAACACTATTTTTTAAAAAAATTGGTCCTGGACATCTCTCAGAAAGTCCTAGTTACATACCCAGGACTCAGTTCTGCCATTTGATAGATGGGCAGTAGGTGGTACTACATTATAATAATTATATGAAATTAAATATTTTATGTTAGCTTCCAAAGGCCACAATCTGGTTTGGGAACCTCATGTGAGGCACTCTACAAATGCACAAATGAAATCAGCCCAAACATCTTAGTGTCATTAGATAAGTGAATGTAACAATGATAGGAAAGGATGAGGAACAAGAGTGAGAATAAAATCATATTGTGGTTATATAGGTTAAAATGTGCACAAAGTCACATTAGATATTTCTCTGACACCATGGGCACACCTTTTGACTTTGCTCTTTTCTATATTTTCCTCTCTTTGACTTCCAAATGATCCCATAAGTCCCTGGTATTTGTTTTCCCTGTTGCTGCTCTCACTTTGGGAGCTTTGAGAGGAAATCCTGTGAGCTACACTGACCTCCTCCACTGTGAGTTTGTCCTGGTGTTTGCAGGTCAGGTTTATTCTTTTTAAATAAATATCTTCACAGATCAATTCCTACACTTTAAACCCCCAGCAACTCTTCCCATTTGACTTCAGTCTTACTTCCGCTTCTTATTATAATGTTATAAGAACCTGATTATGCAAATTAATTTAAAGGCAACAGAGATTTACATTCCTTTTCCTCTCAATCATTTAGTTTAACTTTCCTTTTTATTTTTTATAAAGCCTTGTCTCCAATTTGGTTTTATTCCCTTGGTCTGACTTACAGAACTTTCTTCTACTGCTCTCCATTGTTCATTGTTTCACAAGTCAAGCATACTTTTGTTTCTCTACCTTTAAGCTCTCTCCTCCGTCCAGCCTTTCATCTTGTTTTCTTTCCAACATACCATCTTAATCATCTCACCAATTTCTGACAGGGAACCTGTCAAATTCTTCATCTTCCAAAATCTTCCCATTTTCCTCACCATTGACAGCTGCGTTATCTTCCATGACACTCAAGTTCACAACCTCAGTTTGCTTTCCTCTGTCTCTCTCTGTCTCCCACTATATAGACACTCTTAGCAAATCATTGTGTTTTCTGTATAACATACCTAATGCTCTCACATGCTCGGACCCCCGCTACTAAAACCCTGACTCATTCTCATTCTGTTATCTCTTGCCTTGATATTCCACTAACCTGGAGATAAACAGAAAAAGACTTAAAACTTGTCTTGTATCTCAAAACCTTCAGTTCCCCACTTCTTGGAAGATGTAGATTTGTTTTTGTTTTAACATTTCCTCTCCCAGCCTTTTTTCTTATGATTTCATGACAATTACTGCCAAGATACTATTTTATAAATTCCTCATTTCTCTTGCAAGGAAGTTAATCTGAGTTATAGAGTAGTCTCAGATCTTAGAATCTAACTGGTGCATTGTTTCAGGCTCCCCACAGCGAGAGAGCCTGGGTGTGATTAAGCACAGTTTCCACCTCGCCTAGATATCCCCTTCCTCTTCTGATGACTTAGCCCTCCAGCCAGATCACCTACCATTGCAACTGCTTTCTGGGTATCGAAGTCCCATGTTCAAAATAGTGCAATTCTGGTTGCTGATTTAATTTTCTTCAGGTCATTCTTTCTGGACCCCAGGGCCCTCAGGATTCCCCTGTGGGTCTCTGCAGACTAACCCCTCAATCAATACTACCTCTAATATTTCCCACTCCAGCTAACCCCCAACTTAAGTCCTCTTCCAACCCAAAGTTCTATAGGGAAAATATGGCAGTATGTAAAACTTCCAGGAAGATATTTCTCCTTGTATTAGAATGGGTTTACTTATTATATATTCTAAGGGAAATAATGAAAATTGTGCTTAGTTCACCTAGTAGCATGGAAGTAACCCAGTCCATTATCAGTTCCATCACAGTAAGATGGTCTTGTTCTTAGGGTATGTGCAATATAGTACGTGACCAGGAATCATCACCAAATTTGCTCCGTTGGTTGGATCATTAGGTTCCATAGTCCAGGCCAGGTACTGATAGAGAGTGTGATGTGAACACTGATCTATGCCCCATGACATTTTTTACTGTACTCTATTCTGTTCAATCCTTGCAGAGGTGGGACTTCTTCATTGTAATGTTGGAAAAAGTAATCAGAAGGGTAAAAAATGAAGAAAGTAAGCCTGAAACAAAACTTTAAATGCCAGATCTATCTCTTGGGGCTTCTTATCTATCAACCATTTGTGGTCTGTTCCCGTAGTTCTTACATATGCAAAGCTCCCATAAGAGGACTGCAAAATTTTAAGATGGAAGAAAATTCCCACTTTAAAAGAAAATGCAATATATACTCCGCACTGAACTCATTTAATATGGCTTATCCTTTGCTGGACTTGCGAGGTTACTCAAAACATTATAAAATAAAGCAAAATCAATGTTTTAGAAGCTGTGTGAATAAAATCACACACTGCAATTGGGAAGGATTCACCTTCAGTCTTGCTTGCTACTTTGATGTGGCTGTCAGAAGAATGGAAAATTTGGATGGGTTGTAGAATAAATTAGTCCTCTCAGCAGAGTATTCCACTATCCCAAAGAAGTACAACTCTGCCAGAATTTGAAATTTGAATTGTTATCAGAAAATGGATATATCAAGACACATTTTAAAATATAGATAAGCTTGGAAGGATTAGATTTTTATCAGTTAATGTTGGTAAACATTGATTTCACTGTGCACACACAAACTGAAGGGGAAAAAAATTTCCATTGATGATGACACCTGATGTTTACAGATAGGTAAAGTAAGAAAATTGCTCTTTGAGAACTTATTATAGTTTGATTTATTAATATTTACTTTGTATATTTTGATATGTCAGGCAGACAATTTGCATTTTAGTGGTCATAAAGCTTTCAAATTTTTCAATTTCAAGATCTACTATCATCAAATTATGGCATGATGCCCCCACTTTTCTGATTCCCTCATAATTTCCTGCAGTTGTGAACATTTAAATTGATAAAACAGAAAAATGCTTAAAAATAAACATTGATATGTTATAATTAAAAAAAATCAAACTGTGCCAAGCCTAAAGATAAACTGCTTCATCCATACTGTAAGGATTCCAGAACAAATTGGCTTCCTTCTTGTTGGTTCCCTCGCTTAAATCAATCAGATGACATTACTGTAAGAAAGTTATATAGTATAACAATATTGGAACCCCACTGATATTTCTCTTCCATGCCACACTAATTCACACTATGATTAAAATGCATTCTCTGTCAGTTATCTGAGTAATTGGAAGGAAGGAATATATGTGAATCTTTAATATTTTCCTACAATAGATAAAATTGCATTTAAAAAGGTACTTTGTGCCATTGCCATTTATAGGCCCCTCAAAAAAGCTGTTAAAATGCAATCTGATACAATAAGTGTTTGAGTTTGTGCTTTTATTTATGCTCCCCAGCAGGTTATGTGATTTGTATTCTTAATACATCTTAAGAACTATGCTCTTCCACAGTATCTATCTAGTGCAATATAAAACCCAATCACTGAGCTATTGGAGCTCTTTAGTACTGTCCATTCAGGAGGTGGGGTTCAATTTGGAACCCCAGACGCACACTTTAGGAAATGTGGTTCAGGTCTTTATTTCTCTCTCTAATGACTAGACTGGATCACTGAGTCTGAACAAACCTGCACTTTTGGAAGTTTAGATCTGGATTCAAATTTCATGGCTTGGGCCCATATCTAGCACACTCCGTGTGAGTGCTTAGCAGGAAAGAAAAATTTCTTCAGCCTCTTTGCCCACTCTTCAGCTTCAAATTTTCCACACCCAGTATTTTCACTTTTGTCTCCTCTTTTCTCCTTTCCTTCTCTTTCATACACTCACCAAAATCTTATTCTTACTCTTCTTCTTTGTTTTCTTTATGCATCTCCCTCCCATCTCAAAGCACCAAACTCTTCCCACGTTCAAATCCCTCTGTCTGATCTCTTTTCTCCCTCCCTCTGCCCCATCATGTTGTCCTCCCTCTTTCTGCTCCTCACCATAAGAATTCCATTTTCTGTTGCTGCTTCTTATCCCTACGATGAAGCAAGATCTCTCTGATATTAATCTTCCCTCCTCTATCCCTCAATATCTGCTCCGCTTTTAATTCTGTCCTTGTTGACCTTCATTTTCACTATGATCACCTCAACTTCCCCTTTCACTTCTGCTTTCCCTCCAGAACATGCCCACTCATCTGTCAGATCTCTTTGTCTTCTCCCCCAGTCTCTCTTCCAGAGATCCTACTCTAACTTCTATTCCTCCTCATCTCTACTTCAGCCCATTTCCCTTTCTACTTGCCTCTGTTCCCACAGAAACCCCATCTTGGCTCTGTCCTGCGAAAAGACTCTCCTAGATGCCCCCTCACACAAAAAAATTGTAAAAAGCTACTATTCTCCAGAGAGATGACACCCCAGACATCTCCACTAACCTCAGAGGACTTTGATGGCGCTCACTCTCGATTGTGCCTTTGAATCTGCAGACTTGTCTTTGTCCTATTGAAACCTCCCTCAACTTTCCTAAAGAGCCCCTCCACTGCCACTGTCACCCAACATCTTCAGCTTGGCTCTCTTTCCTCCTCTAACTTAACTGTGTCCCTCTCAGAAGCACTCAATTCAACTCTTCCTTCCAAAATTGGTTCTGTCCCTTTAGAAGTTCTCAGTGTGGTGCTCTGTCCTCTAATGCACTATGTTGATGCCACCCCTTGTCTCCATCTTATTTCTGTGTGCCCAGAACCTCTCAATTTGGTCTCCATCCCCCATAATGCACATTATACCACCAGACTTCCCCTTGCCTGTACCTTCCTCTACTCCTAGAAATCATAGAAATGTACAACTCCAAGGGACCTCAATAGGTCATCTAGTCCAGTTCCTTGCACTTAGACAGAACTAAGTTTTATCTAGACCTTCCCTGACAGATATTTGTTTAACCTGTTCTTATAAACACCCAATGTCAGGGATTCCACAGATGCTTAGCTACCCTTACAGTTAAGAAATTATTCTTAGTGGCCAAAATAAATCTCCCTTGCTTCAGTTTAAGCCCATCACTTCTTGTCCTGTCTTTGGGAGATAAGGAGAACAACATATCACCTCCTCTTATAATTCTTTACATACTTGAAGACTATTATCATATCCCCCCGCCACTCCAGTCTTCTTTTCTCCAGCCTAAACAGACCCATTTTTAAAAAAACTTTCCTTGTAGGCCATGTTTTCTAGTCTTTTTAATTATTTTTGTTGTTCTCCTCTGGGGACTTTTTCCAATTTGTCCACATCTTTCCTTAAGTGTGGTGCCCAGAACTAGACACAACACTCCAGCTGAGGCCTTAGCGGTGCTGAATAGAGAGAAGGAATTACTTCTCATGTCTAGCTTACAACCTCCCAAAATAATGTGGGTTTTTTGCAATGCTATTAAATTATGGACTCATATTTAGTTTGTGATCCACTATAACCCCCAGATCCTTTTCTGCAGGACTGCTTCTTAGGCTGTCATTTCCCATTCTGTATTTGTTCAATTGATTATTCTTTCCCAAGTATAATACTTTCCATTTGTCTTTATTGAATTTCAGCTCATTTCTTCACTTTGTTAAGATTATTTTAAATTATAATCCTGTCCTCCAAAGCGCTTGTAAACCCTCCCAGCTTGGTATCATCATCAGACTTTATAAGTGTACTCTCTAGGCCATTATCAAAATCATTTATGAAGCTATTGAATAGAACTGAACCCCACTTGATATGACCTTCTAGCTTGATTGTGAATCATTGATAACAACTGAATATGCTTTTTCAACCAGTTGTGTACCTATCTTATAGAAGGTTTCTCTAGGCTATATTTCTCTAGTTTGTTTATGAGAAGCTCCCCTATCCACAAAGCTTGTTACCCTGTCATAGGTTGAACTGACATGATTTTTTCTTGATAAATCCATGCTGACTGTTACTTATCACCTTATTTTCTTCTAGGTGCTCACACATTTTTTATTTTCCCCAATATCCTTCTGTGTACGGAAGTTGAGCTAAATGATCTATTATGCCCCCTAGTTGTTCTTATTCCTGTTTTATAGTTGGGTCCTATATTTGCCCCTCTCCAGTCCTCTGGAATCTCTCCTGTGTTCCCACAAGTTCTCAAAGATAATCTTCAGCCTTAAGTTTTCTAGGATGTATTTCATCAGGCCCTGCTGACTTGAAGACATCTAACTTGTCTAAGTAATTTCTCAACTTGTTCTTTTTCCATTCACGATCTGTTATGGGAGGGTGCTGGTATATGTGGTAGAGAGTAAGCCTAACAGCTGGTCTTCTGCTTCACAAGCTGGACTCCTTCTTCTTCCTCCCCAGCAGCAGAGAGCAGACCTCCTCTATCAATTCACTTGTAAGCTTTTTGAGGCAGGGGCTGTCTTATTTTGTGTTTTGCACAGCAAGTGACACCACTATTGTAGGCATTTAACAAATAAACAACTTTATTTCCTGGTCAGCTGCTCATTGGCTGCTTGTTGTGCAACGGAGAACATCTCAATCAGGACATGTCTGGAAGGACAAAGTTATTATCCTGTCTTTCTATTGCTGAGAGAGTCCATAATTACACACAGGGGTCTCTTCCAGCTCCAATTGCTATGATTGTCCCAAAGCACACTCCACAAGGGGCAGCATGCCACAGGAATTTCTCTTTGCCCTAAAGACGGCTTATTCCTCCCGCTGCTATTACCGGTATTTTCTGTTTGAAAATTTTATCCTAGCAAATTTGGATGCCTAAAATCCAGCTCCCTAAGTAAGGGGTGTGATTCCCCTCCACAGGTGCTGATCATTCCCAGTTTCTAGGGGAGTCAGTGAGAGCTGCAGCAGCTCCACCATTTCTGAAAATTAGGCCCTTTCCCCCTTAAAGGACCCCTCTATGACCCCAAGTTCACTCCTTAGAAACAGGTACAAGGCTGGGTGCAGTGGGTGATCAGTCAGGGCCCTACGCTGGAGGAAGAGAGAGGATGTGACACATTTTCCCCCTCTGCTGCCCCCCCGCCCCAATCATCCATCCCATTAGCCCATATTCTATTCCTGGCCAGCCTTTGCCTCATCTCGTTGGCAACTTGCTGCCGAGCCTGCAGGCTCCTTGGGTGCTTCCCGCGGGGCGGGGAGGGAGCCGAGAGCAGGCGGGGGGCTGAGTCGCCTGGCGCCGCAGCAGCGGCAGCACCTTTGACGTTCCATTTCCTCACGTGACGAGGCAGCTCCGTTCCAGGGAGGGGAGCCGCGGCCGCTTGTGCGAGGCTGGGCGGGAGTCGCAGCCTCGGCGGCGGCGGCGGCGGCGGGAGCAGCAGGCGGCGGCGGCCCGGGAGCGCGTTGTTTGTGTGATGACCGAGCCCCGCATCCCGCCCTCCGCTGCCGGCTGACACGGACCGCGCGGCGCGTGCCGGGAGGAGGCGGAGGAGAGGAGCCGCCGCCGCCGCGCAGCCGGTGACCTTGGCCCGGGGAGGTAAATAGGCAGGGCGGGGAGCGGCGCTGGTGAGGTGCCGGCGGGCGGGGGGCTGCTGTCCGCGGTGCTGACAGCCCAGGCGCGGGCTTCTCGCTGCAGGGCAGCGCCAGCACCCGAGCGTGCCGCGGGGCCGCCTGCAGACGCCGGGCCGGGGGCAGAGCGGGGCTGGCGGGGGGACGCGCTGAACCCTCGCCCCGCCCTCCCGCCGCGGGCTGCACGGAGCCCGGCTCGTCCTCTGCAGCCGCCGGGGCGCTTTGCCCGGGGCGGGGGAGGGGGACGGGGCCGGCATCGCGTGGCGCCGGGGGGCTCCCCCCGGCCAAGGGCTGGCCCGGCTCTTGGTGCGGGTGGGTGAGCGCCGCACGGGCCGGGGGAAGCGCTGCAGTCGGGAGTACCTGGGGGCGGCTACTGGGACGCGGGGCGACCCGCCGGCTGAGGGGCGGCCACTGACCCGCGGCCACAGCCCGGGAAAGGGCGGCCAGGGGGACGCGGTGCCCAGGGTCCGGGGGCGGCGTGAAGTGGCAATTGATTGACGTCGGAAGGGGTTAGTGCATCGCGCTCATTCATTACTTACCGGCACCGCGGGGAAACGGGGAATTAGCTGCTTTGCCCCAGCGTCAGTCTCGGGCGGAGAAACGGAGGCTGGTAACGTGCTGGGAGAAAGTCAGCTCTGTTCCTCACCGTCACCAGGGGGAAGGAGACCTGCTGCCGCTCTCCCACACGGAGATCCCGCTTCCCTCTCGCAGCGGCAGATTGCTCAGCGCAGCGTTTCTCAGCGGACCGTGGCGTTGGGACATGGCGCAAGGAAATAATTATGGGCAAAGCAGCAACGGGGTGGCTGATGAATCCCCAAACATGCTGGTGTACAGAAAGGTAGGAGGCTTTTTAACGTCTCTGAACCTCTTGGGCAAATGACTTTAGGAAACTTTCGCTCTTGATTTTTCTCCCCCCAGAACATGTAACTATTTTAACATTTTGTGTCCATTTGTCTTGATCCAAGCTGCTGCTCTGATGTTCCATCTGTAGGAGTGAAACAACATGATTTCAGAGCATCAGAGATATTAGTCCTTTACTATTGGAATATTTAGTATACACGAACTATATTTTACGCTATTTAAATAGCAACAGTATGAGCGTGTGAAATATTAGCTCGATGTCCCAGTCCGTTTAACTGTTGTCTTTTATTATAAGAAATGACCTAATCTCTTGCTCTCAGTTTTGAAACACAGATACATATGCCAACTTTGCAAAGTGTTCAAGAACATTTATTCTATAATGCATGCTTTAAACATTCATTCATGTTCGGTTCATTTTGTGTGTCAGATGGCAGTGTTGCAATATTTAGTTTATTTCACCTGCTAGTTCCACATGCTGGGTACAGCTGATATATGATGATAAAACATTTTACGATTGAGTTAGACTATTCCCTTCTAAAAATCGATTGATTGTAAAATGAATAACAATATTATATGCTTTATAATATAAAAAGCACGTGTTATGATTAATTAGCCAATTGTTGACAATGTAATTAAAATGTTAATTGCACATGTGGTATGAGGAAAATAATTGCAGATTTTTTTTGTTTTGCAATCAATAGCATTTTTAAAATGTAAATACCCAGGATTCTCTCTGCAAATAGATTTCTCAACATGATAAATGTTTTAACAACAACATCAATAAACAAACTCCCAGACATTGACCTAAATAATGGGATTTATTTGGCTACTGTACTTCAATTAGAGTGGTTGCTTGGGGAATTTGAGATAGGTTAGTGTGGAAACAGATTATGTTTAAACTAAGGGGATAAAGTTGTCTTTACCTTTGAATTTGACTTCTTTAAATAAATACAGCTAAATTATAATTAAATAAGAACATTCTAAAATTGTGGTAGTGGTGAAAGAGAATCTTTCACAGAAACTTGGATACAGAATATTTTAACTATCTTTTTACTCTCAGAATTTAAGGAGTTGTAATTAGTTTGTGGTTGTTTAAAACAGAAGAATCAACCCTTATTTTTGTCTCTTCCCCCACCCCGGCACATTGACTGCAATAAAAACATTCTCGGATTAATGTCAGTGCTACTTCAGTAGTGAGAGTAATTGATGTGTCATCAGATATTGTGGTAATAGACTGTTCTTTCCAGAGATTATAAATATTTTGTTAGTCACAAATTGATGTATAGTGCTGTAGCCTGACCCAAAGTTGGGTAAATATAATTATAATTTGAGGATTAGCAGGCTCTTGTCCAAAGATCAGGCCCAGTAAGATTATTGTAAAATGATCATATAATTTGGGAATCCTGATGTCCATAGGTGCAACACCCACACTATAGGAACTCTATATATAAATATATCATTTATTAATAATTTAGCAAAGATTATACACACACTTAAACTCAACAAAGCAGATAGAGATAATACAGAAAGTACATTTGAACGTCCATACTTACACCCTTTTCTTTCATACTTGACCATTATCATCCTCATCTTCCCCAGTGGCCATCATTCTGCCCCCACCCCGCAAGGTCTACATCTCTCCAGCCTTTCTGGTGCCCCTGGGATGTTACTCTTATAGTAGGTTACATTGATGCTGCCATGATCAATGCGTATTCCCTAAAGGTCCTTATTTGTATTTCCTTCCCTTAAGGGGTCCGTTTTCTATAGGTCGGTATATATATGATGTTATCCTATTACCATATACATCAGTTTGCTGTCATGGCAGCTTTGTGGTCAGAGGTTCTGTCTGTAACCTTCTGGATGCTGGTGTCAGCGATGTTTTGTGCTGGTGTCAGTTGTGTTGTCAGTATTCCGGTTAAAATGGCCCCTCTGGCATACCACATATAAGTTCCCTATAACTTTTGAGTTACTTAAGTTTATCTATACCAAAAATTATAGGCCTCAAGCCTCACACTATCTACTAAAGCCAAATCTTACTTCTGTACCCTAAGAAATTTATGGGTACCCTTCTCCTATAGGTTAGTGGATTATGACACTTACTTTCTAAATATATTAATAAAGATTATCTCACTCAAAAACTGCCAACCTAGGCTCTCTTGGTGACCACCAAGTTGTGGTATACCCTGCAGTTACCAACCAGTTGTAGATGCCCGATAAACCTATGATGTGATGTGGCTAGTTCCTCCCTTTGGTTCCCCAAAGTTCAGGGCCAATTCCTAATCTGAGCCAAAGGTTACCAGCTCTTATGCTGACATATTCATGACTGAATATACTTTTTGCTATACAGCAGATCTTACCAGATTTTACAAATCGGTAGGCTTGTTGCATAACCACTAACTATAATAAAACAGAATAACAAAGCAATGAATATAATTCAGGTAAGATGGCCTACTGAGCTACAGCGCATGGCTTCCTCTTTTCAAAGATACTGCTGACTTCAGTAAGATTTGGGAATGCCCAACACCTCTGAAAAGTAGACTACTTTTATTTACGTGACTAAATATAATTTTAGGAATTTGATGCACAGAAGTTTGGAAAACTTTGTATGTGTGTGTGTGTATGTCATTGGACCACCTTTTCATTAACTTTAAAATTGTGTACAAAAATTTTGTCTATGCACTTATGTATATTTATATATTAAACAAACATGGGCAGAATGATTATCATAATATTATATTTCCTAAAAAAATTGCACCTAGTTGATTTGATTCAGTTCCCTCAAAAACATAGTATTTCATTATATTTTATATATACTTAAGAGTAAGTTTCATTGTATTAGCGACAAAGAATCTTGTAGTACCATATAGATTAACATAAGCTGTCATGGGCTCTGAAACATCTGTTAGTCTATAAGGTGCTACAAGACTCTTTGTCACTTTTGCAGATCCAGACTAACACGGATACCCCTCTGATACTAGGCACCAGGCAAGACACTTTCATTGTATAATGGATGGTATAGCTATTGCACAGGGAATATTAAAAGTACTTGGGTGTCACAGTTGTTGCTCTAAAGGTGCTGTACTCAGATACACCTTTTTTTAACCCATTAAACTGATTTTTTCTTTTTTTTAAAACTGTCCATCTCACTGCTGAAGTGTAACTTCCAGACCTATGTAATATGTATAGGAAAGTACAAATACAGTGTTTATTTACCTAGTTTTTCTATGGTATTTTTTTAAACAGAGTTGTATAGTAGGACACTTTTCACATATCTTAATTTTATGCAGTATAATCTGTTGTGTTATTTTTGTGGTTGGGAAAGAATTTTACTCTGGGTCAGATTGGCAGAGACCCTGGGGGTTTTTCATCTTTCTCTGTAGTGTGGGTCCAGGTAACTTGAAGGTTTAAGCTATTATAAATGGTGAATTCTCTGTAACTTGAAGTCTTTAAATCATGATATGATGATTTCAGTAACTCTGCCAAAGGTTACGGGTCTGTTACAGGAATGGGTGTGTGAGGTTGTGTGACCTGCAATGTGGAAGATATCAGACTAGATGATCATGATGGTCCCTTCTGGCTGAGTCTGTTTTCTTTGATTCCTTTAAGTACTCCTCTTGACCAATCATACTATAGAGTGTACTGACAGGTGGCACGCTCTTGGGTGAAGACTTCTAAGCAGTGTTCTAGGAAATAGGAAACAAAATCAAATCTGGTGACATACATATTTAAAAGTACATAGGTGTGTATGACAGGATGCAAATATGATACTACCATCAAATATAGGAGACTTCTGCGTTTAGAGTATGAAAAGAGATTTTTAAAGCATAAGTCATTTGACTTCAGACATTACCAGCTGCCTTTGAAGTCTTCAAGTATAACGGTTTAATAGTGGCTGCTACATCACAGGAAATTTGTAATAAACTGCAGAACATAATGTTCCTCTATTTTCTAAGCGGCTGTAATAACTAGTAAGTTTTGCTGCATTTTGCCATTTTATTAGGAATGAATGAACTGTGCTGAGTAACTACAGTACAATCCTGCCAAATTCATGAAGTACTTAAAAAAATTAGAAAAATTAATTAGAAAGTACTTGAAAAAGTTATGTATTTTTGGGGTGGTTGTCTTGTGGATGATTGAATATTCAGAATTCAAAATCGTTTTACATTTTGAATGCCATGACTTCAATGTGATTGGGTTGAACAGTTTGTCTCAATATGATATTTATGCAGCATGGATGTGTGGGATGGCAATCTGATATTTGTACCCATGAGAAAAAGAGGAAAGATGTAATATCTCTTGTGTTAGGTAATAGACAGGCCTTGACTGTAGTGAATACAAAGCAAATTCTTTATTGAGGACGCTGAGCACAAACATAACCCTGTAGTTCTCACTTTCTCTCTAGCTCAAGCTTAATTAAATAGAGTCTGGACTGCCTATAGTCACAGCTGAGCTCTCCCTAAATCCCGGTCTAGTCAAGTAATGAAAGGACCAGAAAACTTGAAAAAATTGGATGATTTGAGGTGGTCCCAAGTCACAATGTTTGGATCTGAGATCTGACCTGAATCTGCATTTTTATGAAGTTCAGGCGTATTTGGATTTAGTACTGAAGTTTGGCCCATCATAGGGAGAGTCTGAATTCCGAGGTCTGGATCTGACCTTTTTCAAAGGTCAGGGGCTTTATAGATCCAGTGTTAATTTTCAGAGATGCCGAGCTCTAACAGGACCACAAAGATTACAGTAAACAAGCTCATCTTTCATCCATAGTTAGTTTCCGGTTAGTTACCAAGATAAGGAAGTGGAGAAAGATGATTGGTTTGTCTAGAAAAGGAAGATGAAGAAAACATAATAGTATAAAATGACACAGTCTAGACTTAGGTCCCTTCTTCCAGTGCCCTATGTTCATATACACAGAAAGTATACTGCACAATTAGATGATTTTTATAGAAAACCCAGATAAAATATTTCAGTTAAATATTTAGTTCATAAATGACTTGTTTAAATCTGTATTGCAAAAGGCACTAGCACAGATAAATAGTTCTTTATGTCAGTATCATGCCACCTCTGAACACTCTTGTACTTTTTTTCTTTTAATAGAATGTTACCTGCATTACTTTTTTTAGATGTCTGCCTCATTATAAAATAATGAAATATGACACATAAGTGGTGCCAAGATACCTTAGGAAGAGTCCAAAAGTTTCCTGGTATTAGCTTCGGGCAAATATGAACATTTTGAAAGTATTTCTTTTATTTCCTTTACTACTGAATCTATATCAGTCAGCAATTAAAAACTGAATTAGATGATGTAAGAACACTAGAACCATTAGTATTTGCACATCATATAGAATCTTTTATTTCAGCAACACTTTCAATTGTAGCTAGAAGTTGGATTATAGAGAAAACTCCTAATATTGACTTTTTCTTGTATCTTATGAATTTAAGTTTTCAGAACTTCAGGTGGTTTTCTTTCTTCAATTTGTGAAATGGAGAGGATAGAATTTATTGCTGGGAAAACTTCTAATTTTAGAACCACTACACCATGCTGTATTTCCTTGAGATGAAAAAAGCCATGGGATTCTAATTGATCACTCTCATGTTCTGTTTTAAATGAGTCAAACTTGAACAAGTTGAATCCCTTTATGAGGGATTATGAACTCTAATTTACAAGTTTACTTGCTTTTTTATCACCTGTTTAAGATATTCCAATCCCATTGGCCCTTTTTGTGATATCATGACTATTTTCATTGGAGTAATTAATTATATTCTTGTTGACTGAGACTTTGAGTTTCTAAGGTAAGTGATCCTGTTTTCATAGTGTTTGAGGCTAATGTGTTCTTGGTTCTATTTCTGTTCCAATAATCAAAGGTCATACTTGCTAGTACCACATATAGCAAAAGCTAGACTTGTATTATAAGTTTATCTGCCAGTCCACTATAATTTGACATTACTCATAGAAGTGTGATATTTACAGGAATGGTGTCTTGCCATTCCCATTATCATTGTTCCTCTACAATGTAAACTGTGGAAATGGTGATAACTCTCTTTAGTTTCCCCCCTCCCCTCTCAAAGTAAAGCCAAAATAAATTGGCTATATGAAGTGGAGGCAGTCAAATAAAATTGTAGTGGTAATGTGTGGGTATTCTCAGCTATTCACTTAAGGGACAAAGTTACCCAGTGGAAGTTAGCCTGACTGCAGTCTTCATATTTGGAAAGGACATGAAGGATGGAATTTTAAAAATGTTAAGCAGTGGCCTATGGAAGGTTTACCATTGACTTCAATCGGAGAAGAATTAGTCTGGCACTGTGTACTTCTGAATATGCCTATATTATGGTGGCATTCAGACATAAATGAAAATATAGATTGGACCTACTCGTAGACCTAAGAGCACTCCATTCAAATCCTTCCAGAGTCATCAGAAACATCTTTAGCTGTTATATAAACATCAGTGTCAATTATGGCTTTAAAATTATTATAGGGAATTCCATGTGCCAAAATAAGTTACAGAAACTGAAAAAAATGGGCCTTTTTGGACCCAAAATAACTATTTCCAATTTTCAGTGGCTTATTTTTAATTTGTATGTAGCAGTATCACCATGGGCTATGATCACATTATATCTGACCACACAGAAAGGTCTGAAGGCCCAGTTAATATTTTAATGGAAGATGCAAATACGAAGAAAGACTGAGGTACCGTAGGTAGTTGTCAGGATGACCAGATAAGTGGTACTCTTATTGTTGAATTTATAGTGACTGCAGGGTCCATTAAAGTATTAATTGAGTCCTTAGATCTCTCTACTTGGTCAGATATAATGTGATCACAGCCCTAGGTAATATTGCTACAGGCACACTACAGCTGAGCCTCTGAAAACTGGAAATAGTGTGGGTACAAAAAAAGGATGATTTTTTTCAGTTTCTGTAATTTATTTTTTCACCATGAACTCCTTATAATTTTACAGCCATAGCTGATGTACGTATAAAAGCTAAAGATGCTTCTGATGACAGTGGGAGGATTTGAATGGGGGTGCTTGTAGGTATATGAGTAGGGCCAGTTTAAACTTTTATTTATGTATTACTGGCGATGCCATCATAATGCTTGCTTCCTTCCGGAAGGTGGAGACAGGGAAAAAGGTTTTTAGCTAGGTCACTAATACTATACAATTGGATTACTAGCTGAAAGACTCAATTTCTTCTGTCTTCAGTGGGTGGAAGGAATTTCTGCTGGCTGCATTGAGGCATTGGCTGGCTTTCTTCCTTTAAACTGTAGTCTCACAGAAAGTCCTTGATAGAGCTGTTTGCCTTCTAGGAGGTGTCACTGCCTAAACCATTGTTTGGTCCACTATTGTAGCTTAAGTGGTCTGGTTACCAGTTATCTACTTCTACCCCGGCACCTTAAGAGGAATAGCACCATGTGAAGGAGTGTCCACCCCACACAAGGCTTGAAGAAGTAAATTAGACCAATTAACCTATAGGCTGCACCTGGAGGAAAGTGAAGGCATGCGAAGGCCTAATTGCTTATGAAGTCCAGCAAGGGGAAGAGCTGGGCAAGGTTTTTAAAGACAGGAAATTGGTGGCAGAAGAGGTTGCAGGGGAAATAGTCTACAGTCATTTCCTGGGAGAGGGGATGTGTGCTTGGAGCTAAAGTGATAAGTAGCCTGTAGGTCCTCCCAGGGAGGAGGGAGTTTGGACTGGTAAACCCAGAGATGGGGGGAGCCAGAAGGTAGAGCTGAGAAGTAGGAAGGAGTCCAGGAGAAGGGCAACATAGTCTGCCAGAAAGCAGGCCATTGTTGTTAGAGATAGGGTCCCTGGACTGGAACCTGGAGTAGGGGAACTTGGTCCTGTCCTCTACCAGACACTGGAGGTATGGCATGGTCTGGTGGTGAAGGGAAGATTGCTATTTTTATATGGAGGGACTTTGATAGCCCAGAAGGGGAGGACTATAGTGACCTCTCTGGAGGGCTGAATCATGAAGATAGAGAGCCTACAGTGTGAGGAACTGATGGAAGGGGGTGTCAGACCTGGAACCAGCTAATCCCCAGACCAACCAGGAAGCAGAACTCCAGCAGTGAGTGGACCCCATGACACACCTCTAGGGAAAGGTCCTGCATGTATGTTGGGCCCCAAAAGTAAATGTGGTGGTTCTGTTAGTTGATAGTCCTTGCTGGGTGGGGAGCATGGAAACCTAATGCCACCAGGTGATAGGCATCTTCCCCTCTCAACATGGTGCTGTAAGCTTGAAATTACAGCATTACTTGATAGTGACTGAAACAAGAAGAAAAATGTTACAGTATGCCATGCAACCATGTCACTTCTTTCTTATATCACACACATGCAGTTTAATACTGTATATGC
The DNA here is from genome assembly GCA_007922305.1 of Dermatemys mawii. NCBI lineage: Eukaryota > Metazoa > Chordata > Testudines > Dermatemydidae > Dermatemys > Dermatemys mawii. The sequence goes on along the minus strand of ML677386.1, from coordinate 14,597,563 downwards.
TTGCGTGGATTGTACATTGTCATTTTTAGTCTCTCTGCTCTTTCTCTTTTGAGGCACTCTACATTAGTTACTATGGAAACAGCCATTCTATTGATAGTGACGTGTGGTACAGTCACTTTTTTATTATGATTTTAAATTTACAGCATGTTTTTTAAATGCCAATGTTCAATATGTCATATGATATGAAAAATGGGGGATTCTCAGCAAAGCAAAAGACAATGTTTGTAAGACTGCAAATTCAAAGTTTACAAATAAATATAACCTGTTAAAATATATTTTTTTCAGTGTAACGATTTCAAATGAATTCAAAATGTGTCTAATAATGGATTAAGGAGAACACAACACTGTCCCCCATCAAATCAGGGCATAAAAAAACATTTTCTTTAAAATAAAGAGTTCCCAAACTCTACCTTGCAAATCCAAACTTTAGACAACAAAAATCTACAGAGGACATTAAAAAATGTATCAGTAAAATATACGTATTTCATTACATTTCAGTATATCTGTTTTCAACTCAAATGCTGGAGAAGGATAACAATACAGCAATGTATAATGATAATGTCTAGCACTTTTCAGAATGGGGAGGCATTATCCCCAACTGATAGGGAAATTAAATGGTGAAATTAAATGATCTGCCCAAGGACACAAAGTAGGTGAGTGGAGAAGCTGGCAATAGAATGCTGGTCTCAAGACTCTGCAATAGCACTATAATCCACTGTCCCACTCTAAGCAACCAGACCTAACCAATCAACTTCTGCTGAAAGAGAAGAGAATGCTGAGTATGGGAGAGAAGATAAATCAAGGCTGGTCTTGCAAGGTACTAAACACTTACTAGGGATGCTGAGTGTCTTCAAATTCCATTGATTTCATTGGGAGATGGATTTTCTCAGGACCTTGCAGGATCTAGCTGAGAATCTTTAGGATGAAGAAAAGAGGTTTTGAGCTGATATTTAAAAATGACAACCAGAATGAAAAAGAACTAGGGTTGGAAGGGAAAAAAACTGTACTTCTAATGAAAATAGGAGGGAGCTTTGGAAAGGAGAAAGGAAATGAAAGTAAGGGTAGAAGCAGTAAGAGAAGACAAGTTGGAAGGACCATTTTAGGGCAATGGCCTTAAAGGGAAGAGTGAGACTTCAAAACTGCACAAGTGAATATGAGGCCAGTGATGTGAATAGTGAGGGAAGCAAAACTTTCTACATGATTTTGAACACAATAAGTGAGTGAGCTGAGGGTTTTGATTTTGGATTGGAGATCATCTGGTGGTTAGCAAAGGGTTGGGAGTGGAAGACCTGGGTGAGCCATAAGAGAACTTTGAATTAAATGAGACACTTGAATGGGGAGGGAGGCTTTGACTTCTGTGCTGCTGGGAAATCAATAAAGCTGGACTCCTGCTTCAGACTTTAGAAGAGGGAAAAAAGTGGCCATGGCCGCAGGGCCTAAGAGAAGCCAGGGAATGGGGCCAGTTGGGTAGCCAGGTGCATAGAGTAGGTGTGTCTGGGAAGTGGAGCTGCAGCCAGGGAATGTAGGATTGTCTGGGGAACTGAAGCTGGAGACTGGGAACCTGGGCTGCCCAAGGAGCTCAGCTGGTAAAACAAGAACAGTTGCTCCTATTGTTAGTGCTGCAGAGAGTTGCTCAGGCTGCTAAGTTGTCACAGCCACTCAGTGCGGCTGTTCTTGGAGTTCTGGTATTACCTGCATGAACAAAGGATGCAGCTTGCTGATTCAGCAGACCTTGATGTTATTTGTCAAGAAAGACCACAGGCTAGGTTTGGTGGCAAAGGCATGTCCAATAGGTCCCAGGGACACTAACGTGTATTCCTGTGATAAGGTAAAGGTTCACTCAGGACACCAGGATCCTGTCTCCTCAGCTGATACAAAGATGCCCCTCGTGACTTTTTAAACATACATTGATACACACAAGTTACATATTGTAGTAGCCATCCTTATACCTTGCACCTGCTAGTTTGAACAAAATATCCCCATCCATTATCCTGCCATCCCAATCTTATTTTACGGTGGGTCAGTGTGTTCCTGTACAATCTCCTGGGAACTTGTTTACATAGTTACTTGAGAACTCTGGTTCTCATAGCATCCTCTCTGGTCAAGAATGTACTTATTTGGTTAGCCAGTACCTGGTGTGTTACTATTCTGCCCAGGCCAGGCCCACTCTGGTTCACTGCCTTTGACCCATACTGTTAGGTCTTAGTGCTCCAGTATGGCCTACAGCTTCAAGCAAACCTCTGTAACGCCTGGGAAAGACAGCTCTAACTGACACTGAAACTTTCCCTAGATAGTGTGCAGAGCTCTTCATGGAAAGCAGCTGGAGCCTGGTATTGCATTTAATCAGATTTTAAAAAAACAAATGGAATTCCAAACTACAAACATTTATATATATTAGTAAAGGCTTCTAAATGCAGTTACTAGAAAAAAATGTACCACTATAAATCTGTGTGTGCAAATGCGAAACAACCAAAAATAACCCTAAAAACACTTAAAACTGAAAACCAAGCGCTAACTACCATTTTTGTCTTGGTTTATATTACAACGGCTCTTTTAATTCAAAATATAGCTACAATCCCCAAATCTGAATGGCAATCCTGCACGTTCATTCAGTTGCTCCATACATAGCTCTTAGACTTAGTTCTCTATGTATATCGTTTTGGGAGCTTTGTTATTATGGTGGAAATGAGTTTATATTTTGAAACTTTTGCTGTTGTTGTTAGCATCCTGGAATTTGAGGCTTGGCATTTCTTATGGGGAGGGCTCTATCACAAAATGCTATTGTGGATCTCTAAATTTGCTTGTAATGGTTTGACTGATGTATCTTCCTGAGGTATCTCTGTGTGCTGACTCTGACTAATAAAAGTGCATTGGATTGTGGCAGCAGGACAGGAATGTAAAGAAGTAGGGGAAACATTCCTTTCAGTCTTAATTCTACTCCCCTACCCCCCAAGCACGTATAGAAAGAAGCATGAATGATGTGTTCTTCCTTTTTCATATAACATTGGTAAGAGGTTGCCTTCTGAATGTCAAGAACCAGAGAAAATGTGAGACTACCAATCTGTCATATTCAGATTAATGTTTTAATGAAGTGACCTAGCCCAACATAGAGAAACAAGGTGGGTGAGGTAATATCTTTTATTGGACCAACTTTTGCTGGTGAGAGAGATAACTTTTGAGCTACACAGAGCTTTTCTTCAGGTCTGAGAAAGGTACTCAGTGTCACAGCTAAATATAAGATTAAGCAGATACTTTAGAATAAGTAGTTAGCACAGGGATCAGCAACCTTTGGCATGATGCTCATCAGAATAAGGCCCCTGGAGGGCCAGGCCGGTTTGTTTACCTGCTGTGTCCAAGAGTTCAGCCGATCGCAGCAGCCACTGGCTGTGGCTTGCTGTCCCAGGCCAATGGAGGCTGTGGGAAGTGGCGGCCAGCACATTCCTCAGCCTGCACCACTTCCTGCAGCCCCCATCGGCCTGGAGCGGTGAACCACTTCCAGTGGGAGCTGTGATCTGCCACACCTGTGGATTTGGCAGGTAAAAAAACCAGTCCAGCCTGGTGGGCTGCATGTCAAAGGTTGCCGATCCTTGAGTTAGCACATATTCTATGGGACCATTCAAGGTGAAGTGGCTCATTAACACCCTTGTAATCATAGGACAAAAAGTGGGGGTTAGTGGGTTACAGATTGTTATAATAAACCATAAATCCAGTGTCTTAAGACCATGGTTTTCAGTGTCTAGCAAAATCAGGAATTTAAGCTCTCAGGGTTCTCTTTTGTAAATGTTGTGCAGGTTTCATTTGAGAATGCTGACTGATAGGTCAGGGTGATTCCTTGGTGAAGAGCAACAAAGGATCCCATGGTACCTTATAGACTAACAGATGTATTGGAGCATAAGCTTTCGTGGGTGAATACCCACTTCGTCAGATGTAAGTAGTGGAAATTTCCAGAGGCAGGTATTCACCACAAAAGTTTATGCTCCAATACATCTATTAGTCTATAAGGTGCCACAGGACCCTTTGTTGCTTTTGCCAATCCAGACTAACATGGCTATCCCTCTGATACTTGATTTGTGAAAAGTGATCATCTGTAGGTGATAAGGTGTTTTTGTCTTTTTATCATTTTCCTATGTGAGTTCATTTGAGAGCATAGTGATTGTCTTGTTTTACCCACATAATTGGGGCATTTAGTGCACTGGATGAGATACACCACATGTGTACACATGGATTTTGAAAGGCGTTGTTGTGGGGGGTGTTGATCATTATAGCAATGGAGATATGTCTGCAGGTTTTGCATCTGTTGTTCTGGCAGGGTCTGGTGCTACCTTGGGTTGGTGAGTACTGGTCTGGGGAGATCTTGCTTCTGGTGATGAGCTTGGAGATGTTGGTGGGTTGTTTGAAGTCCAGAATTGGGGGTCAGGCAAGATAACTTTTCAGGATGGGGCTTCTATTGAGTATAGATTGTTTGGAACCTACATGGAGTTTCATCAATGTGAAGTGGTAGGTGACAAGTAGGGGTATGCAGTTGAAAGGGGGTTTATCTCTGTATTGAAACAAGTTCTTTTGGGGTATTTGGATGGTCCGTTCTGTGATGCAATCTACTGCTCTGTTGGAGTGTTTTTGTTTGGTGACGGCAGTTTTAGCGTGTTAAGGTGCACATCCCGGACTTTCTTCTCCAAGCATATTTATTCTGTGGTATCTGAATGGCTGCAGATAACAGATTTCTTGGTGTGCTTGGGATGGTTGCTGGAGCTATGAAGGTAGGTGTGGTGATGTGAGGGTTTCTTGTGTATATAGTTGTTGGTAAGGTTCCATTGTGGAAGCTGATTGTAGTGTTCAGGAAGTTGATGCTAGTGCGGGAATGTTCCAGAGTGTTTAATGGATGTGGTGGAAATCTATAAGAACGTTTAAGAGATTTGTCTAGAGGATGAAAATATCATCAACATATTTATTTATATCATTGGTTTTGTGGTACATTTGCCCCAAAATTCTTCAAGGTGTTCTTTTTATTTGCCTTCTGCTTTTTAAGCCTTTAGAGTGCACTGGGGTCACATTTTGAAGCTTTCTCCACAGGCACAAAGGCTAGAAACTTCATTTTCCTTTAAGAATCAAGACTGAAATCATCACATATCCACTTGATTCCAGGACCCGGGACTTTAAGGAAAACAATAATTATCATGAGACTCAAGACGAAACCAGGAGAGTTGGCAACACTGCTTTTTTCTTCTATTTAAAGAGTAGTTACTTCCTAGAAGGCTCTTAAGCACAACTTCACAGTGCTTGAGTTGCAGTTCTCACAGGAGAATATTAAAAACCAACCATCAAGAAAATTCCATTTTAAAGTTGAGAAAAAAATTGAGACTTCTGAGGAATATCAGAGCCACTGCAGGCAGGAAAGGAAAATACACAGGGACAGGAGTTCTGGGGAACTCTTCCTCTTGAAAGAAAGTTGGAGGGTCAAATCTTCTAATTCTTAATTCAGTAAAACTTCTGTTGCCATCACTGTCTCCACTCATATATATTAACATCACATTGAGCATGTGATAACATGTTGTCAACAATTATATACTTCATACTTAAATATCTGAGCCAGATGTTGTCAGGATTGCCTCCCCACTCTGAACTCTAGGGTACAGATGTGGGGACCCGCATGAAAAAAGAAATAACCCCCCCAAGCTTATTTTACCAGCTTGGGTTAAAATGTTTTTTCCCAGAACACAACTTCTTCTGTATCTGGACCTGGTACGCTGCCACCACCAAACTAGGTCTAGGGTAGTTTGGGACCCTTCTTTCCCTTTCCACTAACCCCCCAAACTTCTTCCTTCCCTGGAAAGCTTGAGAGAATAAAAAAACCAAACCTCGCCTGATCCTGCGAGATGTGCCTGATCCAAAACCAGGATCTTACACAATGGAAAACAAGCAGTCAGCTTCTTAAAAGAAAGATTTTAATAAAAGAAAAAAGAAAGGAATAAATCCCTTATAACCATCAATAGAACAGCATCTACCATAATCAACAAAAGGATTCAGAAACCAAACCTCTCCCCCGAGGCAACTTTCTCCCACTGTTGATATCTCTGCTGAATCTTACAATATCAAGAAGCACCCAGCCAACACTCACCACTGAGAACCCTCCAAGTGATAAAAAGAAGGTAAACTTACTGACTACAATCTTGATAGAATCTGTAGTTAGAGTGAAAGACATAGCTGTGTTCATCCCATAGCCGAGGTGAACAGAGAGAGACCCAGAGAGAAACTGAAACTTCAAATCCTTTGTCTCCTGAGGAATTTCTCATTGGTCAGTTGTCCACCTCTCAGGTTACCTTTAGCTTAACCCCTTACAGGTAAATAATAATTCTAGGCTACTTCACACTTATGACAGATGTCAGCCAGAGTACACATGTTATATTCATTGGCTTAGGATGCTTAACATTTTCTGGCATGTTCTGAATTGTGCTGAGCACAGTGAATAATAAAAATCATGACTATAATTGTCAACTTCATGAATTCTTTGGATGCAATTTCTGTTCTTTGTCTGGAATTGGCCTGCATACAGCTGAAACCCTAAGAATTTGAGGCATTAACATCTGATACTTGTATGACACTTTCTGATTCCTTCCTTTTCTCAAACTCAGAACAAAATATGACAAAACAAAATGGTTTTCAGTTAAAATGCAAAATTGCATGGCAGCCATTGCTCTACAGCCCAGCATGGGGCAGAACCTACCACCTTTCGGAAGTTAAGTGATCTCCTCTCACTTGACTCTAATTCTCCATCCTTTCTGGCCTCTGTGCTGCTTTTCATGCTATCAACCATGACATCCATCCCAGTCTCCTGGGACTGTTTGCTGGAGTCTCAGACAACTGTCCACCTTGGTTTTGCTCCCATCTATAAGATCCTCTTCTTTTGCAGCATGCAGCTGAGCAATAGACTGGTCTGCTGGATAGGGATCTAGCTCTGACATATCTGGGTTCTACTCCTCTCATGGACTTCCTGTATGACCTCAGGCCAGTGCCTTGAGGACAGAGTTTCAAAGCATTTTAGGCACCCAAAGGTGCAGATAGGAATCTAGTGAGGTTTACAAAGCACCTAACCTTCTAGGCGCTTTTGAAAATCCCATTAGGTGCCTAAATATGTTTGAAAATCTGGCCTTTAGTCAGTGTGTGCCTCAGTGCCCATCTGTACAATGGGAATAATAGCATTTCTTTAACTCAGAGGGGCTATGAGGAGAAATAGGTTAGATATTGCAAGGCACTCAGATACTATGGTGATGCAGCCACATAAGTACCATAGGTAGTGTGAGAACTTCTCTATACCATTGCTATCCCTTCCCTTGGTTTTGGCCCCTTCTTTTCACCTATGCCTCCAAATCTCCCCCTTTTCTAAATGGTGCACCCGTAGCACACCCTCCACTGGTTCTAAGATGTCTGTTCATGCAGGTAGGAAAGGAATGATACTACAGAGGAAAACCTATAGCACATGGAGGACCCCTCCACACTCAGCTCAGGGAGTGTCCACTTTAACCCAAAGTAAATATTACCCGAGAAGAAAATTTATTCCTCTGTTTTTTGTATTTTTTAATAACCTGCATGCTTATGTTTTCTTTCTTTTATGGCACAAGCCTGGGAAGAGTGCCACTGACAGGTACCCCTGTGCCAGCAAAGTCCTGCAGTATATATTAAGTTTCTGCTTTCCTGTCACGCTTTGTAGGATAGGGACTCTAGTTTAGTGTGTTTTGCTATGTGTTCATCTTATCTGGTTTATTTAAATCCTTATTTGATCAGATATTTAAATAAGCAATGTGACCTCAGCTAATTGAAGTCTGGATTGTATTTTTTTTTTTTGGTACATGGAATATTAGCCTGGCAAAACCCAATTTTCTTGCATGCTGATTGTTAATGATTCATAATTAGCCTTAATTTAATAATCATGAAAATAAATGTTTGCTTTTTTGTGCATTTTGCCTAGATAATAAAATCTCCATCTCAGAAAATTAATATCCCTTAGAATGATGATATCATTCAATACTATTGCAGTTCGTCTTCCATATAGTACATCTCCTACTGATTGTATTTATTTCTCCATGCTAAATGAGATTCATGACTGTCAAAAACAAATCTGAAATTCCTGGTGCCTGGAGATTCCATTTTGATTCTGTGACTTCTGGGGGAAAATCTCTCATATTCTTCCATTGTATAGATTTGTCTTTGATATACTGTACTATCACAACAAAAAATAATTTAGCTCATTTCCTTTGAAAGACAGGGACTTGAAATAGTTCATTAAAATGATTCATTTTATTCCTTCTTATTCATCCAAACTCCTAGGAATTGTCAAGATAGAATGTAATGTGTCTTCATGTGGACCAAACTCATGGCACCTCTTAATTTGTCATTAGAAGCCACCAAAATGCATTTGAAATGGAATGGACACCAGTAATTAGAATGTGAATTTACAATAAAAATAAGATTCAGAACTAGACTTTCTTTGAAGCTGTTTTTCTTTAAACACCTTCTAATTTGTCTCTTTTTAAATCTTGCCCTGTTCCTTTTGTAAAGGGGGAAAAATAATGCAAGAAATATAAGATTGGGTGGCTTTGCTACAAAATCCCTGATTTTTAGTAATTTTCCACAAATTTTGTCATGCAGGTATATAGAGGCAGTGTGGTCTGGAGGAATGAGCATGGAACTAGGAGTCATGGGTTGTTCTCCATTCTAATCTTTGCTATGCCACTGACTTACTGTGTGGCATATAACAAATTATTTTGCCTTTTTGTCTTGGCTTCCTCATCTGTAAAGATGTTTAATTATACTCCTAATGCACCTATCTCACAGGGGTGCTATGAGAATTCCTTGGTTAGTATCTATACAGTGGCTGGAGCATATGAAGAACTATGCAAATTCTAAGTTATAATGAATGCAGTAATTTAATTTAAAACAATTAAAGTGCTCTGAGCAATAAAACTCACCAACCCACTCTCTCACACACTCACATTAGATTACTAGATTTGAAATTTCTTGCCTGTATGTGTGTTTTCAGAGTTGCCAAGCAACCACAAAACCCACTGAAATCAAACGGGAACAAGAGGTGCTCAGCACCTTTGAAAAATCATGCAGTATCTCTATTATTAAGCAATGGTATCTTTTGTGTTTAACTGAGTTAAACTAGATGCTCTGATACTGGCTCCTGTGTCTTGAAGAACACAGCCAGGTTATATACATTTCCACTTTGGGTAATGCTTCATTTTCATTTCCAGGAGACTAGATGCCTTTCTCCCACATATTTGCATCAGGAAAAAGCAACATAATGCTCTGTTTGTACCACTGCTTAATTTGTAATGGGTGCTGGATGCAGAAGCAATTAGGTGCTGAGGCTCAAGCAATTTTTTTACATTCATAACTGATGCAGAAAACCCAGAGGTGCTCTGGCACAAGTTAAGTACTGATCTGCACTAATGCCAACTGTGACACTACGCTCATATTCTTCATAGAGATATTGTTATGATATGATTATGGTGTAATTATGATGTATTTCATGCAAGATAGATCATGTGAGATATAATTGAAAAGGTTATTACATACTGAATATGATTATCTTATTTGTATGCATGTATCACTTTTGTATTTGAAGTTAGGAAAATTGACTATATATCTGTATTACAAATATGTTTACACCTGGGTTACACCCACTATGCAAAATGCAATCAGTCTAGATGGCTGGCTCCAAGGGGCCATTAGGGAGAACAACAGGTCTTAGAAGATGCTAATCTCCCACCAGGGAACCCTCCTGAGGATGCTAGAAACAGCTTCTGACTCATGGCTGCTACGGACCTACAGAGGCATGTGACCAAATCACCTGGTACTGGACTTCATCATAGAATACGAGTGTTTTTCCATTGAAAGGTGTGAGAACTAAAGTTGGAAACAAAGGGTTCCTGCCATATGCAAAAGCTATTTCAGGCAGGGGAGTGACATCATCATGGTTCTTCACTGACTGCTTATGCTGTACAGTTTCCCGTGCAGGAGCCATTACCTGGGGTAGAAAGCTGTGTATATTCCTCTCCACATTGAGAGAGGAGGCGAATTTCATGAGCTTATGCTGTACAGTTTCCTGTGCAGCGCAAGATGGTATAATTTTGGGCCTACTCTTCAAAGTGGGGGTGGGGTGCACTTGAATAACTCGGCAGTTCCTTAGCTGAGCTTTCCCATGCAGAGCTGATCTCAGTATCTGTGGGTAGCTGTAGTTGGGTGTGCTGGAGGGGCCTTGAGAGCCTGTCACAGCAATACAGTGTAAAGGGAGCCCAGGCTGGTGGGTCAGGTGGGCTCAGTGGTACCCCTGTTCTAGGTGTCACCCCTGGGGGAACTGTCACACCACCATCCCTTGTGTCTCACAGAATGTAGCATAGGAATATTTTTCATTTTATAAAGCCAACGTTCTTTTCAGAGTTCAGGCAGCTTCTTCTGCTCTTCAGACATCCCTGACCCAAATGTGCAAGAGTAATTTGCCACAAAGGAATTGGTATGCTGTCTTTGCTCTGAGCTACTGACTCCATCACTTAAGGACTTTCAAAACTGTTTCTAAAGTATATCTCAACTGTCTGTTAACAATCATAGTTGTGTGCTTCTCATATTAATGTTGCACATATTCCTCACTGTGGTATTTATTCAGATGAACAGAACATAGCCATATTTGCTAAATTTTCCTGCAGATGCAGTCAGTCACTAGTATACCTCCATTTCATGAAAATGTTGCAGAATCATTAGGCAGATGTACTATACCTGAAGCCTTAACATCTAGGATTACCAAAGCTCAAACAATTGTTCATTTTTCCCCCCTCCAAGACATTGAGGCATAACTTTATGTAGCTTAGAAACAAAGGGTTTGATTCTCATTTACACTAAGGCCCTGTTATTACATCACAAAGTGACTTTACAATGGGAGTGCCAGACTCATATAAAAGAATCAGTCACAAAATTTAAGGTTTGCCTTTTGAAAATCTCTCAGCTATGGAAAGTGATTGATCCAAATGAAGATAAATGCAGAAGATGGCAGAGTAGTTTGTGTTGATTGGTTGTGTACTGACAGCGTGTGATGCTTGTCCCTTTTCATGTGTTTTCCCTATTCCCTTCAACTTGATTGGTTTAATGCATTCATGAATTTAACTTTTGTTTTCAGCTAGGGTTTTTTATAAGGAACATTGTGAGTTGCCTTGGCATTTTGTGAAGTATCTTCTGCTTTCTTAATCAGATCACTGCATCTCTTACAGTATTCTTGATAAGTATGCATGGCCCTCAGTAAGTTAAAGGGCACTGAATATGTACAGGGAAAGGGCACTGTGGTACAGTGCTTTTCCTCAATTGTGATTCATGATGTGTTTGTGTTTCATTATATTGTGATCATTTCAGATTCACAGTACAGACTTTTTGTGTTCTCCAGTTATACCACCTTATGCTCTTATTCTGTCAAATCTCACAAGGCAAGAAGGATTAGGCTGGGCTAGTACTTGAATAAGTGACCTCAAGGGGACACATAGGTGCTGCTGGAAGTACTGCTGGTGACTCACTAGGTGGTGGTCTTCCCACTGAGTATGAAACAACTATCTCAGCATTGTGTTAGAAGGGACTCTGCTAAAGATAATACAACTGAAAGTCCAGATTACCTTTGGTTATAAATTTCACAAGAGGAAAGGTGTTAACATTGGTGTCCTGGCCAAATAGCATGAAATTACCTGATCTGCAATCTCCCTATATTCTCTTTGCAATTTCCAATGTGGAGAAGCCTGTATTACTTGGCTGAAGTGTTGTACAACATTGTGACAATCTGCTCAATAAGTGTTGTGTTTCATCCCATAGATGAAGTTATCCCTAAGTGTGATGCCTTGTTTCTAAAACACTTTGGGACATGCAGGATGAAAGGTGGTACGCAGATGCAAGATTGCAATTATTTATCACAAATTGGTCCAAACTTTGAGGGGTTTTTTCATTGATATTCCTTCTGCAGGTCTTCACAAGAAGAAATCCTCCTCAGTTCTTTCTTTTTGGCTGTAACGTGTGCACAATAAAGAGATCTCTTTGGCATAGTTTACAGTCTTTCTTATGAATCAAATTCTCTGCAGCTGGTCTAACACTATAAAAGTGAATGGGACTCATATTAAATCTTATCCCTTACCACGGTACTGCATGGGCTTGTTTGTACTTGAAAAGATCATTTCTTGTTTTTTAGTCACTGAGAATTAACACAATGTCCAAATATTTTTCTTTGATTATATCTTGATGTACAGGATTTCTCGGGAATTTACATCTTTACCAGTTGTGACCACCAATACATCATTTTAGTTCCTTAGAAGGCAATAAGAGCAGGTGTGTGAGAGTCTAGAGACCTGATTGTTCCTCACTCTTTCTCAAAGTCAAAATGAATCAATGGCAATCATTCAACCATTCTGGGTTTCTATTTTAACTTCAAAGTAATAAACCTGTAACTGAGTGCATTCCCTTCCTGCTGTACCGTAATGATCAAATATGGTGTATTGAAATCCCCAGACTGGCCTTTAGACAACAAAAACCTCAGATATCTACTACAGTACATATATATTTAAAGGTATAGTGTTCTAAAATGACCTACTTCTTCAGCAGACTGTTTGACTTATGGGAGAAGTTTTAAAACTACGGTCCATAGACCGCCAGTGGTCCGTGAGCTCCATTCAGGTGGTTTGCAGATAGTTCACTCTAAGGTGTGTGCTTGGGTGGCATATCTCAAAACTGATATAATCAAGCACTGATTTATAATAGCTGGGCAGGACAGGCACCAAACTAAAATAAGGGCAGTATAGATAAGGACAAAAATAATCTGCCAGAAATATATACTAAGCCTTTCACAGCACCTGCTTCCAGTGCGTTGTGCCTGGTTTGTGATGCTACTCTAATTTTTTCTACATTCATTTTCCAAAATATGTATATGAAAAGATAGAGCAAACTATGAAGAATAAATTAGCTGGTGATGCTAGGCTGTGGATTAGAAGTGTTTCAAAGGCTTCAATTAATAAAAACAAAAAGTTATTCTTTTCATTCTGCACATTTGACTTCTTAGAGGCTTAGTTTAATAAATACTTTGGATAAGTAAATGTGTAGCTATTTCGTAATGAAAATTAGGTGATACTGGGTCCTGTCTTGTTCCCACTGAGTTTGATGGGAATATCTGAGCTGACTTCTGTGAGATGAGGATCAAGCCCACTCTTTCTTCAGGTATAAGAAAAAAATACTCTGCAATATGTTTTCTGATAGCTACAGTTAGCTCTTGGGTAGAATTTAAGAGGTGATATTGTGGAGAAAAAGCTTGATCATGTATCATTTATATCAAAGGGATTCTTATAATTGACTTCATTGGGATCAGGGCCATAGGCTCTGATTCAGGAAAGCATTGCTATTCAGGAATGGCACTTGGGATTCAGTGAGACTTAAGAAAATTCTTAAGGAAGTTAGGTGCCTGAAAACCTGTAAATATCTAACCCATGCTTAACTGCTTTCTGAATATGGATGGATGTAAGCATCACTTTTAACTGTAGGCATAGGCTCACTCCCTGAATGGTGAAATGTTGGCTTTTGTGGTAGAAAAACTTCATTGGTAAGATTGCTTTTATTAAATTTTATATTTGCTGTTCATCGGCTAAGTTATGTTAATAGTATCTCTTTCATTTTGAATAAACTGATCTTTATTCCAAGAGTAAAGCTGAATGGCCATTTATCACTATTTACATATCATTTAACTCTGAAATACTATGAAGGACTTCTGAGAAGCAAGACTAAATGAAATGTTTGTTAGATGAAATACAGCAAGTTGATATACTTTTTAATGAAAGAGGAAAAATGTCTGCCAATAATATTCTGCATTAAACTATTCTGGAAAAGCACTGGCAGACAGAATAGTGTACTAAAACACAGTAGTAAACTCGAGCACCGGTAACAGAACATAGAATTGTTGCAACATTGTAAAGAACTGTCTATTGTTAACATATACCTGCTCTTTGCTGGGGAGAACTGGAATAGCTCAACTGAACCTATGCTAGGGGGAGGTAGACTCTCAGCCTTTCCAGACTACTGTATCCCTTTCAGGAGTCAAATTTGTCTTGCGTGCCACCAAGTTTCATCTTACTTAAAAACTACCTGATTACAAAATCTGACATAAAAACACAGAAGGGTCACAGCACACTATTACAGAAAAAAATACTTTCTCATTTTTACCATATAATTATGAAATAAATCAATTGGAATAGAAATATTGTACTTGCATTTCAGTGTATAGTATATAGAACAGTATAAACATATCATTGTCTGTATGACACTTTAGCTGTACTGACTTCAGTAGGGCTTTTTATGTAGCCTGTTGTAAAACCAGGCAAATATCTAGATGATGTTCCCCTGGAAGACCTCTGCACACTCCCAGGAGTACATGTACCCCTGACTGAGAACTGCTGTCGTACTTCTTAGAACACTAGCCTGGGATCTGGGACGTCTGCATTCTAATCCTGGCTTTGTAACTGGCCTGTCGCGTGACCTTGGAGAATCATTTATCTGTGTCTTGGTTCACCCATCTGTAAAGTGGGGCTAATGTAAAGTGCTTTGAGATATACAGATGAAAAGCAGTGTCATATATACAAATAAACTACTGAAGGAGACTTTCACTTATCTCTAGTTGTTGGTTTCTTACTGAGTAGAAGGATTTGAGGTTTATCAGAGTAACAACATGGGCATTTGAATGGCCATTATGTGCTGTGCAGTGTAGTGACAACTGTGAAGTCCTATGTGGCTGTGAAAGTTTTTCAATATATATTATGAGTATCGTTTTTGTGTCTGAGGAACAATGGTCTTGTTTCAAGTAATGTACTGGATTTAGATAATCTGGGTTCAATTCTCATCTCTGTCACAGATTTCTTGATTGATATTGGGCAATTTAGTACATATCTCGGTGCTTCAGTTCACCACCTGTAAAATTAGGATAATACATCCTGACCACATGGGGACGGGGGGGGGGGGGCCAGGAAAGATTTCATCCTCACATGATTATCACACAGACATGATGATGAGGGGGGATGATATTTAAATATATAGATACGTAGTCAGTATTGCAAAAATTTCTAGCATGTGATATTGCCAAGGCCTTTCCAGTTTCATAGCAAACTTTAAGTCTTGACCTTTTACTATTGAATTAATGTGATCTCTCTCATGGGTAAATCTTCATCAGAGCATCTGGGGATTTAACTATATGATGCCCATTAATGTTAATGGGAACTGTGAGGCTAAATCCCTGTGTACTCTGCAGAATGTGAATTCTTTAGTGTTATTGCTTCTGCATCTTGAATTCCTCTGTGAATGATGACAGGGAGAAAAGCTGTAGTGTACAAGACCTACAGAACAGGCCCATCTGTGAAAACCAGATGGCATCTGTAGCCATTTTCCAATGATTTGGTCATTTTCTCTTCCATTTCCTCTAAATTGTCTAGGGAAAATTTACAAGCTGAAATGAGCAAGTACAGTGGAGGTTCTGATATTTACTGAAAGAACGGTATTTCGTGTTTTCTTACCAGCAAAGACTCCTCTTTCTTAGCTAACAAGCTAGCATCCTTAAATGGATTAAACACTCACTCCTGTTCGCCAACGTATGTTATATGCATGGCACACTATAGTGATATGTATTACACATCACATTTACATTATATAAATTATATTATATGAGAAAGTTAGCACAAAGCTACACTAAATTGTATTATGTTCATTGTTGCTCTCTTTTGTCAAGAGCTCCTGGCTGGGGAAGCTGCTCTGGCCCCTCCCCTGCTGTCCCTCTTCCTCCGCAGCCTCAGCGCACCGCATGGGCAGCGCTCTGGCCTGTGGGCAGCGCTGCAGTGGCAGGGCTGGCTCCAGCGAGGCCTGAACTCCTGCCGCTCTGAGTGGCATGGTAAGGGGGCTGGGATGCAAGCTCTGACAGGGCAGCATGTCTCGCTCCAGCGGGCCTGAGCGGAATGGTAAGGGGGTTGGGACCGGGCCGGGCTGGGGCCTTGGATAAGGGGCAGGGAGTCCCAGGAGTCTGTCAGAGGGCGGGAGTGTGGATAGAGGTTGGGGCAGTCAGGGGAAAGGGAGCAGGGGGGGCTTGGGTTAGGGTTCTGGGGGGGCAATTAGGGTGGGGGTCTCAGGAGAGGGAGGTCAGGGACAAGGAGCAGAGGGGCTTAAATGGAGGTGCAATCCTGGGGGGTGGTTAGGGGTGGGAGAGCGTCTCGGGAGGAGGTTGTCGTAGGACATGGAGCAAGGGGGGTTGGATGGGTTGAGGGTTCTGATGGGGTGCAAAGTGCGAGGGAGTTGGATAGAGAGCAGGGCCAGGCTTCCCTGCCCTACCCGGACTTCCATACAATTTTTAACCTTGATGTGGCCCTTGGGCCAAAAAGTTTGCCCACACCTGAGTTAGGATCTGCTGCCTTTGCCTATCCTTGGGCTGCCCCTCTGCAGCCCCAGTGCCATTTTGGGGCCTTTAACAAGGCCTGCAGCCTGAGGGTTTACCAGACTGGAGCTACCCAGCTCGCTTTGCCCTTCCTTAGCACCATTCTGCTTCAGGTACCCCTCTCCTAGGCAGCTAGGTCCTTCTCTCTCTACTGCTAGACAGAGACTCCTTCAGCCCCTGCTCATTGCCCTTTTATCAGGGCCAGCTGTGGCCTGACTGGGGCATGGCCCAGCTGTGGCTGCTTCTCCAATCAGCCTACCCTCTTGGCTTCCTCGGGGCAGCCCTTTCCCAGGTCTGTTTTAACCCTTTCAGGGCCAGAGCAGGGTGACTGCCCTGCTACAGTAATATAATTAATGTTTCAGGAGAAACACAAACACTGAACTCAGGTTCTAGCAGGCATGGTAAGTAGAGGAAATTAGTTCACACCTATTTTTGATTCCAAGCTGTTAAATTTCATAATGAAGCCATTGCAATAATTATCTTACAGGTATCCTACCCTGTCCTAGATCCTCCGGTCCTTTTTCACAAGAGTAGCCCTTCTCACATGAACTTTGTTGATGATTTCAATATGACTATGTTAGTAGAGGTTAAAGGAGCAGGTCCCATATAATATAACTTAAGCCAGATGTGATAAGGAAATAAATAAAAGTAAAGAAATTAATATTCAGTTTCTTTCCAACACTCCTTGTTATAAATATTATTCTATAGTATGACTGATCAGAGGGCTGTTGTTGTTGTTTAACCTCACCATCTAGCCTTGGTTGGCAGTGGTTTTTATAATCTCCACCCATTCTCAGTACACACATGATTATGCTTCCATTCAGATGTACGTATTTGAGTCTGTATGAATGTATCTCTTTCATCTGTACAGATGTAAACCATATAGATGAAGAGAGAAATGAAGTCTTGTGCTCCAAAATGAAAGGGAAGAATCCTCTGGGGTAGAAAATCTGCAGGACTAAGCAACTGAACACAGTGTTTGAGTTGCTTGCTGCTGCAGGACTAGTAGGGAGCTCACATGTTGTTGGGGCATTTAATGGTCAGTCTACATATCTTGTTTTAAATTTCTTGGTTATGTAGTGTTGGATTAATTGTAGATTATGGAAAAGATAGTCTCCAACTAGATTAACAACAAGTTAGAACTACTATATACCAAAATATGTAGGCTAACCCAGTTGGTTGTATCCCTTTTAAACTGAATCACTAGCCTTGCAATTCCTTTGAAATTCTCATGTTGAAGCACTTTTTAATTTATTTCACCTACTATAAAAACTACTTTCCTTGATAATAATTTTCACTTGCTGCCCTCTACACCACTTGTTGCATTTATTTTGATTTCAGTTAGTCTCATAGGCTGTTAGCCTAAGTATCATACTGTGAGTAGCACAATTTCTTTTCTTGCTTTCAATGCAAGACAGCCTGTCTTTCATTCTGTTCTCTACAAGATGAGCCTACAGCAGATATAACTCAAGCATTTTTAGTGTGCAGTTTCCAAAATCTGGAATGCTAGCCTAATATCTTTACTAAGAATGTCTTTGCACTACAGATTCTTGGATTTTGGTAATTATAACTATAAAAGAGTTACTTACACATTAGAACCAATATTGCTTCAAATGTCTACTTTAGCCATTAGTTGATAGAAATATCATCCTGACTTCTTGCTAATGAGGCTAAGTTATTATCCCAAAAGGTGAGATGATTTATGTTTCTGATCATGCTGTATGTCTAGTCATACTGTTTCCAGCTATTGCCGAGGATCACAGTTGAAAAATGTGATTTGAGATAGAGCTATAGTAGAAGGAAGGAGCATACAGCTTCATTTAGGTTGCATTAAGCTATCATAACCTCTGATTATTGCTACAGAATATGTTTCTTTCCATTTGAAGTTTGCTCTTCACAGCTTCAATTTAATACAAAATTAGAACATAGATTTTTGGATTTCTTTGAAAGGCTTATGTTTTGACTGACAGATAAAGCAGTTCTTGCATTTTGTTACTAGGTTTATGGTTTCTGTTTCCTCAGATAACTGATGCTTGAGATTTTTCTTATGAAATCCTAAATTCTGAAATGAATGGATCACAATTTACCTGCACTGCAGAGATAAATGTATCATGTCAAATTTCTAATGTGTAAATTGTGTACATCATTATTATCCAGAAATGAGTACTCATGTGACCAAAGCTATTTGCAAGTGCAGTCTAAAAGGCCCAGTGCAAATCATGAGCTTCAGCAAATTAGCGAGTAGGACTTGGTCTACGACTCCGTCTCACGATGCCTGATCTTGCAGCACTGAAGTCAGTGGAAGTTTTTCCATTGATTTCAGTGGGTGCAGAATCAAGTCCCTATTGAATAGTGCATGGAAAATAGAATGGGGAATAACATCCCCAAAATGAATGGGATGTACATTATTCAGCAGAGCACATGAAAAGACAAGCATTGCGTCTTCATATACCTGTTGTTCAAGCATGTTACCTAGAATAGTTGAAGCAACTAAGATCCATGCTGTAGGTACCATTATAATTGTGATGAGGAAGAGGACAAATTATTGTTTTTCAACTTGCAGGACCTGTTGTAAGTAGTTTAAAAATGGTTAAGTGTCCTCTCACTATGAAGAAACAAAAACTTGTCCTTTGAGACTTACTGAGTAGTATGCCTCAGGGTATGTTTACACTACGAAATTATGTTGAATTTATAGAAGTCAATTTTATAAAGTGATTTAATACAGTTGATTTGTGTGTCCCCACTAAGCGCATTAAGTCAGAGGAGTGCATCCTCAATAACATGGCTAAGATCGATTCACAGAGCAGTGCACTTTGGGTAGCTATCCCACAGTCCCCGCAGTCTCTGCTGCCGACTGGAATTCTGGGTTAAGCTTGCAATGCCCTCCCTCCTTGAAAGCAATGGCAGACATTCATTTTGCGCCTTTTTTCCTGGGTTACCCATACAGACACCATAGCATGGCAAGCATAGAGCCCGCTCAGCTCACCACTGCTGTTGTGAGCATTGTAAACACCTCTCACATTTTCCTGCAGTATTCGCAGAACCTGGCTAGGAGATGCCAGCATGAGGATGATTGTGAGGAGGACATGGACAATGACTTCCCTGTAAGCACGGACAATTTGGACATCATGGCAGCAGTGGGGCAAATTAATACATTGGAAAGCCAATTCTGGGCGTGGCAAACAAGCACAGTCCGGTGGGACTGCATAGTGTTGCAGGTATGGGATGATTCACAGTGGCTGCGAAACTTTTGCATGTGCAAGGCCACTTTCCTGGAACTCTGTGAGTTGCTTTCCCCCACCCTGAATCGCAGGAATGCTAAGATGAGAGATGCCCTGACAGTTGAGAAGCGAGTGGCAATAGCCCTGTGGAAGATTGTAATGTCTGACTGCTACCGGTCAGCTGGGAATCAATTTGGAGTGGGCAAATCTACTGTGGGGGCTGCTGTGATACAAGTAGCTAACGCAATCATTGAGCTGCTGCTATCAAGGGTAGTGACTCAAGGAACCCCATTGCAGCAAAGCCATCCACTATGACCTGCACATTTCCCAAACTGTGGTGGGGTAATAGATGGAATTCATATCCCTATTTTGGCACCGGACCACCTTGCCAACCAGTACATAAACCGCAAAAGGTAATTCTCAATGGTGCTGCAAGCACCGGTGGATCACAGTTTCACTGACATCAACAGGGGATGGCCAGAAAAGGTGCAAGACTCTTGCATCTTTAGGAACTCTGGGCTGTTTAAACAGCTGCAAGAAAGGACTGACTTGCTATTTCTAAGAAATAAATACAATATTAAGCAAAGAAAATTAATGTCACTCAGAACATTTTAATAATAAAAAATAGAACTGCCCCCAGCCCCTTTGGCTCTTGGCAACCCCAATTTGTTTTCTCTACCATTATAGGTTTTAGTTCAGTTGTACACTACTGTCCACTGTCTGTGGTTCACCAAGAAGGAAAGTGAAAATGCTTTTCATCACATGGCCTGAAAAATTGATTTCCTCTACCGAGTACTATTGGATCTCCATGCTTAAAAGAAATACCAGAATAAGTTTTAACATAAGAATAGCCATACTGGGTCAGACCAAAGGTTCATCCAGCCCAGTATCCTGTCTACCAACAGTGGCCAATGCCAGGTGTCCCAGAGTGAATGAACCTAACAGACAATGATCAAGTGATCTCTCTCCTGCCATCCATCACCCCCCTCTGACAAACAGAGGCTAGGGACACCATTCCTTACCCAGCCTGGCTAATAGTCATCAATGGACTTAACCTCCATGAATTTATCCAGTTCTCTTTTAAACCTTGTTATAGTCCTAGCCTTCTCAACCTCCTCAGGCAAGGAGTTCCACAGATTGACTGTGCACTGTGTGAAGAACTTCCTTTTATTTGTTTTAAACCTGCCCATTAATTTCATTTGGTGGCCTAGTTCTTATATTATGGGAACAGATAAATAACTTTTCCTTATTCACTTTCTCTACACCACTCATGATTTTATCTCCCTATCGTCTTCCCCCTTAATCTCCTCTTTTCTACCTGAAAAGTCCTAGCCTCTTTAATCTCTCCTCATATGGGAACTGTTCCAAACTCCTTATCATTTTAGTTGCCCTTTTCTGAACCTTTTTTAATGCCAGTATATCTTTTTTGAGAAGAGGAGACCACATCTGTATGCAGTATTCAAGATGTGAGTTCACCATGAATTTATATAAGGGCAATAAGATATTCTCCATCTTATTCTCTATCCCTTTTAAAATGATTCCTAACATCCTGTTTGCTTTTTTGGCTGCCGCTGCACAGTGCATGGATGTCTTTAGAGAATTATCCACAACGACTCCAAGATCTTTGATGTCCTGTTAATGCCCAGATCTATTTTCGTTTGCTGTTCCTGAAATGGAATTGATATTGAAATGCAGTATCTATTTTGCTGTCTAAACGCTGTCTTTGAAGATGAGGTTTTTAGAAGTAAGGTGATGAGAGAGTCAGATACATTATTTCATTGATTTCACCCTCACCTAGCTTTTTCCCTAAAAGTGGTGTCTATGTTAGTTGATAGCATGCCACTTTTCGTTCATTTGTTGAAGTACTGTGAGTTCTGTGGTTTCTATTTTCTTAAAGCTAGAACTGGGGCTGTTGATTAATCATGGTTAACTCACACAATTAACTGAAAAAAATTAATCATGATTAATCTCAGTTTTAATCACACTGTTAAATAATAGAATAACAATTGAAATTTATTAAATATCTTTGGATGTTTTTCTACATTTTTAAATACATAGATTTCAATTACAACATAGAATACAAAGTATACATTGCTCACTTTATATTATTTTTATTACAAATATTTGCACTGTAAAAATGGTAAACAAAAGAAACAGTATTTTTAAATTCACCTTGTACAAGTACTATATTGCAATCTCTTTACTGTGAAAGTTCAACTTACAAATGTAGATTTTTTTGTTACATAACTGCACTCAAAAACAAAACAATGCAAAACTTTAGAGCCTACAAGTTCACTCAGTCTACTTCTTATTCAGTTAATCGCTAAGGAAAACATGTTTGTTTACATTTAGGGGAGATAATGCTGCCTGCTTCTTATTTACAATGTCACTAGAAAGTGAGAACTGGTGTTTGCATGGCACTTTTGTAGCTGGCATTGCAAGGTATTTACATGCAAGATATGCTAAATGTTTGTATGTTCCTTCAGGCTTCAGCCATCATTCCAGAGGACATGCTTCTGTGCTGATGACACTCATTAAAAAATAATGCATTAATTAAATTTGTGACTGAACTCCTTGGGTGAGAATTGTATGTATCTGGCTCTATTTTATCCGCATTCTTCCATATATTTCATATTATAGCCATCTCGGATGATGATCCAGCAAATGTTCATTTTAAGAACACTTTCACTGCAGATTTGACAAACATAAAGAAGGTACCAGTGTGAGATTTCTGAAGATAGCTACAGCACTCGACCCAAGGTTTAAGAATCTGAAGTACTGTCCAAAATCTGAGAGGGATGAGGTTTGGAGCATTCTTTCAGGAGTCTTAACAGCAACACTCCAATGTGGAAACTACAGAACCCGAACCACCGATAAAGAAAACCGGCCTTCTGTTGGCGGCATCTGACTCAGATGATGAAAATGAATGTGTATCGGTCTGCACTGTTTTGGATTGTTATTGATCAGAACCCGTCATCAGCTTGGATGTGTGTCCCTTGGAAAAGTGGTTGAAGCATGAAGGGACATATGAATATTTAGCACATCTGGCCCATAAATATTTTGCAACATTGGCTGCAACAGTGCCATGAGAATGCCTGTTCTCACTTTCAGATCACATTGCAAATAAGAAGTAGGCAGCATTATCTCCTGCAAATTTGAACAAACTTGTTTGTCTGAGCAGTTGGCTGAATAGGAAGTAGGACTGAATGGATTTGCAGGCTCTAAAATTTTACATTGTTTTATTTTTGAATGCAGCGTTTTTTTTAACATAATTCTACATTTGTCAGTTCAACTCATGATAAAGAGATTGCACTACAGTACTTGAATTAGGTGAATTGAAAAATACAATTTCTTTTGTTTTTTACAGTGCAAATACTTATAATAAAAATAAAGTGAGCACTGTACACTTTGTATTCTGTGTTGTAATTGAAATCAATATATTTGAAAATGTAGAAAACATCCAGAAATATTTAAATAAATGGTATTCTACAGTTGTTTAACAAAGCAGTTAATCACAATTTTTTAATTGCTTGACAGCCCTGGAATAGAAATTGTTTTACATATTTAAAGCAGTACACATCTTTCACACAACTTTTTTTTTAAAGCAGTTGTGAGGAAATCTGAAAACTGACTTGTACACCTGTTTATTTAGCTATAAAACATATTCAGAAGGGATGCTCATCCATGCACACATCTTCAGATGATTAGGTTAGTAGACGATTAGGTTAGTACCTTACAAAAATGATCAAGGATGAGTAGAGTTATGGATCATTATGCACAAGTCAGATCTTCCAGGAAAACTTTTGACAAATGTCACTAGTAACTAAGAAAAATAGCTTAGTCTCATAAATAATAAGCACATCAAGCCATGATCATTACATTCTTTTCAAGAGTAATGTTTTAAATGTATAAACAATATTACCATAGTAATGGGTTATGATGGATAACTGATCATCCATTCCTACATAGGTTGCTGTTTGCCTGTATGATATCTAACCGCAACTTAAGAGCATCTCATTGCACTGAACAGACATACCTATTACATTTTGTTCTACAATATTTAAGTACAAATGACTTCCATATTAGGAACCTGTGTCTATGAGCTGACAGAATTTGTGCCAGATATTTCTAGAAATTCCTCAACACATGAGATTCACAAGACCTGTCAGGCTGCTAGTAATAATAGAGAAGTAGATTTTCAGCACTGGCTTCTCATCTGCATGAACATACAACCTTTTCCTTTTTAGTTGCATGAAGCTCTAAGTCTGAATTGCATGGCAATGGCAAAAATGACTTGCTTATCATCTTTTGGATAACCATCCTTGTTAAGACTTAACAGGAAACAATCAAGCCTGCTGGAGATTGCAGACCATCTGCCAGTCCAGACCAGTAAGGCAGTGACATTTATCAGACTGAATAAGTGTTATGAATTTCTAAAAACTTCTTGAAGTTCAGAAAAGCTACAAGGAGAATGATTCATTTTAATAACCAATGGCAAGTGACCAAGCAGATGAATCAAAAACAAGTGGCATGCGAACAATAGTGGTCTTATTCATACTTTTCCGTTATTGAAGGGATTAAACCAGTATAGCCTAACATCAGTGATGTATAAAACTCTTGTCCCAAGAGAAGAAAATGGATAAAACAACCAAAATTAGAGCAGGAAGTTTATTGCAATATTGATGATTTCTTAATTATAGATACATATGAGTATTGGCATGGGTATATATTAAGAATATTCAAATTGTCTGATATTTGAACTGAAATAGTGTTTCACTACTAACTGATCACTGTGACTATATGTCCTGTAACTTTCTCACACGTGAAGGAGTTTTTCTTTAGCTCATATAGTACAAGCATGTAGATTTGGTGTTGAAGAGTCTAGATTTAAACCTCAGGAAATGCAGTGTCTGTATGAGGCTAATAATGATTCCCTTTTGCATCTAGATACCATCTTTACAATGCACAATAGTTAGGTGAGTTAATGGACTGAACCAATTCCAGAGATCTAATATAACACCTAATCCTGCCATCATTGTATGAGTGGAACGCTGACAGAAGCAAGTAGTTCTGTATGCAGAAGTTAGTAAAATTAAGTCTGAACTGGGTAACTAAAATGCAGCCATAGATTATTTCAGAAACAGAAAGCTGAATAAAAATGGCCTGGAGATTCTGAGGGAAGAACTGTGAGCAACATGGGCTTGAGCCATATTTTGCAATCATCCTGATTTTGGAGGGAATAATCTTGGTTATTCTGTCTACCGGCCAGCTGAAATTGAAGGGATTTATTTATTTATTTATTTATTGTCCAGAGTTTTCACTTTCCATTTTATGGGACTGTAGCTCTGTGGACATGGAAGCTTTCTGTTGTATTTCCTTCTAGCTTTTTCACTGTTTGCTTTTTGCTCAGAAAAGAGGCAATGCAGCTTAACCTCTATTCACTATTAGACTTCAGTAATGGTTCACTGACAAACTACACTAGACAAAGCTTGTAAAAAGAAAACAATATCTGTGGCACCAATTCCTTTTTGGAGGTATATGCCATTGCAATAAAGGAAACAAAAGAGAACCTTCTTCTTCTGCTATCTTGGCTAGCAGAGAATTTCCAAAGTGAACTGGCTAATCAACCCAGATTTGGCATAATCCAAAGATCAGAAAAAGGCATGACTTGTGCAAAGAACTCACATGCTTTGCAGAAAATACATGAATATAGCATGCATTTGTTAGGACAAAGAACTCTGACAGAACAGATTGGTGTTTGACCTTGGTCTGCTGGTGTTTGGCCCCATTTCTTCTTCTTTCATATGGTGATAGTGGAACAGTAAAAGCAACTGCATGACTACTGTTGGATTTTAAGATCTCTTATCCAGCCCAGAGCAGAGGATAGTCACTTGAATGCCTGCAGCATCTCCAGAATGAGCATATATTGGGCAATTCTTCGTGATGTGTCCGACAGTTTGCACCACGGTGATTCCCTCATTTTCCATCTGTGAAGTAAGTACGTGCATCTTCCACATTGGTTGCAGATACAGTTTAGAGCTGCGTTATGTACTTGTACAGTTAGGTCATAGATTAGATTTTTGTTTTGGTATGTTGACAAGTGCTCAGACTTCAGACCATCTTCTGCAAACATCTTTATCTTTCACAAGGAGGACTGTGGCATGAGACCAGAAGGGCTTTCTTGATTTTTTGTTGATGGCAAGGGCTTTTTTCTAGGTCATGACTGAGTGGTAGTGTAGTATTTGCCATGATGTTTATATACTCCCTGTCACAGCATTTCATTGGACATTGGATGGCACAATGTTAGCCAATCTATTAGCTATGGAAGTGGCATTGATGTAAGGGTGCCGCTGATTATACAAAGAGAAGTGTTAGTTTAGGTGTCCACTAAAATGGTGTGAATTTCACTTTGGAATGGACCAGGGCTAGTACAGATATTTGGAGTGTACTGGTGTTGCTTCCACAAGGTGTTCCTACAAGCTTCTGTATGATGTTGACCCTGGCCTTTGTTTTCCTTTTGGCTTGTTCAAAATGGTGATGGAAATTGAACATGTGGTCCAGGGATATACCCAGGTATCATAGATTATGATCGTGCATCAATGGTGACCCATAGAAATTGATGTTTAATGTCTTCTTGGTCTGGGTATTACTCAAATGGGAAGCGGAGTCCACTGTTTTTGAGACATTTGGCTTTAACTGCTATGCCTTGAAATAGGTTTCTAGTGATTTTTTACATCCTGTTCTAGAACCTTTTCTGAGGCTTCAAATGAGGAAGCCCAAGTAGCTAACACTATGTCATCCACATATGTGAACTTGCGAGAGGATGTTGGTGGAATATCGCTGGTATATAGATTGAAAAGTGCTAGTGCTGGAATGGACCCTTGCAGGAATCCATTGTTCAGTCTTCGTGGGCTTGCAAAGACTGTCTTTGGCCCCATCATATTTGTTGAAGCTCAAGAAGACTAGTGAAATATTTGAGACAACACTTTCAAAACAGATCTGTGCCTTTCACAGCTAGTGAATGCCAGCAAAGAACTCTGTTTACATCTAACAAAAATAATCAATGAGTCCTTCAGAGAAGTGGACCTATCAATCATCTTGAAAGGCATAATAATCCATCTGGTCCTCAACATCTACATGTGATGCAAACGATCTTGTGAGCTATAAGCCTGTCACGAAACTCCCATACCTATGAAAAATCATTGAGAAAGTAGTGGCAGTCAAGTTCCAACAACATTATGAAATCTGCTAATACCTTGCATGCTTTACAATCTGGCTTCAGACTAGACTTGACACAGACAACCCCAGTTTCAATAAATAGCTGACCATTGCCTTGTGGCAATGGATAAAAAGCATATTTTCAATGCTTATCCTACTCTTCCCTAAAATCTATGCAGCTTTTGACAAAAAGCTACATAACGTAGTTGGATCATTCAAGTAACGTTACCATGGTGCAAACCATTCCTTTCCAACAGAACCCAAAGAGTAGTGATGAGCAATGGTTCCTCTTATGTCTTTGCAGGACTCTGCAGATGATGACATTTTTATCTTACTTCTTCTTGGAAAGGTCATGGCACATCACACCTCTGTTAAATACATACATGACAAATTAATATCTCACTTTCTACAAACTAAACCAGTGACATCACTAAGTTATCTCAAAGCCTCCAAGAGATCAGTCCCTGGAAGAAGATCAACTGCTCAGCCTGTCCCTAGGCAAGGAAGTGGAGACATTCTTGAAGAACCAGCCAGAACACTGACTTCTCTTCCCACTGAATCCACTGAAGATGAGTGTCCCCCATCCCCATAACAAAGTCAAAGTGACAGGATTATCTTGCTTCCCCATCCCATTAGCAAGTGTTGGAATTCCCAAGATAGCTTTTGTTTGGAGTCTCTGTGAGTGGGGACTTCGCCATCTCATTAGTCCATGTGGTACAAAGTCTTGAAGTCCTGTTAGATCTTGGATGACCAGGTAGTGAAATGTCTTTCTCCATGTTTAGATAACTAAAAGACTTGACTCCTTTCCTCTCAGATGAGGATCTGGCCGCAGTGATCTACATGCTTGTTGTTTGCAGTCTAGATTACTGTAATTTTCCATGTATAGGATTTAGCATGAAATTAATGCAGAGACAACCTGCCTTTTCAGTGGGATGGGCTGTCCATGAGCACTTCATCCCATACTCCAATCTCTTCATTAGCTCCTAGTTTGCTTCTATGGTCAGTTCCAGGCCTTGCTCCAGATCCATACTGATCCAGGGTCCAGTGACCTCATCTCCATCCATAACCTGACAGGAAAGTTATTGTCCTCCGAAGATGTACTACAAACCAGTGTAAAGAAGGGTTGTTCTCAGTTGATGAGGCTCAGCTATTATATTGTACAGGAACTGGGTTGTATCCAAGAGTTTATAAGCCCTTTGCTGGAGCTCAGTGTTTGTTGTTGTTGTTTGCTGCCTTGGTAAGGTTCTAAAAAAACAAAGTGTATGTGTAGCAAGGCCTTACATTTTTATATTTATATAAAATATAGTTAGTAAACATGGTTCTTTGGACCTGACTGTATCAATTTGGTTCTTTTATATTATACTTTGTGTACAAAATGAGAGACACAACAGCTATTAAATCAGCCAGAAGTGGAAATTAGACTGTTATTCCAAATTTTGACAGCTTTTAGTACACAAGAAAAACCCTGTTAATGGCTAGTATGAGTACCTGGAAAGAAAGAACAACAGAATACTCCATGAATTCCACTACTGATCTTGCAATGCATATCTAATTACACATGGAAAATTACATTAAAAGAACATATCAGTTCTGGATATTGAATGAGGCACGTGCTCTGTGGGGAAAAAAATGTGATCATGTAATTAGACTGTATTAAGATCGCACAGGCAACCATAAATCTGGCACTTCCTGACTTAGGAGTGACTAAAGATTTTTTTTAATGTAACTTCCTAGGTTTATTTAAAGAAAAAGCTAAAAACAAATTCTGTCTTGTGCCATTGTAACACAGTTCCCTAAACCATTATGAATCATCAGCAGTATTTAACCGCTGCACCTTTAAAACTGTAGCAAAGACTTCTACTTGAGCCACAGGGCTAACTAAGATAATTGTTTGGCTGCTTTCCCAGAGTGAGGAATGAGTTGATGGGTCTAGACACAGGATCTGGTAGGGAGAACCTGACCTGGGTTTCTCTGTCCCCTGCCTCCAGAACTGAGAGAGCTCCTGATCCATGTGTTGCCACCAGAGATGGGGACTGACTACTGGAACCACATGGCGGGTGCAAGGAATGGTTGGGGGCACCCAACCCATCTCTCTCTCCACCCAGGAATTGCGGGGAGTTGTGTGTGTCTGTGTCTTTGTATTGATGTGTGGGCCACTGGGGCCCTGTGCCTGGAACAGAAGTTACATAGAGTGGAAGTTCAGCCTCTCTTCCCCCACTCCCTCAGAAGAGCTGCTCTGGCAACTCCCTGGTATTCCCAGTGCAGAGCATAGTGGTGCTGCTGGTTTGGCTGCAGTGTGAGTCCAACCTCAGAATATGTGACTCTGGCAGGCTGCCAAAGTTTTCTGGAGGAACACAAGTGAGAGGAGGGAAATTGCAATTTTTAACACTTTTTAAATCTCACTCAAATCCAAATAAAATTTCATATGGCAAAGAAAAGATGCGTGTTTAGCCTGATGGTGTTCCCTCTGCCAAATATCAAAGATCTGTTGCCAACAAAGGAGGAGTGAATGCTTCTCCAAAAAATGATCACAAGAATCTTTTATAATGGAAACTGAGGTACTCTAAATATAGGGTTCACTACTAGCTCCCCCTATAACATCCCTGTGCAGAACTTAGACTGTGTTAATAAATGTCCTAGAAAATCCTCAGAAGTGCAGGTTAGAAGACCTGAGCTGAATGGTATTAAACACAGTAGTGAGCTGTGCAAGGGGTCAAGTGGCATACTTCACATAATCCCACTTAGGGGCATAGCAGTTAGAAGACACAATTTACAATACTGCTGGGAACGTTTCTGTTTAAATCTCTTTTACTACATTAAGAATGCTCTGCTTCACAGCAACAAGATCTAGCAGATTTCAGGCAGAAAAATATGGACATTAAGCTAATAACTACAGCGGTTAGCACTGTGGGTTGATACCCAACTCATTAGTCTTCTGAAATGCTTGCAGTGCTGTGAGAAGGCACTGAAGTTGAGTTATGTGGTGGCAGAATTTTTTTTTCACCCAAGAAAATTCAGAGCTACTATTTTATCTGAAATGGCCTTAAGCAGAAATTCTCTCCTTATCCTGGAGGGTCCACAATACAACTGACTGATGCTGTTATCACTTCTCTTCCTTTTGCTTTACAGCTGTTTCTTGACAATATTTTTTATTATGAGATATAGATATAATGACCCAATGATTTCATAATGACCATGGGTCATTAAAAAACCTAAATCTAATTTCACCCATACTAATTTCCCCCTACTGTTACTCACACCTTCTTGTCAACTGTTTGAAATGGGCCACTCTCATTGCCCCTGCAAAAGTTATTTTACCTTCCTTGGTATCCTTCTGTTAATTGAATTGACTTGTTAGACTGACCTGACACTTGGTAAGGCAACTCCCATCTTTTCATGTATTTATACCCACTCCTGTATTTTCCACTCCATGCCTCTGATGAAGTGGGTTCTAGCCCACGAAAGCTTATACTCAGATAAATTTGTTAGTCTCTAAGATGCCACAAGGACTCCTCGTTGTTGTTGTTTTTTTAGAAAAGTCAGTACAGTAAATGAAATCTCTAGCCTGAAACATTTTGCCTTTTTTGTGTTAGATTATATCTTCAGTTACATACAAGAATTGGCATGTTGTCCCAATGGAACGGAGAAGCATGCTACTTTGCTGCTACTTCCCCTTTTGTGCACAAATGCTACAGTCAGATGTCATTTGTGATTGTGCTTCTTGCAAGGGTGTTGAGAGGATAAATGCATTAGAGATTGTGAGGCACTTAGACACTACCATGATGGCACCCATATAAGTTTCTATAACAGATACTTCACTTGAATTTTGGCCACTGTGTATATAAAAACCTACTGGAGAAGTTGGAAAAATATCTGTTGACTTTCAGTGCTAGGATAACTAGTTTGGCAAGTCAAGATAAATTGGAATTATCTAGAGACTGCATATTTGGATTGGGTGTTAGAAGTTTTTGGATCTTTAGATTTTAATGTTCTTCTGTATGTGGGTTGTAGTGGGGTGGCTGCCCACTTCTATGAGAGATAGGGTCAAGGGAGGCCAGAGCGGCTGTGCATGCGGGCAGTCAAACAGATGAGGGCTTATTGGGAGCCAATCAGGGCCAGAGTTAGAGCCAGCCAATCAGCGCTAGGCTAGGCCCTATAAAAACGCTGCTCAGGAGAAGAGCAGTCAGTCTCTTCCTGACCTTCAGAGGGGAAGGTCTGTCTCCTGCTCAGGAGACTAGTACCTTGGATAGAGAAATGCTTGGCAGGCTTGGGGGAGCAGAGGTGAGCGCTTCAGCCTGACTCCTGCCAGACTGCAGGGCCTGACAGAAAGGGCCTAGAGGGGGTGAAGGGCCAGAGGGGAAGTGGGACAGGAAGGCAAAGGGAGAGAAGAAAGGCAGAGAGGCTGCTGTCAAAGGATCCCTGGGTTGGGACCCAGAGTAGAGGGTGGGCCTGGGTCTCCCCCGTTTCCCTCTTGTGATGCAGTGAGCTGTGGGGCAGTGGCTGCAACCTTCCCCCTGACACAAGAGGGGCTGGATTTGTGGGGTTGCAGCAGGCCACTGAGGCTGTTGTAAGGATTGCAGTTACCCCTCCCTCTGCCGGAAGGGGGTGAGAGTGGACTTTGGGAGCACTGCCGGAGGGCTGTGAGCCACAAAAGGAGCAATGCGGGTCAAGATGCCAGCAGAGGGTGAGGGACTGATGGGACACCACTACCAGAGGATGCTCCGGGACTGTGTTAGAACTAATTCCCAGACTGAACAGCAGGAGGTGCCGCAGGGGTGAGTCGTACCCCGTTACAGGGTAAGGTGTGCATCCTGAAAGCAAAATCTTAACAGTAGTGTAAAGGTCACAGTAAATAAGCTTCATATTTTTTATGCAGATTATTCAGCAGCAAAGTAGGAAAGAGGAGTACTACAGAACGGAATGTAGAGTACCATTTGTTATATCCTTTGACTGTCTGTCTAAATGTAGTTGCCATATGATGGATTTTTATTGTCCCTATGAAAGTGGAATCCTATGTGGATTTCTGGGATAGCCTGAAGTTGTTCTAGGGGCTGCTTAACCAAAAATGTACCCTTTCTTGCCCAGTGTCGCTTCTGAATCAGAGCTGTCTGCTTCCAGGCCTCCAGCAGTGGGAAATCTGGAGATACACATCCTGCTATAACTGTCCCTTTTAGTGAACTTTCTGCCACTGAAGCTCTTACATTATTAGCCTAGATCAGAATGGATTTTCAGTAGGAATAGTTCTGGTATCTACCACTGCATGTGCTAAATTTCTGCTATCATTTTTTTTAACTAGGTACTAATGCTCTGAATTAATATATTCATATAATTGTACTAAAGAGCACTTTGATTTTTTTTTAAAGACTCAAAAGCATTTCCTGAACCTTACTTAATCTGTTAGCTAAATCACACACTGTACACTGTATATTAAGGATAATCTGTTTTTGCTTTTAGGACAAAAATGTTAAATGACAGATGCCACTGATGGAGAGGATTTATGACCTAAATACTCTTAAAGAATTTCCTCCCTAAATGTGCATTTACAGCAGCATATGGTCTTCCTGAATTTTAGGTACCTGGAGTGGTTTCTGTTATCACCAGTAATATTAGAATAGATATCCTGACCAGGAATTGTCAGTATCTTTTAGTTGGATTGGAAAAAACACCTTGTTCACATGAAAAATCATTTTTTTTCTGATAAATTAGCACAGGACTATTTTCAGGCTTAATCTGGTCAGTGAAATCAGTGACAACTTCCACTGACCTTAGTGCATGCATGCCTGGGCCTATTGTTTGTGTACACATGCAATACAACACTATCTGTATTGTATCAGCCTGACACACCCATTATCCCCAATACACTGTTGTCATAATATGTATCTAAAAGTTGTCATGTAAAGTATTGTATGTAAACTGGTGGCACTCTGCTCCTGAAAATAATTGTTTGATGTACGTAGGAGTTGTGCACAGTTATATTTGTGCGGGAAATATGTTCTTAAAATGTGTTCCAAAGGCAGTGCATATCCAACCTGCCTGAGCCAAAGGACTGTGGATTTACAAGTCTGACCAGCTTGATTACAGGCAGATGACAATAAAAGAACATTTACACCGAAGGTAAACAATACCATCAAGCTAATGAGTGGCAAAGAAAACTTAGTAAGCTCACTGGGGAACAGAGTCTAAACCTCAGAATGTTGCCTGGCTGTTGAGGCAGAGAAAATGGGCTTTGGGTAATATAAAGGAAGAAGAAGACACTTTAATTATCTATTTTTTTTAGGAGACATAAGGACATAGGCATGTGCAACACATTTTGTTAGGGTGTGCACCCAGGGAATTTTATTTATTTATTTAAAGGTGCTGCACTCGGCATTAAATGCCACTTTTTTGGAGACATTAGGTTGTGCCTAGGCATACCCTGTGCGCACAACGCTGCATAAGGAACAGGAGCCTGTGAAAGTTGTACCTTCTTGGCATAAAGGGCAGGAGCTGCTGAAAACTTGCTATGAGTGAGATTGTTTTAGGTAAAGATGTAACTTGCTAAACTTAAGTTTTAGTCAGTGTTTTTTAATTTATTGTTTGTAACCATATCTGTCTCTCCAGTCTCTGTTCTTTGTTAATAAACCTTTTCTTGTTTTTTATTACAAAATCCCACCACTCTGTGTTAAAGTGAAGTGAGAATCTGCAGTTATCCTAACAGGTTGATGTGTACTCTGTCTCTTTGAGTGTCTAGTGAAGGGGACTGGAGGCTTCTCTGGGAAACTCGGGAACTAGATTCACTGATTATTTTCTGGTAGGCAAGGTTCAGACTGGCAGAGTCTTGAAGAGTTTGCTGGCAAGACATACAGTCTGATGTGTCAGGGAGATAAAACACAGCAGCAACAAAATTCTCTCTTGCTAAGGTAGAGGGGTAACACACACTAGTTCTGGATATTCTGAGCAGAACATCACACAAGTTTGCCAGGTACCCTGGGTATGTACTCACATTTTTAAGGAATCAGATGTAGCCGTGTTAGTCTGGAATTGCAGAAGTGACAAAGTCCTGTGGCACCTTAAAGACTAACTAAAGTATTGAAACATAAGCTTTCATGGGCTAATGCCCACTTCGTCAGATGCATGTGGGCATTAGCCCACAAAAGCTTATGCTTCAAGACTTCAGTTAGTCTTTAAGGTGCCACAGGACTTTGTCACTTCAGATTTTTAAGCCATGCTGAAGCCTAAGCCACTGAGTATGTATCCAGTGTTCCCAGACGTACTCTGTTTGCTAGCCTGTGCTGCTGCATCTTTATTAAGGACCTGGGATAGCTAGATTAATGCTAGTGCAGATATACCTGCCTGTGTTACATTTACCCCTTCACCTGTAGTGTAGATATACCCTTACTAGAACTGCAGGTGCTGAGCACCTCTGAAAATCATGTCACTAATTGTTATATATTTATTTTTGGAAACTTAATGCTCCCAGGAATGTTTGGCAGTTGAAATACTTTTTTAAAAAACAAATTGCTGAATCTGCTCATGCATGTGACTTTGCAAGTTACTTTTCACAAACATTTTTGCCAGTAAAACTAGACTGTTTGAATGGCCTCAAGGAGCAAACATCCAAGGAACACAAGTATGGCTGAAGCAAATTAATTGAAAATGTATGATTATAATTGGAAAGTGTCTGGGAAATATAAATACAGTTAGAAAAAGAGATACAAGACAAACATTTCTGCAAAAAGAGCAGCCAACCTCACATAAGAACAAGAGAAAATGTCTTTGACGGTTTCAAGCTAAAGAAACAGCAAGAAAAAGTGGTTTGATTTGGAGTTAAGTATCTACCCATTTCTTTGTGCCTTTACTTCTAAATAGAACAAAGAAACTCTTCTCTAGTTTACATATTTCATCAAACAGTATAAACCTACACTATTTCATAGTCAATTATAACTTAAAAATTTTTCCCCAACTCTCTACACAGACAATTTCAAAATAGTTCCCACAGAGCTTGTGATTGTCTTTGAAGCTAGCACCCAATGACTGGAAGATAACTAATGTAACACCATTGTTTAAAAAGGGCTCTAGAGGTGATCCCGGCAATTACAGACTGTAAGTCTAATGTCCGTACCAGGCAAATTAGTTGAAACAATAGTAAAGAATAAAATTGTCAGGCACATAGAAGAACATAAATTGTTGGGCAAAAGTCAACATGGTTTCTGTAAAGGGAAATCATGTCTTACTAATCTATTAGAGTTCTTTGAAGGGGTCAATAAACACGTGGACAAGGGGATCCAGTGGACATAGTGTACTTAGATTTCCAGAAAGCCTTTGACAAGGTCCCTCACCAAAGGCTCTTACGTAAATTAAGTTGCCATGGGATAAGAGGGAAGGTCATTTCATGGATTGAGAACTGGTTAAAAGACAGGGAACAAAGGGTAGGAATAAATGGTAAATTTTCAAAATGGAGAGGGGTAACTAGTGGTGTTCCCCAAGGGTCAGACTTAGGACCAATACTATTCAACTTATTCATAAATGATTTGGAGGAAGGGGTAAACAGTGAGGTGGCAAAGTTTGCAGATGATACTAAACTGCTCAAAATAGTTAAGACCCAAGCAGACTGTGAAGAACTTCAAAAAGATCTCACAAAACTAAGAGACTGGGCAACAAAATGGCAAATGAAATTTAACATGGATAAATGTAAAGTTATGCACATCAGAAAAAATAACCCCAACTATACATACAATATGATAGGGGCTAATTTAGCTACAACTACTCAGGAAAAAGATCTTGGAGTCATCATGCATAGTTCTCTGAAGACGTCCGTACAGTGGCAGTCAAAAAAGCAAACAGGATGTTAGGAATAATTAAAAAAGGAATATCTTATAGCCCTTATACAAATCTATGGTGCGCCCACATCTTAAATACTGCGTACAAATGTGGTCTCCTCATCTCTAAAAGGATATACTGGCATTGGAAAAGGTTCAGAGAAGGGCAACTAAAATGACTAGGGGTTTGGAACGGGTCCCATACGAGGAGAGATTAAAGATGCTAGGACTTTTTAGCTTGGAAAAGAGGAGACTAAGGGGGGATATGGTAGAGGTGTATAAAATTATGAGTGGTGTGGAGGAAGTGACTAAGGAAAAGTTATTTGCTTGTTCCCATAATAGAAGAACTAGGGGACACTCAATGCAATTAGTGGACAGCAGGTTTAAAACAAATAAAAGGAAGTGCTTCTTCACACAGCGCACAGTCAGCTGTGGAACTCCTTGCCTGAGGAGGCTGTGAAGGCTAGGACTATAACAAGGTTTAAAAGAGAACTGGATAAATTCCTGGAGGTTAAGTCCATTAATGGCTATTAGCCAGGCTGGGTAAGGAATGGTGTCCCTAGCCTCTTGTTTGTCAGAGGGGAGTGATGGATGGCAGGAGAGAGATCACTTGATCCTCACCTGTTAGGTTCACTCACTCCGGGGCATCTGGCATTGGCCACTGTCGGTAGACAGGATACTGGGCTAGATGGACCTTTGGTCTGACCCAGTACAGCCTTAGTTATGTTATGTTCTAGCAGTAGCTCACAAATGGAAAAAATGGAACCTTTTAGTGCAGTACTTCTTAGTCTGCCTAATATGGAGAATGTATTCTTGAAGAAAATATTTGGGACAATAGATCTCTCCTTACATGATGGAATAGTGTTTTTTGTCAAGGATATAGGGCTGGGCTAGCTTCAGGTAGTGAAATCCTTCCAACACACATGCTTTGAAGAGTTCAGAGATTTGGAGGTGAGCATCATGGAGGAAGTAACTCTAAAAGGAAAACAAAAGGTAGGGATTTCTCTTTTCCTCTATTATTTGGCTGAAGTGAGCCCTATCTATTATCTTTACTTGGGCTCTGGGAGAGGGAAGCACTATTATATTAGTTTGGCTCTGAAAGCAGTGAATCATAGATTTCAGCTATGAAATCATTTACCATGTGGCATTAATTTCTTTCATAGAGATAATGACTAAGCATAATTAGGAGCAGAGTTTCAGAAATGGATCTGCACAATTGGGCACACCTGACTTGACATGCAAATAGTATATTTGTGCATGTTAATATATAACTGGACATGCCTGCTAGGAAAGAGCTTATCCGTACACACAGTTGTGATATTTGCATGTGTTAGATACACTCTGTTATATACCATCATACTCTTCCTTGAAAACCTACTCGATAATTTTTGGTTGATTTGGTAGAGTTCTAATTTACTCTGAATGTGCCTGTCTCAGGGATGGATTTAGATACAGTAGTGTGCATAATCTATACAGATGCTTTTATATGCAGCTGAAAATAAAGATATGTAATCTGCTGTGTACGTTATATAGCTCATCAAAGGACACATTTAAATGCATATTTCTACGTAGATTACAACTGTTAGGTATAAGTCACAAAATGAGTGGAAAAGCTATTTTAATAAATTAAAATGTCATACAATAATGGTACTATACACTACTGCAATGTAAAGTAGTGTATGTTGAACAAAACAGTTTTACTAATGTGACCTTTAAGATTTTCAGATTCATTTGAAGAATTGAATTTATGGTAATTCACTGCTTTCTTAGACTACTGCTTGAAAGAGAATTCTACATGGGAAGGGTAGATAGGTGGTCAGTTCAATCATCATATTTTTAGCTAGCCTAGGAGAATAATATCAAAATGATCAGTAACACAATAGGAGATCTTTCAGTAGTATCTATTTAGACATGAAGTGTTACAGCAGGTGAGCAAACATTGATATGGCTGCCATGGGATTCTTCTCCACTGTGTGTATGGGGGTGTGTGTGTGTGTGGCAAACATTAATTTTCTTTATAGATGTGCGAAACAAAGTGAAAGGACAATCTGGGGAAAACATGCATTTTTTTTCTTATTGCAAAAGCTCATATCCTGAAAGGAATAAATGGCTAAATTTACTTGGACAAATTCTGTCTTCTAATATGCTCAGATACCATGGTGATAAGCTCAATATATTTAGATGGGTGCGGGATGTTCTCATTGACTCACACTCAATTCCTATATAATTATAGCTGGTGAGGAATTAGTTAACAGAATGGTTTTTCACAGGAAAATGTCAGTTTGTCAAAACTGGTACATTCCCACAAACAGTTTTGCTTTAGACTAAGAAATAGTTGCTCAGGTCCAGAATGGAATGTCTAGTCAGAGAAAGAAATGCATCCCTCATTCAGGCCAGGGATTGGAACCTGGGTTTCCCACATGAGTGCGCTGACCACAGTGGTATTGTGTACACTCCCTTGCTCAATGAAAAAGCAGAGGGGGAAACTTAGATGCGTCCCTGTTCATCATTGGGATGAGACTAAGACATTTTCAGAATGTTGGACTTTCACAAGACAGGAAAATCATTTCCTACTCCTCTGTCTTTAATATACAGTAGCGCTAATGGAACTGAGATTTTGGGCTTCTCTACATAGTGATATAGTGCCTGGCAAGTCAGGGTGTGAAGTTACTGCTTTTGCAAACAGCACCGTATATCAGAACTCACAATGGAACTTGTTTAATGTGTTATAGCAGTACCCACATGGCCATTAGAACAGCAGGCTAGTGTGCTGGAGATTAACACCCTGGTTTGCTGTCCACAAAATTGCTATGTAGATAAGCCCTTAGAGAAATGTATTAATGAAATGCTCAGGAAGGCATGCATGTGGGGGTGAAGCTGTATCTCTGTGGAATAATCTGTAAAATATTTATGAAATAAAACTTTTGGGGGCAGTTTATATTCTACTGGCATTGTTTGTGAGTAGTTATTGTAGAAAGTTTGACACATTATATTTAATGGAAACCAGAACAATAGGCACGATCAGAGAAGTTGGTTTCTCCAAATGTAATGCTTTATAAAGTTTTTTTTTTTTAGGAAATCTTTTCCATGTTGGACCTTCACTTTGAAATTTAAAAATGCAGTGAGTCAGATCTTTCAGATAGTTGTAGCTGTGCAGCCTTATTGAGCTCAACGTGGTTACACTTAACTAAAAAAAGAGAATCTTTCAACAAAGCTTATTCTTCTAGGCTCCCCACCCCACCCAACTTTAACCACTATTTTTCTTCTGACTTCCTTTTAAATGAAGAATATACCTCCCCCAAAAAATCTTCTCAAAGCCCTTACACTTTGAAAGCTTTGAACACATTTTTTTTACAACCAGTGGTGATGGGGTATGCATGTATATTTTAAAAAAATACATATGTAATAGATTTCTCCCCATATTATCCCTTTCTTCTGCTGATCATTTGGTTCACTTTCTTTATTCTCATCATTCAAGATGTTGGAATTCATGATAGGGTTCTCAGTTTTATTCTAGTGTGAGTATTTCTCTTCAGAAATTATTTTGCATTGCTTTCTTGCTATTTTCTATCAACCTAGAACACTAGCTGAAAGTAGGTGAATGGGCTAAATTATTTTTTAGAAGATAGTGCCTTCTTGCCAACTACTTGAAATGGGCCATCCTGATTATTACTACAAAATTTTTTTCTTCTGCTGATAATAGTTCAAATTCATCAATTAAGCCACTTAAGGTGGAGGTTGCCATACCAACTTTTTCATGTTCTCTGTGTCTGTCTGTCTGTCTACCTACTGTATGTTCCACTGTTGCAGGATACTTTTGTGTCCCATAGGAGCGAAGCACACAAACAGCTGTTGAATAGAAGTAGTGAGTTTATTGAAGGCAAACTGACACACCCGCAGTGGGGGCTTCGCTCACTGCTGTCACTAAACGGGGACCCGGCACATCGGAGCAATGCCCAGGGAAGAAGCCCACTGCGTGTGGGCACACAGGCAAAGAAATAACAGGAACATTTGCATCTCATGCATACCTCATGAAGAACTAATACCTTGTTTCTATCTTGTTAGTAAGCAGGTGTTTTATTTCAAGGCAAGCAAACTGTGAGAGCCAAGTACTCCGACATGGGAAGTATGCGATAACAGGGCAAAGACTGATAACAGTGGCCGAAAGTACCCTTTTCTTCCCAGGAGTGTGTGGGGGGAATAAGCACCCTTTCCTTCCCAGGAGTTGGGGGGGGGGGGGGGAAATGACCACACACCCACCCCGGGGGGGGGGGGGGAGCACCCCTTCCTTTCTTGGAGTCAAGGATGAGAGCGCCCTTAGCATTCTACCGTTACAATGTCTTGCGCATCCTTACATCCACTCTATACACCTGATGAAGTGGGTTCTAGCCCACAAAAGCTTATGCCCAAATAAATTAGTCTCTAAGGGTCTGGCTACACTACCCACCAGATTGGCGGGTAGAGCTCGATGTATCGGGGATTGATTTATTGCATCTCCTCTAGCCATGATAAATCAATCCCCAAATTGATGCCTATACTCCACCTCGGCAGGAGGAGTAAGCAGAGTCAGCGGGGGAATGGCCGCGGTTAACCCGCCACCATGGGGAAGCCCAGGTAAGTCGACCTAAGGTACCGTGACTTCAGCTATGCTATTCGCGTAGCTGAAGTTGCGAATCTTGGGTCGAGCTCCCTCCTCCCCTGGTATTGTAGCTCAGCCCTCAGGTGCCACAAGTGCTCCTCGTTTTTAGGGCCTATATAGTAATTTATCTGTGATACTGATAACATACTAACATACTAGAATTTTAACGTTACATAGGCTTATCCCACAGTTCACTTTGGTTTATGGATGACCTGTGACAACTGTAGTGGGAGGGAAGATGATTAGACCTTTGGGATAAATGTGGCTATAAGATGGATTCCTAAATGTTTTGGCCACAATGCTTATGCTTGCAGAAAGGGATAAAATAAGATCCAACCCAAACCCTATTCAACTTTTAGAAAAGTTTAATTATCTTTACTGATTCCACACTTCCTAGTGACTGTGGAAATAGAAAATCTGAACTCACAAGAAAACTTGTTGTTGTGAGATTCCCAACCAGTCCAGTTTTTCAGAGTGTAGAAATATACATAATTTGAGATTCTGATGATCATCTGGACTTTTGGGTGTTTATCTAAACTGTGCCTTTTGGAGGTTCATGTGTCAAATAGGACTACTTATTGATTGAGATGTCTTCAGACTCCAAAACACTTATTTGAGAAGGTTGCTCAGTTGTTCCTTATTGGAAAATAGAAATAGATTTCTCTGAGGAAAAACACTGTGAACTAAAGTTCTCAGTGCTGCAGAGCATGCAGACAATAGCTAGTACTTTCATTAAGACAAGCAAACAGATAATTGCAAACTGGTTTTCTTTCTATAACGCTCCGTGAGCCATAATATGTAATATATAACATATATTATGGCTGTAAAAATGGTGCTAATAAATCAAGTATATGAATAAAAGTGACATTGTTAAATCTGATCAGATACAATAAAAAGGCCCTCAGTGCTGCTTACATGTATGTGGTTATTTCTTGATTTGTAATCATAGGAGACAGGAGACATACCTGAAAATCAACATTGCATTTACAAATTTTAAATTACATAGACCTCATATGTTTTCTCCTCAGAAAATTCTTTCCTTCATGAGAGATTGGATGCACCGTGATATTCACTTTAAATAATTTCCTAAATATCCCTGTTGCTATAGCAGCCAGTGCTGATGGCATTTACATGCAGAGCACTTAGTGAGAAGATTTACAGAAAAGTCATCAAAATGGTCAAGTTTTGTCAGTTTTTGTCATTGCCCACCTATAAAGCAACTCATTATGCAACTCTCTTCCCCAGAAACCAAAAGATGTGTTATAGCTGGCACAGCTAGAAGCCTAATAGAGGAGAAATTATAGCCACAGCTGCCTTCTGTATGGTCTTTACTTAGTTTAATTAACCCTTTCAGGCTCTCACTTGCATGCAGGAGCAAACCTTCTCTATTTTCCATTTCTCATTCAGTCATTTAAGCAGTGCCCTGTGATTTTTGCTAATAAAGCTGAGCTGAATACTAGTGTAGCAAATAAATGAATTTACAATTATTTTAATGATGATCTGAATTTGCATTGCCTCTGAAAGGGTTCTATAGTCACAGCTTTTCCACAGAAAAGTTAAAACCTGGGCATCTTTTCCCCTTGTATTACCAATCTACCCCAATCATAAACTGTAGGTATTACCACTTGTCATAAGTGTGAAGTAGCCTAGAATTAGTGTTTACCTATAAGGGGTTAAGCTAAAGGTAACCTGAGAGGTGGACAACTGACCAATGAGAAATTCCTCAGGAGACAAAGGATTTGAAGTTTCAGTTTCTCTCTGGGTTCTCTCTCTGTTCATCCCATAGCCGAGGTGAACAGAGAGAGAACCCAAAGAGAAACTGAAACTTCAAATCCTTTGTCTCCTGAGGAATTTCTCATTGGTCAGTTGTCCACCTCTCAGGTTACCTTTAGCTTAACCCCTTACA
This sequence comes from Dermatemys mawii, assembly GCA_007922305.1. Taxonomy (NCBI): domain Eukaryota; kingdom Metazoa; phylum Chordata; order Testudines; family Dermatemydidae; genus Dermatemys; species Dermatemys mawii. Next base: position 14,555,301 of record ML677386.1, on the reverse strand, counting down.
GGTAAACACTAATTCTAGGCTACTTCACACTTATGACACCACTATGTGAGAGAGAATTCAGTCTCTCCCTCATGCTTTGGTCTCTTAAGTTGTTCTGGGTCCTAATTGTGTTGGTGACTTTTGTGAGGTGGGCACCTGAATCAAAACTCTTTTCATGTTGGTCACTAAAGCATCATGGAAAAAGTTGAGTAAAATTCATCCCAGGTCCACTCTCATTAAAATCTGTGCTATAGCAGCGAAGAGCTTTTCTATACCCAATCCAGTCCTGTTTGTTTGACCTTTCTATGGTGCTATTCACTGTAATATTTATATGCCTCCAGAAGTAATGGATTTAGCCCCACAACATACCTTTGAAGTAGGAAAATAGTCTGCATACACTGCAGCTGAGAAAATTGAGGCATCAAGGTGAAATAATTTGCTGAAGGTCACAGACTGCAGCAGAGAACAGACTAGAGCAGGACCCTGATATGCCAGTCTGGTGCCTGTAACCACAAGACCATCCTTTTTTCTTCTTGAGCCAATTAGAAGAAACAAGAAATATTCTTTATTCAAATTGGAAGATCAATTAAACAAAGAACAGCATTCTTTTTTTTTGGATCCAGATAGGTGGTAAAGTTGATTGGCAGGACTGACCCTAGATTTTGAGTGATCCTGTAAATATATCCAGAACTCAAGACCTGGTAATAATGATGTCTGGGTAGTTACAGTCTATCCATTGGAAAAATAATATGGCAAAATACAAATGTACAATAAGTTCTTGGAATATGTTTCAGATGGTGGAGTAAGTAACCAGAGGGAAGCCATTTTAAACTTGATTCTTGCTGACATTAGGAATTAGTCTAATAGAGGAATTAGTTGCAAATATAAAGGTGGAAGTCAGCTTGGAAGGAAGAAATCATGAAATGATTTCCTGATTTCTTCGTTAAGGAAGGAAAGAGCAGCAGAATAAATAGATGGACTTCAAAAGAGTGGACTTTAATAACCTCATAGAGCTTGTAGATAGGGTTCCATTGGAAGAAAATCGGAGGGGGAAAAGGGGATCAGCACAGCTGGCACTTTCTAAGAGACCATACTAAAATCACAAAGCAAACTCTCCAGATGCAAAGGAAAGACAAGAAGAATAGTAAGAGGCCAATATGGCAGCATCAGGAGCTCTTTAATGCTCTGAAAATCAAAAAGAAATTCTACAAAAAGTGGAGATGGACAAGTTACTGATGATGAGAACAAAAGAATAACACAAGCATGTAAGGATAAAATCAGAAAGGCCAAGAAACAAAATGAGTTGCGTCTTGCAAGGGTCACATTCTTCCTAAAATATGCTAAGAGCAAGAGAAAGACCAAAGAAAGTTTAGGCTCACTACTTAGAGGGAAATGAGCACTAATAACAGACAACACCAAGAAAGCTGAGGTATTTAATGTCTATTTTGCTTCAGTATTCTCTTAAAAAAACCACCTAATTGTAACTGTATGCTTAACACAATATTGACAAAAGGGGGGAGGGAAGGAACATGAACCAGCAGAACAGATTAAAGAATATTTTAATTAGATGAACAAACTGGCAATCAGTTTGTAAGCACCTAAAGAATGAGAGGATAAGTAATAGCCAACATGCATTTTAAGAAGAAATCAAACCAAATAGTAAAATGTATGACAGTCCCACATGACATTATCACAAGCAAACTAGGGAAAAGTAGTTTTAAATTACAAGGTAGGTGCACAGTTGGTTGAAAACTGTACTTAAAGAGTAATTACAAATGGTTTGCTGTCAAACTAGGAGGAGATACCTAGCAGGTCTAACAGAGGGTCTGTCCTTGTCCAGTGCAATTCAACATCTTCATTAATGACTTGATGTGAGTGAAGGCACCCCTGTATTCACTCCCATCACACTAGCATAATAATATTTGCATAAACTATACCTTGTTAGTATTATTTGAAAACTAATAGCTCACTGGTCAATAATATGCTGTTGCTACACACTTTATTTGTAAATAGTTTGTCCTTTGTCTTTGAAAAACTGGTTTACAGACTTCTCTGATAAACATTTCAGAACTATCTCATCTAGCCAAGTACCATCAAAGTTGATGGGCAATCATCTTGCAAGTGGCCATTCTTTGGCAAGGAAGAGTCAGGAACAATCAGATCTGCATCTCAGCAAACAGCATGAAATCTGTTTCACCACGAGACTCCTTGTCTCCACCCTCACAGTGGGAATGGACTCTATCTAGGGGTAACCCTCAGAAAAATGCATTTCAAACGTGGTATTGGACTATAAAGTGAAGGGCAAAACCACTCCAAGTATTTGTCCCTATCCATCCATCTCTCTTTCTTTCACCTAAAACAAAAGAAACAAACTTTTGACTTTGGGAGCAGATCCTCACCTGAGAATTTAGTCAGCAATGTCACAGGGAACATGTGGTAAGGGATTTCACCTTGAACCAAGTCTAGTTTGTTTTAGTAAAGTAGGAAGTATTTAATTTTTTTTCTCTTGTAACCATTTGTGACTTTAATGCCTTATGTTTGTATTCACTTAATCTCTCTCTTTATAGTTGCATAAACTTGTTTTATTCTTTAATCAAAACGAATCCAATGTTTGGGTAACTCAAATTAAAGTAGCAAACTTCTGTATATTGTTCCCATATGGCTCAATGGCCCTAATAGATCTGGACTGTTCAGGGAAAACTTTCCTTGAGGAAAATTCAGGATGGGGAGTGTGTGTGTAGGGATGGGGGTGTCACCCTTCAAGTAGTAACCAAGTCTGCTGGAAGCCAGAGTGTGACTGGTTTGTGCTACCAGGCTGTTGGGGTCAGAGCTGTTGGACCAAGCTGTGGCTATCCACAGACACTTAAGGTGTGACTTGGATGCTGACAGGCTGATTGTGAGTGACCCAAGTTGGAAGATACAACAGCTAGGCACCAACAATTTCAGAGCGGAAGTGACACAGTCCCTCACTAGTCTGGAGTGCACCTTGGAAAGTCATACTTGAATAATGGAGTGGAGAGTGTTTATAAAACTGGCAGATGACATCAACCTGGCAGAGATTGAAAGCATTTTAGTGGCAGGATTAGAATAAAAAGGAATTTGATATATCAGAGAATCAGTCTGAAATCATCAAGATGAAATTCAATAAAGACCCATGTAGAGAACTACACTTAGGAAAGAAAAAATAAAATGTACAGTTACAAAATTGGGAATAACTGGGTAGGCAGCATTACTGCAGAATAGGATCTGTTACAGTACAAAAAAAAATTCTGGGGTTTATTAACTGAAGAGTCATATGTAAGGCATGGCAAGTAACTGTCCTGCTCTCCTTGGCACTGGCGAGGATTCAGCTGCAGTACTGTGTACAGTTTGTGGTACCAAACTTTAGGAAAGATAACGACAAACTGGAGGTAGTCCAGAGCAACAAAAATTATAAAATTAGAAAACCTGAAGTGTGAGGAAAGGTTAGCCTGGAAACATTTTTTGAGAAAGAAGACCTGGGAAGGGTCAGGGGCAGGGACCTGATAACAATCTTTGGATACATTAAGGCTATTTATAAAGATGAAGGTGATCAATTGTTCTCCATGTCCACTGAGGGTAGGATGAGAAATAATCTGCAACAAGGGAGATTTAGGTTAAATATTGTTAGCTACATTTATAGTTGGAAAGTTTTTCCTAAGTGCTGAAATAGGTTACCAAAGGAGGTTGTTGAATCCCTATCATAGGAGGTTTTCAAGAACACTTCAGATAAATACCTGTCAGATATACTTGGCCCTGCCTCAGTGTAGGAGCAGTGGACTAGATGACCTTTCAATCCAGCCCTACATTTCTATGATTCTCTGTAGGGACTCATGCAATTCCTTCTACGTGCATTACCAAGTCCCTCAGGGCTATCTTCATAGGACAGTAAGTGGAAATATTGTGGTGCTTTTGAGTTTGTGGTCTTGTACATAACAGCCACAAGGGAAAAATATCAGAGCACTATTAAGAGATTTCTCTGGTAGAGAGCACTTGCTAGAGGGTGACATTGTACTGTGCTGATGAGTCGGGAGAAGGGGCTGAGAGAGATGATGGTTCTGTTACTGAACTGCTGTAATTCACTCCCTGGTGGATAGGTTCTAGCCTTCAAGGGAAATGTGGGGAGTGCTACCAGAAAAGAAGGGAGGGATAACTCAGTGGTTTGAGCATTGGCCTGCTAAATCCAGGGTTGTGAGTTCAATCATTTAGGAATCTTGGGCAAAAAATCTGTCAGGCAACAGTACTTGGTCCTGCTAGTGTAGGCAGAGGACTGGACTCGATGACCTTTCAAGGTCTTTCCAGTTCTATGAGATAGGTATATCTCCATTTAATATTAAGGGACTAGTTCTGGGAGAGCTGTTGCCAACTAGAACTAGTTGATGCTCACTAACTAGTGACATAAGTGATTGGTTTAGGGTTATGGTAGCCTCTGACAATATATGACAATAAGTGTTTGTATTAATTACATATTATGATCTGTGTCCAAAATATGATGTATATTCTTGACTTTTGAGATGGATGTTAGACTAACAAAGGGACTTAGACAGTTTGAATACTTTCGCCTCCAGGAAAGACAGAAATCAGACCAATGATTACATCCCGCTGATTAGGTCTAACTGCTCACATAATGGAGCAGCTGTCACCTAGGCCTTCTCTTGGCTAGACCTTCATAGATATTATGGCTAACTGGGGAAAGAATGTCTCAGACACTAAGAAACTTCATGCCTTGGACCTAAGACTAAGAAGCAAGGTGGGAGCCTTAAATCCATCTTCCCTGAGAGAGGGAAGCACAGACTGACGCTGGATAATCTGGGCTTGCTGGGAGAAAGTAAATTGGTTCTGTTCCGTTCCTGTAACTTAGAAGTTGTAATCAGCCAGCAGATGGCACCTGATCATGAGCAACCATGTCCTAGAGAATCAATGAGCTAGAGGGGCAAGAGACTAGGGGATTCCAGAACAGTTGGGAGCAGCTTGGGGGCAGGCTACATCTTGGCTGCAGTATGTGTGGGAAGCCCCACAGAAGGACTGTGTTGTCTTGCATGCAGGTGTGCATGAGCCCGGAGAAAGAACTGTGATAGACACGACTAAACTGGGGCATGTGGTAAGCACTTTGGATGTAGACTGGTGTATGTCCTGAGGGAAAGCTGAGGCTGAGTAGCCAAGGAGCAGTGTACCCCCACCAGGCCAGAGGACCAGACTGAGCAGTCACCCACGCTGCTACCTCAGCAGGTGGTACAGTTTTATGTGCACCGCCTGTGTGATTAGAAGCTTCAGATGTGGAGTGAAGGATTTAGGTATCCCCAGAGGAGGGGGGGGGGAAGGGATTGTGCTATTGTTTCATTGATGAATTCCTTTAAGTTCCCCATCTCCTTACAGCCCATTGCTTTGTCCCCCTTCCCTTGCCTATTATTCTTTTATATAAAAGGTTTGAATACTCCTCTGTGTACAATTGACTTTTGTGTCTGGTTTCCAGATCCATGGAAGCCAAGTGGGAAATGCCTGACCTGGAAAGGGATAGGTGCATGGTCACTGCTTGAGGACATCTGCCAGCACCAATCTCCAGCACAGATTGGTAATGAGGGTGGCAAGTTAGATAGGACAAACCTACTTTGTAAATAAAACATAAAATTAGATGAGTGTAAAGAGGCATGGATTAATGAAAAAAGAGGACTTTTTAAAAAAATTGTGTCCTAGAATTGAGGATAATGACATACGTCAGGGCTGGTTAGGAAAAATAAAGTGATTTTGTTTAGAGTACTAACTGATCATTGCTTAAACAGAAAACTTTTTAAGAATACATAGACAAAGATGGACTTCTGTATGTGCACTCTGTTCAATGGAAGAAACAATTGATCAATTTTTATGGGTATATAAGGGCTTTGATAAAGAAAAGGAAAAAACATTCTGAAGAATTCAAATGTCTTAAGGTAACAAGTTACATTGTTATTTAGTAATATAGATCTATTTCTATGTCCATCATGGAAATTGGGTCTTATTAGAAAGACATTGTTATATTATCTGTATGACACAGGGCAGAACAAGAAAATATAAACAGGCAAGTATTGAGGAATCATAGGTGGTGGTAGCTATAGACTATTCAGTCAAGTCTGCTTTCCCCCTTAAAAAACAAAAGAAGAAAAGAAAAATAAAAAGAGGCTTCCCAGGAAGGAGTTTGCAGTCACTCCCTGGGAGGAGGGAGGTAGCCAAGAACAAGGAAGAAGTCCAGGGAAAATAAGCCGTAGGATCCTGCCTTGGAGGAAAGAGTCTGGTAAGAGGCTGGGTAGGGTGAAATAGCCATGGGGAGTAGAGTGATCTCCAGTGGTAAATCCAGAACCAGGCAAGAGAAGATAAAGACATGTGATTGGAAGGAGTCCAGGGAAACAGCAACAGGGAGAGGGGCTGCAGACCTGGATTGCTGTTTGTAGGGCCTCTGGTCTGGAACCCTGTGTAGTGGGTCGGCGCTGTTTCCTCTGACAGCCACTGCTATAATGTCACAGAGCCCGAGCTGAGGTCCAGCACCTTCTGGAGAAAACATTTGGATAGTGATCCTCTTGGACTTTATAACTCTGGAAGGGATGGATTAAATGGTGACCTGGCCAGCGTCCCAAGTAACCAGAAGTAAGACTATGAGCAATGAGAAGCAGGCACCTGATACAGTGAGAGCAACATTCCCAGACCTAGATGCAAAGAGGTGCACTAATGGTGAATGGCAACCTCATTACAGTGATGATTTACACTTCTATAGCAGCTTCCACTAAGGATCCCAAGAGATCTGCTACATCAATGAATTAGCTCACAACATCCCTCTGTGGCAAGGAGGTGACTTTATTCACAGTTTCAGATGAAAACTCTCCATCTGTAATTTTTTTTACCACTACTGGGCACCTCTGGCTCTCACTGACTTTTGATGAGTGCTTAACACTTCTGAAAATGGGCTCAAAGGTGGAAGCCACATGTTTGAAAAAGCTAGTATGTCTTCACTGTAGCAGACAGACAGATAGAACCCAGAAGTGCTTTAACTGCAAGAATATCCTTCTCTTCTTGAATGGAGCTTGGATGCAGCCTGCTCTCATTGTGGAGTGTAGTGCCTGTACTCTTCTTGCTGCTGTAGTGTAGACAAGGTATTAATTCATAGCAAGCTGGGATATAAAACTATGATTGGCTAGCCTGCCACACACTAAAGTGTCCATGTGGACCCTACTGCCTTGCACTAAAAATTCCAAAAAAGCGCTTTGATCTTCTGTTGTTTTAAAGAGAGTCTATAAACAGGTCCATAATAATTGTACATCGTAGCTTCTGCCATGGCATTTAGAACTTTAAAACTACATTAATGTCAGAATCCTGATTCTTCTTTCAATAAGGTTACTGAATTGTGAACTTTGATTTTTTTAAAAATCTTTATGGCAAGATTATTCTTAACTTTGAACTAAAAATTCCTTTTAGAGTTATGAGGGCTTACAGATTAATGGGCTTCGTGCAACAAAGTCTTTCAGCAGGGAAGCAAACATTCCTTTACTCTTTTATTTGAGCATATAGATAAAAAGAACAAAATGTAGGTCACATCACGCCATCAATGAAATAATGCTTTCAGGAAACAAAAGTAAGATGTTAAGCCTTTCATATCTGGTAGAGAGGAGCGAAAAACAAACTTGAAAAGCAACATTGTTTTCTGCTGGAGTGTAACTACCCCCGTGACTGTCAGATGCTTTTAGTTTTCTCATTGGCTATTCAGTGTTTCTTCTATAAAAAAGAATTTATAGCACTCACTTCAAGGTTAATTGAATTCTGAGTATTCACACGACTGAGAAACAGGTCCAATTTCCAGCTTTTGCAAATGAAACAAATCTGAAGTCAGGATTTTTTTGGTCTTTTTTTTTTTTTTTTGTGTGTTGGGTGGGTGGGTGGGTGAATTTGTTCTCTTACATCCGTACTCAGCCATGGAGATTTGAATTTTTCATGATTTTCTCGTTGTTGACAAAATATAGTTGAAAAATCTTATGACACCAATTGTGTGGTCAGAATTTTTGAGAAAATGGAAGGAAGCCCGTTTATGCAGCTCTGATACTCTGATATGAGTTCCCATATTTATTTAAATTCCATCTCTTTCAGATGCTTAATTTTAGAGTAGACTAATGCACACGTATATTGTAGGTCAGGACTACATTATTGTTCCTTATCACATACTCCTGCAATCAGATGTGACCCTTTGACAACATTGCATAAGTATTGTATAGTGAGGATTGTTTAGATATGAGGATGCCTCCATAGCACATAAAGAGATGTACTTATGAAGTGAATAATCTTTGACATTCAAGGCTGCAAAAATTAAGTATTACATTGCTGTATGCAAGAAGCAATGAATATTAATTACATTCTTAGACCTCTGGCATAACTCATGTTTTAAAAAAAACAAGCAAACAAGGAATTGCTTAAAAAAAGAAAAGGTCTAATGCTGATGTACTTAAAGCCTTTAAAATTTAAGTCTAAAAAACATGCATTAATTCCCAGTCTGTAACAATCACAAGAATAACACATCCATGGTGCTGAAAAGAAAGTAGCTAACAAAACAATACACCAAAAAAAAACAAAAAAAAAAGGAAAAAAGATAAATACATGAAGGACCTTGAAAGAAGATTCTACAGAGTGAAAGGGGGCTGGAAGGATTTTCAGTACACTGCTTTCCCCCCCATGGAAGCTTTCCTGTGCGATGAAGGGCTCTGTCCTAGAAATGACTACCCAAAGACACTCTAGTTCAGAGCTGTTTAACTAACATCTCTGTTAAGGCTGAAAATAGTGAATTTTACTGTATGTCCTGCCCGTTTTTTCAGGCAGGAGTATAGTAGGTGTGTTAACTTTATGTAAGGGAAACTATAGTGAGATTTCAGAGTAGTAGCCATGTTAGTCTGTATCCTCAAAAAGAACATGGAGTACTTGTGGCACCTTAGAGACTAACAAATTTATCTGAGCATAAGCTTTCATGGGCTAGAACCCAGTCCATCAGATGCATAGAGTGGAACATACAGTAGGAAGATACAGATATACAGAGAACATGAAAAGGTGGAGGTTTCCATACCAACTTTAAGTGGCTTAGTCAATTAAGATGAGCTATTATCAGCAGGAGAAAAAAAACCTTTGGAGTGATAATCAGGATGGCCCATTTTAAATAGTTGACAATAAGGTGTTAGTAACAGTAGGGGGCTTCTTAACATGGGGAAATAGATTGCAGCTTGTGTAATGACCCAGCCACTCCCAGTCTTTATTCAAGCCTAATTTAATGTTATCCAGTTTGCAGATTAATTTCAGTTCAGCAGTTTCTCGTTGAGTCTATTTTTGAAGTTTTTTCTGTTGAAGAATTGCCACTTTTAAGTTTGTTACTGAGTGACCAGAAAGATTGAAGTGTTCTCCTACTGGTTTTTGAATGCTATGATTCCTGATGTCAGATTTGTGTCCATTTATTCTTTTGCATGGGGATGTCCAGTTTGGCCAATATACATGGCAAAGGGGCATTGCTGACACATGATAACATATCACATTGGTAGATGTGGCGTGGTAGTTGGCACTGGGTTTCATTGCCAGGATAGGTTCCTGGATTAGTGTATTTGTTGTGTGATGTGTGGTTGCTGGTGAGTATTTGCTTCAGGTTGTGGGGCTGTCTGTAAGCAAGGACTAGTCGGTCTCCCAAGATCTGTGAGAATGAGGAATCGTCCTTCAGGATAGGCTGTAGGTCTTTGATGATGCACTCGAGAGGTTTTAGTTGGGAGCTGAAGGTGACGACTAGTGGTGTTCTGTTACTTTCTTTGTTGGGCCTATCCTGTAGTGGGTGACTTCCAGGTACTCTTCAGGCTCTGTCAATCTGTTTCCTCACTTCAGCAAGCGGGTATTGTAGTTTTAAGAATCTCTTGATAGAGATTGTGACAGTGTACCCCATAAGGCTTTATGGGGTGGGGAGTGCCTATAAATATATGTATGACATTACTGGAATATGGTTTTGCTATATATACCATGTAACATATCAGTAATGACCCGCTGGATCTGTTCATCCTATTTGTATGTACGTGTTTTTTGTATTCAAAGTTATGAATATTGGCTATGTGCTTGGTTAGTTGTAAATAGACTTTGGAAAGTAGCTGAGCAGCTCTCTGAGGAAAGACTACTCTCAGTTAATCCCAGTCAAGAACCAATCAAGCTAACAATGAACTTTGTAGACAGCTGTCCACACCCAAGCTTCCCCAGGAATGTGGCCTGGCTGGTAACAAATGGAGTCTGGCTCAAACATGTGAATGGACCATGTGCTCTGAAACTCCATTTTACAACTAGACCTGCATAGGAAGGAGGAGGGGGTCTCCACCCACAAGAGGAAGTCTATATAAACCCTGGAGAGACCTCTCCATCTTGTCTTCAGCTGGCTCAAAGAACAGCCTCTCCACCCCCGAAGGAGAGCTGAAGGAAGCTGGAACAGAGAACAGTGACTGCAGGGGGGGGAGGGGGAGTGAGTGATAACTGGACCTAGACTAAAAGGGAGTTTAGTCTGAAAGAAGAAATTCACTGAACCATTTGGGTGAGGCTTTTTACTATGTTAGTGTTAGATCTGCGTGTTCTATTTTATTTTATTTGGTAATTCACTTTGTTCTGTCTGTTACTACTTGGAATCACTTAAATACTACTTCCTGTCTTTATTAAAATCACTTTTTACTTATTAATTAACCTGGAGTACGTGTTGGTACCGGGGCGGGGGGGGGGGGGGGGCAAACAGCTGTGCATATCTCTCTATAGTTATAGAGGGTGAATGATCTATGAGTTTGCCTGTATAAGCTTTATACAGGGTAAAACACAATTATTCAGGGTTGACCCCATTGGGAGTTGAGCATCTGAGCACCAAGGGCAGGAATACTTCATACTTGTTTCCAGGCAAGCCCATAGCTGTTGGGGGACGTGGTTCAGTCCTGGACCTGCTGTTGAGCAGGCTAGTGAGTCTGACTCAAACCAGGTAGGGTACTGAGGTCCTAAGCTGTTTGGGCAGGAAAACAGAGGCAGGAGTAGGCCTTGGCATATTGGGTGGCAGCTCCTAAGGGGGTTTCTGTGATCCCAACCCGTCACAGAGCTCCTATAGGTGTTCGTCTTTGTATGACAGATTGGAGCAAATGCGGTTGTATCTTAGAGCTTGGCTGTAGACCAGGGGTCGGCAACCTTTCAGAAGTGGTGTGCCGAGTCTTCATTTATTCACTCTAGTTTAAGGTTTCACGTGCCAGTAATACATTTTAATATTTTAGAAGGTCTCTTTTTATAAGTCTATATTATATAAATAAACTATTGTTCTATGTAAAGTAAATAAGATTTTTAAAATGTTTAAGAAGCTTCATTGAAAATTAAATTAAAAGGCACCCTCCCCTCCCCGTCTTGGTGGCCAGGACCCGGGCAGTGCAAGTGCTACTGAAAATCAGCTCCCGTGCCGCCTTTGGCACCCGTGCTGTAGGTTGCCTACCCCTGCTGTAGACAATGGATTGTGTGATGTGTCCTGGATGGAAGCTGGAGGCATGTAGGTAAGTATAGCAGTCAGGTTTCGGGTATAGGGTTTTTTTTTTCCCTCCCACTGATAATAGCTCACCTTAATTAAGCCTCTTAAAGTTGGTATAGCAACCTCCATCTTTTCACGTTCTCTGTGTGTGTGTGTGTATATATAAAATCTCCATAGCTCTATATATCTTCCTACTGTACGTTCCACTCTATGCATCTGATGAAGTGGGTTCTAGCCCATGAAAGCTTATGCCCAAATTTGTTAGTCTCTAAGGTTCCACAAGTACTCCTTGTTCTTTTTATAATGACAGAGGTTAGATAGACACTGTTTATACCTTATGGAAATAGTGAAACAACTCGTTAGTATGCTTTTATGTAAAACATGTGCTAATGAAATGTAACATTTAATAAGCACACAAACATTTAGTAATGTGATATGGTTAAATCCTAAAGGAGGTGAATACAATGGCCAATATACTGCAGGGTGCTCATTGCTTTTGATGATCTATCAGTTTATTTAAATAAGGACTCAAGCAATTGACTTTAGGCACCTGTTTTTAAAAATCTTGATGAAAGTCCCTAACATTGAGTGGTATGTTACGTTACAGCCAGTGTTATTGTTATGGCTTTGTAAGTAATTGGAACCTTATTACTCTGGGATCTGTAAATATGCTTTAAACTTGGTTTTGGGCTGAAATCCTACAGTCTCAGCTTCAAAAATGGACCTGCCAATTACTGTAAACTGTGGAGTCAGAGCTGGCTGTGGTAAGTGGATTACATTTATACCTGCTAGTCATTTATACACAGACTTAATAAAACAGAGAGGACCATGTAGGCTGAACAGCAGCCTGTCTCTAATACAGCTATGAATCATCTGATTAGCATATGTGCAACATGCCTCAGGTGGCATGTGATCAGGATGCATCACTGAATTGGTCTGCTGGTTGGATCATTAGCTTCCCCAGCATGGGCCAGGTACGGACTGGGAATGTGACATGCATGCTGATCCATGCACCCCCACATGCAATAAGCTAATATAAATGACTTGCAGTAACATTTTTAAAAAGTACCTAACTTACATTAGGAACTGAAGTTCTGTTTCTAAAAAATGATTTAGGCACACTTAGACACTTAGAGTCTACTCTAAGTCTATAGAGCCCTAAGTCACTGAGGGACTTTTGAGAATTTTGTTTACTTATTTATCTTTTAGTCTTCATGGGGAGATCAGTTTGGCAGCACTGACACTCACTGCTTGTATGCAGTGTTGTAACCACGTCAGTCCAAAGGTATTAGAGATACTCACTGCTTGTGCATTTCTTTTATAACACAGGCATGTTATAATTTCACCCATCCTCCAAAAATCTACCCTGATCTTCTGCCTCTCCAATTAATTGCTCCTCTCCCTTCTCCTCTGAACACATTGAATGTAGCCTGTGCAACTGTTTCTTGTTCTTTTCTATCTTGGCCTCAATCTGCCTTCTGCACTCCACTGACCACTCTCTCCCCTTAAGTCTTCTTGAAAGAGGCTCTGTTAAAATGAGGTATGCTACTATAAAGCAGACATACACTAGGAATCTTAACTAGTTTTAAAAGCTTTTTGGCAGGATAGGGTTTTAAAATGTCCAGAAAATTTTTGAAGTATAAATAGGCTTTGCATGTTAATACTATCTTGTGAGAGAGCCTCTTAATCAGCTGTACCTTTAATTTAAAAGATTGTATATATTAAGATTTCCATATGTGACTTTATACTGTTAAATTAACATGACAATGAGAGAAACATATCTGCAAAAGTTTAGCAAAATGCTTTTGTCATGAAGACAGGTTTCAGTGTAGCAGCTGTGTTGGTCTGTATCAGTAAAAAGATCAGGAGTACTTGTGGCACAAGTACTCTCCTTTTTTCATCATTAAGGAGGCTGTTGGCCTTTGCAAGGCTTAGGGCTTGGTTACACTGACACTTTATAGCGCTATAAAGCCCCCACGAGCGCTATAACCTCCTCCCCATCCACACTGGCAAGTCACGTAGAGCGCTATAACCGCGGAGTTATAGCGCTCCTGGTAATCCACCTCCGCATGGGGAATAAGGGCTGTAGCGCAGCTGCTGTAGCGCTACAGCAAGAAAGTGGACACCCACTGCGCTACAAGTGATCTCTGGAGATGCCTATAGCCGTTTAAGGCAATTGACGTCTCTTCCCTTTGTTTTGAACTGGGCTGGAGGAATGCAGAAGTACCTCTTTAGAGTTTCTCTTTTAACTCGGCAGATAAACATTTGCACTGCTTAAGGAGGGAGCCTGTGTGAAAACAAAGCCCTCTGTGAACAGAGGCTCACTGACAGGCTTTCAGAAGAACGGAAAAATCACTGCCTCTCTCCGTCTGCAAACACATAACACATCCCCCCTCACCCCCTTCGTTTAAAAAGCACGTTGCACCCAGCTTAATGCTGGGATATCTGCCCTAATGCGCTGCTCTTAATGCTGCATTAAGTGCCCCAAATGTGGCTATGCTATACCGTTGGCGCGTCTGAGTGTGGACATACAATAGCGCTATACATATTACTGTATAAGGGGACCGCTATAACCAATAGCGCTATAATCTTGTAAGTGTAACCATACCCTCAGATTGTAGCAATGCAGTGCTGTTGGGATGTAGTTATTAGTGCTTGTCACAGGGTCTGCAGAGGTTTCTTGCTTTCTCCCCTGTGTCCTGGCTGGTAAAATTAAGAGTCCTCACACCTTCCTCTGGTGTTTCACCCTAGTGCCTTTTATTTACGATGCATCCAAGAGGTTCCAGTGCAATAAAGTGGTTCCTTTATCTCCCAACAGTTACCCTATTTCTACCTTGTTCCAGGGTCTCCAGGCCCCTGAGGCACCCTGCCTGTGGTAAGGAGACAGAGCCTCAGCCACCTGTCCCCTTTCTGAGTTGCCTCTAAACTGACTTCAGCTCAGGGCTTTTCTAGCCCTCCCAGTCTTCAGCCCCAGCTGTGGTTACTTAGCTCAGCCTACTGCAGAGAACCAGGCCTCGTGAGGGCCTGCAGCTTGGCTCCCTGCTGACTGCTTTGAGCCACTGGCCGCCACCCTCTTGCCAGAAAGCAGGGCTTAGCTAGCAGGGGCAAGGCATTCAAGGGGTTTTACCCATGCCCTACCATAGTGCTTCTGAAAAAAGGTTTATTCCTTCTGAATAGGCTGAAATTGGTGTACCTCCCATATAATCAATTTCCCAAAAGGCTTCTCAAGCCAGAGATCTCTTCCAGATACATGTTGGGTTTCCTGTTACCTTTCTGAGGACCGAGTAAAGAGGTTGTTGGTAATTGCTAGAGAAATGTATTCTTTCTTGAATTTTTTTTTTGTATTGAAGAGAGAATTCTTTGACTTGAAAGTTTTATAGTTTTAGTGCTTCAGAATGTCGCTGCATGCTGATATTCAATGTGTCTTTGAATGGAATGGGTTTGCATTTTGTATGTTGATATTCGAAAGGTTTTGCTCCTTCAGAAAGACAGAATGCTTCTACATATTAATAAAACCTTTTAGAAAAGGACTTTGATTTCAGAGGCAGCTGTTTCTATCTGTCTTTGAGACTTATTCATCCTGGAGCATTCCAAGACAGAGCAGTTTATTGATATGGGAGAATGCTACAGAGCTGTAGCAAATGAGAACAAATAGCCTAAGTGCTAAATGTTTTGCTGAATGACCTCAATGCCACTTAGCTCCTTGTCCCGAGACGAGTGTTCCTCTCTATCATAATCCATTAGGTTAATGGACATAGACAGCTTCTGTTTTTGTTTAGACTCCTGGACATATCAGGTCTCTTCTCATCATCAATCAGTTTAGAATAAGTTTGTATGATGTACAAACCTGGCAGTACCCAGGGATTCTTCTGCATTTATTTTTTACAGTTTTTTTTCAGCCTGAGCAACAATAGAAGGCCAGTTAGGGCTAACCTTAAGAAATCTACTTAATGGGAAAAAAAACACATAAAAGCAAAGACTTCTGAGCCCCTCCAAAACATGTAATGAATGTATTAAAAATATGGTAAATTGCATCAAAGCTGAGTCTTTAATGGCACATGCTGATGTTCATGAAATGTTTTGTAGGCTTTTGTAGGGAAGTGCAGATCGAGTAGAGGCTCACAGACTTTATATTTAAACTCCGCTGAAGTTGTAAACTCAAAGAGCTGAAATATTACTGTATAGGGGAAACAAATCTCCCAATTATAGCACAGGTAGAAATTCATTTTCTAGTCTGAAAGCTGAATCCATATGATCAACTCAGGTCAGAGTACTGAAAGGGTAAAGTCCAAACTAACATTTCCCCAAGGACAAATGGTAAAGACCAGAATAATATGTCAGTTCCAGAAATAAATAAAATAAGGGAATCAATCTCATTCCTCTGCCCAGGCAGGGTCCACTTACATACCTGCTCATGTTCCAAGTGGTGGGTCCTGGTTTCAGGTCCTGTGGTGTCTCCTCCAGGCCTGCTGGAGGCCACAGCAGTGTGAGCTGGGACTCCTAATCACTGTGTGGTGTCAATGCTGAACCCTAATTCCTGTTTGCCAGGCAGAAAGCAGCAGCGGAGTAAGCCAGGCTCCATCCCTCCTGTGGGCTGGATGACTGGTGCCCTGTGATGAGACATACCATCTCACATCCCTTCTTCTACTGAAACCAGCTAAATTAGTCCAGTACCATGATTTAGCAGCAAAATCAGCCCAATTCCCACTTTTACCTCCCCACTGATGGAAAAATCTGGGAACTAGGCTAATTTCCATGCAGTCTATAAAATCGTGATTTATGCAGGGCCTTGTTAATACTAACCTAAACAGTTTATAACTGGGCAAAGTAAGTAATCTTAACTAAATCCTATGAATTGAAGAAAATATTTAAATCAGTTACTTAGAAGAAGTCATTTAAAAAGCTATATGGAAACAGGCCAGTTATGAATATAAGAATTTTAGGTCAGTTAAACCCCACTATTTCTCTGTTTACTAGTGTTTAGACACCATCATCTCCAGGAATACATACATGGTCTAACCGTTTGGTGATGAACGTTTGCTTGTAGAGATTGACAGGATGAGTTGAGCAGTGCTATCTGTTTAAGATGGGTAACAGAGCTTGTGTGTGTGTGTGAGTGGTGCTTATGTCAGAGTTCTTTCTGCTCCTTCCTTCCTATTTCCATGAATTAGGAAAACACAACTCTTTCAGGGTTATTTAGATTCAATGTTAGTTGCTGTTACCTTTTTATTGGCTTCATGTCTTCATGGGCTGTGTTTAGGAACCTCTTTGTCATATGAATATGTAGTTTAATGCATATATGCATTGGGATTTAATCCTTTCTTGACAGATTTTCTTTGTCTTTGTGGCAGGGAGTTTTCAGATATCTTTAAGTTTAGAGAACATAAGAGTGGCCATAGTGGGTCAGACCAAAGGTCCATCTAGCCCAGTATCCTGTCTTCTGACAATGGCCAATGTCAGGTGCCCCAGAGGGAATAAACAGAACAGGCAATCCTCAAGTGATCCGTCCCCTTTTGACCATTCCCAGCTTCTGGCAAACAGAGGCCACAGACACCATCCTTGCCCATATAGAGTTTTAACTCTTCCTTTTAGTTAATTTTCTGAGATCCCATTGGTTCCATTAGGGTCTAATGGGAGCTGAAATTATGTTTCAAATGAGTCCGATTACTTCTGTTCTCTCTAAAAGTGAACTCTCAAAACAGCTTATTAGAATTAAATTCTTAGTCTTTAAGCTTAAATGGTCATCAAAGAAGATATTGTCTTTTTTTCTTTTTGGCAGTCTTTTTAGAGAAGGTGCTCTTGTCTTGAGTTTGGTATGGGATTGCCAGATAATAGGAAATTGGTTAATAGAAACATTCTACTGAAGTGTCTTACTTTAGTAATTAGTTTAGCAATGTCGTGTTCCATATTGGTACATCAATAGTTTTACCATTTACATAGCAAATTAGCTTTGCATTTAGCTAACGTATTTGTAAGTACTGTATGTACAAAGGTGTTTCCGTTTCAACATTTAAGTAATAAACAAAAGCTTTAAAACACTTTCAGCGTTTTTTTCTAGATGCTTTTCTGAGTGATTGGAGTAATTGTAATTCATTTCAAATAAAATATTTCTAGAATTCTTTAAGTTTATGTTGATTTATTACTCTGATAACACACCCTACATTCCTTTCACCATTAGGTCTCTCTTAAGACGTGGTTTGGCTTCTTAAGCTAAGCTCCTTTGAGTTGCAATCTATTGGTTACAGCAATTAAACTTCTATTAAATATTTTGTACAAATTTCAATAACCAATAAATCCTTTAAACATAGCACAAAGAAAATTGTATGAGCTTAAAGCAAGCTAAAGTTTAAAATGCAGCATTTCTGAGTTTGTGGAAAGCTGAGGGGCAATAAACATGATTATGGCTAAGGAGGAGCTATTTGCTTGTCCTTGGAGACAGAAAGCAGAAACCTCCTACAATGTCTGATTATTTTTACTCTTTCTAACATAACTAGCTAACAGAAGTAGATAAGCATAATAGGTATTGTCATTTTTTTCAAGTGTCCTGGCTATAACATACTTGTAGCTATATCTTAATATTCAGTAAAAAAAAAAAAGCACAAACAAGTTATTACTAACCTTTTAAAAAGTTACAGACAAGGTTCATGAGGTAATATCTTTTTTTTGGACCTACAGAAGAAGTTGGTCCTATTAAAGATCTTACCTCACCCACCTTGTTTCTCTAATATCCTGGAACCAAGTCAGCTACAACAACACTTCTTGTTTTTAAAAGTTATAATTTTATAAATACCATTTTTTTTGCATCAATATTGCTCTCCTCTGAAAATAAAAATACCAACAACCTAGGAAGACTTTTACTTTGGAGTTTATAAAACAATATGAAAAATAATTATTCTAATGTCTAGCTAAAATGTGCAACACTAGCATGGAGTAAAGAAGTTTGTTATACAGATATGGGACAGTTACTGGTTACTATGGTGCACAAAGCAGCAGCTTAATTTATTGGTTGGAGCATGGCCTGGGAGTAAGGTGATATTGGTTCTACTTGCCTTTAATCAGAATTGTTTTAAGAGGTACCAGATAATCACAAGGAACCAGATTTCCCCCTGGTTGTTTTGTGCAGAGATCCAGTTGTAGGGGATTTGCTTGCTGTAGGGAAATTTCCAGGTGGTAAAGAGCTGGTTCTGTCACTGACACATGGGGCATGTTGAGGGCATGACTGGGGCTGTAGCTGGAGTCGTGCAATGTTTCCTGTCTGCTTATGGAGCTTCTCTTGTGAGTTGTTGCAGCCTGCAGAACTGACAGCCCTAAGATTACTCTACCTTGCAGCAGCAGCTGAGCTAGCTTTTGACAGTTCCAGAATTATGGTATCACAAAGGTGGCTGGAATTAATTTTTGTCCCCATTCTTTTCAGCTGAGGAGATCCAATTGGGGATCTGACATCAGATATAGTTGTTATTATTGGACAGTTCAGACTTCTTCTATTAGGGAGCAGTAGACTGAGCTGCACTGATCAAGATGGCATTCTTCAGATAAGCTGTTACATTTAATAGAAGTCCTTTCTTCACAGCTCTGAGTGGCTGTCTGGATCTCAAAAGTTATAAAAAAGGAACTGAAATTGATTAAATTTTTCTTCCCTTTGAAACTTTCCCACCAAAAAAGGATGTGTTCCTTAATTCTATCACTTTTGATTTGAATAATGTTAAAATGAAATGAATTGTGACATCCAGAAAAATATAGATCCTTGGGAATTTTCCTTTTAAAACTGTGCTAATTTGCAGGGATTTGTATTTTGTTCTTTAGGCCTGCACTACTGAACTTTAATGCCACATAAAATACTTTGGCACTTCTGTAGTGCCTTTCATGTGAACAGATAACATGGCTTGCAAACCTTAGTGAAATAAGCCTCAAAACACATGTAGGGAAATATGCATTGTTCCCACAGGTGTACTGAGACACCGAAAAGGTTCAGTGACACATCCAAGTTCATACAGCAAGTCTGGAAAAGCAGAGAATACAGAACAAATCTCCTGACTCCCAGCCCTCCTCCCCTCAGACTCCTTGTTCCAATCTACTCCCTCATGCCTCCTGCAGGTCTGGTTTTTATCCTCTCTGCATTTGAATCAGGTAGTTTCCTCCTCCACACTGCCAGGGTGCTATCCAGGGGATCACTGAGAGCACATGCGAGACAGACCTCTGGCTCTCAGCACAGGTGCCTGGACCCAGCACATTTCCTAGCAGCCCAACGCTACAATCGCAGGGAAAGTACTGCTCAGCCCCAGGAAGGCGCATGTTCAGTGAGGACAGAACATTTAGGGAATTTAACTGCTAAAATGTTAAGTCTCTATTGAGCATCTGCAAACTCATTTGTTTTCCAAACGCTTATCTCTGATGTTGGCAGATTTTCACAGGGATGGCAAAAGGCACATCCCTGACACACATTTCTACCTGCTCCCTCCTTTCCCCCCGCCCCCTCCCCCAAATTGTAACTTCTGACTGCAAAGCATGGTGGTGCTAGAACATATTAGAAACAAGACAGCCAGATTTTTTTTTAACATGGGCAAAACAGCAAATTTTCTCAAGCCTTATTCTCAAAAATGGCCAAACAGTTTGGGATGATGAGGAGGGGAGAGGATCTGCCAGAGCCATACAGTAGACATGGACAGTTACAGCCAGATGGTTAGAGTTTGGCAAAATTATAAGTAATTGAAAATTGGCTCTTACAATGGGACGTGTTGAGCAACCTTAATAACAGGAGGTGTTACAGCTCATGCCTATAACAAATTCTTCTGTCATTGAGTTCTAGCAGGTATCCAGTTGTTGGGATGGAAATTTTATAGTGGGGTGTTTGGGGTGTTAACATAGCAAAAGAATGACAATTCTTTCTTTCTTAGCTAGTTAAGTGGTTAGTGGTTATTGATTTATTCATATATAGTTGTTTTGTAGGTTCCCATGGCTGCATTAAGTCAATCCAAAACCCAAGGCACCAGGATACTGGGCTTCAAGTGAAGGCAAGGCTGTAGAGGTGAATCAATGTGAAGTGGCAGCGGGTTGTATCTGTTAAGGTGGGCAGACTGGACACACCACACTCTTCTCCTGTCATACACACAGGTCCCTGTTTGGGGTGGTATTGGTGGAATTTTATATTTAACATGTTATTGAGATAAATGAGGCAGTTCCTATCTCTCATGGCTATTGTTTCAGGCTCTGTAGATTCAGGCGGACATTATTTCATCAATTCTGATGACCTATAGTGGCTCTTAAGCATTAAAATTCCCATGAGTCAGCTTTTAAGCTTCCCGAAGTCATAAGTGGGATAAGTTGTGGTGAAGTCTGTGTTCTGCACTCTTTGGCAGAGTCAGCAATATATTCGTCTGTTTCTCTTTCTCTAGAATCCCCTTTACTCATAGGCAAAAGGATTGTTTCATTTGAAATGAGACCACTCCCATCCTGGTGGGTGAGACAGTAGCACAGTCTTACTATCCTATGGTCTTTATCAGGGTCAGCTTTTCAGAACAAGAAGGCTTCTTCTAGCAGCCCTTATTAATTCAGTCTCAGCGCAACAGGAGCTGCAGTTACATAGCTCTTTTTATTGTTAAACATCCTTATTCTCTGTCTCCCTGTAGCAGTTAGCCTTCAAAAGTACTGAGCAATGAAACTCTTGGTTCAGTTTATGGCAGTTGCAGGTGTTCTGCACCTTGTCAGATCAAGTGGAAGGTAACTAATATATGCAGCATCCACAGGAAGCCAGGGCACCTCCAAGAAGTATAATGTGCAGCCTTTATTGTAAATAAATGCTGTGGTAAAGACCTGAGGCAAAAAGACACTTTGCTTCTCAAGCAAAACCCATCCAATTAACTCAATACAGTTTCCCTCTGGTATAACACAACATTTGTAGAATATTCTTTATAACAAGATCTGTCAGAGTGAGGGGTGAAAGAGCCGCTTCACCACAATTTTATACTACCAGGAACTCATCATCCTATTATTAATAAATTACAAATTTATCTTAATTTCATTTTCAGAAAATCAAAGGATTGCTAAAGACTATGACATTAGAAGACACAAAATATTATTCTTAAGGATAAGAGTCAAATGAGCTCTTGCTAATTGCTAGGTCTCTAAAAAAGTCAATAGAATTAGTCCACAGAGGAATTTGACCTTATGAATGTTATACTTGTCTAGTCACTTTCATTACATTTGTTTGTATATCTTCTAATATATGCATGTTTTTTACTTAAAGCTGATACTCAGTTCCCATGTTAGCATCCCATGTATTCTTGTTTGAAAGGAAGGGATATTGAACTTAAGAGGAAGCCTGCTTCCATTTCATGCTGTTGGGACTGGGCATGTTAACAAAGTCCTGCATACTCCATGACAAGAATGACTTACATTTTGCAGCAGACCCATATACCCTATGGCAGAGGTTCTCAAATTGTAGTCTGTGAACTCCATTCAGGTGGTCACAATTGTTTCCTCTAACCTGCACACCAGGGTGCCCATACAGAAGAGACTGAAGGGCCACCCATTTAATTAGTGGAGCAGCAGGTGTGGCACCAATAATTAGGTGCCTGAACCCTGGAGAAAACACACATGTAAAGTGGTGACCTTGGCGGAATAGAGGGTAGGTGGGAGAGGGTAGGGGTGTGAGAAGGGGGCGCAATTTGGGATGTACAGGGCTGTGGCAGCCAGAGAAAGAGGTGACTTCCCCAGCTCCAGGGCTGTGGCTGCTGGGGAGAGATGGCCCCTCTTCCCAACCTCAGCTCTGTGGCTTCTGTGGCCATGGAGAGATCCCTCTCATTCCCAGCTCCAGCTCAGGGTTGCTGTGGTGGGGGAAAGAGGGCACATCCATCACATTAGGAAGATAAGACTACTGATATTAAAATATGGATTGTGAGCTTTTATTCGTAAAACAAAAAAAACTTTATTAAGGTTTTTTTATATAGCGCTTTTATCCAAAGCACTTTACAAAGTTTGGTAAGATCATTAAGTGGTCCGCCGAGACCCTAAGCAATTTTCAAGTGGTCTGTGGGGGAAAAAAAAGTGTGAGAACCACTGCTCTAAGGCACTCCATTGTAGCAGAGTAAAAATTCTGCTGCAGTTTCAGATAACTTTTTTAAAATTAGGTTTTTTAATTCCAAAATGTCTCATGAATAATGCAATCACTAGTATTCTTGGTGTTTGAATCAATATTATATTCACTAGTTTATGTTGCCCATAAATTTTTAATTTTCATTTTTCTTCAGAATATTTGATGGAACAAAGAAGACTGTTCATAGAATTTGTCCAGTGGAAACTAGGGTTTTTTGGCATACAGAAAGGTTGGAGGTAGTTAGGGTTTCTGGGATAAGCACATTTATTGGATGTTAAGACAATTAGCAGTGAAATTGTTAACAATATTGTTGCTGAAACTGAATTTCAAAGTTCACACTTCAGATGTGTTTGCTTCAGGCCCACTGCAAACTCAGGCAGATATAATCGTATTGGATTACACTCAATTAACATTTGGTGGTTTTCTGTGAAACCTGAAGGGTTACTCTAGAGACTTAATTTTTATAAATGTAGAAATTTGGATTCTATATAATGATTCTGTGGCAGCAAAGTATTTATTTTTAATTAAATTAGTTTTCCATGTAATGGAAAACTATCTTGAGCAGCTAAAAATGCACTTGTACAAATGGAAGTATGGAAAGATTTCCTAGCATGTTCTCTCTGTGAAACATAACCCACATAAGGCTAGATAGTGCCACTGATTTTTTATTTTTTAAGCAGCACAACAGCTGTCTTAGGTAGAAAGCTGTATTTCTAACAAAGAAGACCCCAAATTTGTACAGCTCAGTTAAAGATCTATTTTTATGACATTCCAGTTTTAGAAATACAGCTGGCATAGTTATTAGTACATACTGTAAAAATGAAAGCTCTTCCCTCATAATAAAAAAACCCCCATATATTAACCCACTTAGCCAGATAATTTTATTGTATTTTATAATGTAAGATACTAGGTCTAGATGACTGACTAATCGGAGCTCTCGTATGAACTGATATCCAGTTCTTATAATCCATTTCTATGGGGAATGCCACTTTAAAAAAAAATTAGTAGCACAATCTATCCCTCTATGGGTTCATGTTTCACAAAGAGAAAGCTAGGAAATCTTTCTGTACTTCAATTTATGCAATACACATTCATTTTTTTCAGCTGTTTAAAGAAGTTTTTATGCATAATGGAAAAAATTAAAAGTAAATACATGTTGGCCAGGGGCTGTCAAAGTGATACTGTACCCAGTGATAACTCTCTGCAGTCATCTTTTTTTTTCTGTCAACCCTGATAAACGCATTATTATTAAAAGGAGTTGTGTGGCTGAATTTCAAGGCTCTCTTCAAGCCACTGGGAGCAATGCATCTAAGGGTAGGATTATCTGAGTGCGTGTCCATTCTTTTGGAAGTGGCTGTTAAAGTCCTGAATATCTTTGAGGTTTTTCCTTCCCACAAATCCTTAAAGAGAGGAGGAATATAACTCAAATGCAATTCACTTCATTGGTGAAATTCCCAATGGAGTTGAACCTGCTTTCAGCAGTTCTGAATTTTGCACCATATGCGGTCTGTTAGGCTTATTGGATTGTAAAGCAAAGTCTCAGAACTGTGTGAATCTTTCTTTTAGGGTTTCTAGCACACAAATCCCTTGTGTAATAGTGGAGACATGAAATCTGAAAAATAGCTAATAACACTCTAGCTGTTTCCCAAAGCAGCCCAAATAATGAGAAACTTGTCATGTTTACTACCAATGTTGTATTTACTTTCACTGCCATTTCCACTTGCTGGCAGTATGTCATGAGAAATTACATATTGAATGGTGCCAGGTCATTTTACCAGAATGGCATTGTTTCAGTTTGGGAAATTTATTGGTGGCTTAAAGTTTTCTCTAAATGGGTAAGCCGAATAGGCTTCATGCTACAGAGGATCAGAAATTCAAAATATTTCTAAGGTGCTTAGCACTTTGGCCCCAGACTGTCCAACATAACTGAAACATTCTATGTTCTGGAAGAAATCTTGCAGCAGTGGAGTAGGAAAGGGAAAGAGATTATTTATTGACTGGCATTTTACATGATTGATTTAGCAAGGACAGCTATTCATAGTCCTACTTTGATGACAATGGCTCATTTGCTTTCTCCCCTGTTCTGTTGGCATCTGACAGCTTGCCCTGGACCCTGGCATTGCAGTCCAAGAATTGTCTTCACTGTTGATTGACATGTCCCCACCATATTGCAATATAATGTGTGTTAATATAAAGACTTGCTGTAACTGACCTATTTTCATTAACCTGAATTTTTGACACTTTGTACATGTTTAGTACCTGCAACAACTCCCATTCACTTGGAGGTTAAGTATAATTTGTAGGACAAGCACTTCCTAAATGAACTGAGATTTGTCTGTCACAATGCTAGTCATTTGCTCACTGTTTATCTGCTTTGCTCTCCTGTAGGAAATGATACAGCACTCCAGTCAAAAAGCATATGAGCTAATGTTCATTCTTCATAGTACTATGGGGCCACTTGAGTTATCCAGTCTGATTACTCTTTATCTCCTCAGTTTTTCAGAACTATTCACTGTATAATTCCCACAAATGTCTTGCCTGATCTGTTCTTGAACCTTTGTATTGATGATGCCTTGATCATCGCCCTTGGAAGTCCGTTTATTGCATACCCCAGTTGCTTTTACTGTGAAGAGCTTTCACACTCTTAAGGAGGATCTTGGTCTATAGCATTTACCACTTTTCGTGGAAGCTCCTTAATCCAGGGTGTGACTGAAAAGTATCCACCCTGCTGGGATAGAAATGACTATCTCACAGCAATTACCTTGACTCTTTACTTCCATAATAAAGTTAATGGTGAATGAAAAGAGGTTAGTAGCTGCAGGTAGTCCCCACTGGCTTTTCAGTTACAGTCAACTCTATCCTGAGTAGATTTCTGGGCAGGTGTTGCAGAACCCCCCACTATGGATTTGGAAGTCACTGGAAGAACAAGACAGAAGTGACAGGAGGGATTAGGCTGTCTGAGAGAGAAGTAAAATGAATGAGCTGGTTCTGGAAAAATAGGAGCCCCCAGAAACATTCACCCACTTTATTTTAGAGCCAATCTAGTGCCAAATCTTTTTGAAAATCTTAACTTTTCTAGCAAAGTGTCTTTATTTTTGCACTTTCCAGAAATAGAAGTTCAAGAATATTATAAGAAAGGCAGTTCTTGAGGTGTGACTGGCTGGGAGCTTGTTATGAGCTTGTTACCCTGACTGATTTCTGGACAAGTAATACAGAATCAGGAAAATTGTTTTTGTTTGCATCAGGGGTGAAATTCTGGCCCCAATAAATGAATGGGAGTTTTGCCTATTGACTTGTCTTAGATGCAACACCCTAAAAGGTGGGATTATAATCAAAATTTTTGAATGCCAGAACTTTACATTTTGCTATATCAAAGCTGTGTATCATCCTTTGGATGGGCTAGGAGGTATTGAGAGTATGCAGCTGTCATTTCTTTAGCAAGAAACAGAGCTGTGCAAATCTACTCAGAAATCTCACTATACAGCATTTGCATTAAGAGCTGGTATTTGCAGACAGCAACCATTGCTATTTTTTTTTAATGCTTAGGTAGGGCTGAATTTTGCTTGCAAATATTTATGCTTGGTTCCTATTAGAATTAGTGGGATTGTCCCCATGCATTAAAGAACAACTTTGGGCTTTATAGCTCAGGGCTTGTCTATACTCTGAAGGTTAACTGCTTTAACAATACCACTGTGGTTAGTTATATATAAATATGCCATAGTTCTATACACCAATATATAGTTAGCAATACATCTACTTGAATGGATGCACTAAAAGTGCTTATTCTGGTATAGCTTATTACCATATGGGGAGAGTAAAATTATGGTCGTATAAGGCAGTATATAACTGATATAATTGTGTCTATATTAGGGGCTGTGCTAATTTAACTATTTTGCTAAACAAAAAAATCATGCCCCGAAGTGAAATAGTTACATTGGTATAAAATCTGCATTGACTAGGTCTATGTTAAAACTTAGGCTAGGTCTACACTATAAACTTTTATCAGTATAAGCTCAGGAATGTGAAAAACCCACACCAATGAGCAACACAGTTACAACGACATAACCCCCATTGTAGACCAGTCTGTGCCTATGGGAGGTCTTCTTCCATCAACATAGCTACCGTCTCTTGCAGAGTTGATTAACTATGCTGGTGGGAGAAGCTCTTCTATTGGTGTAATAGCGTTTTCATTGAAGCATTGGTCCAGCTGCACAACTGCAATAAGTGTAGACCTGCCCTTAATCTTGTCACCTGCCAGCAAAAAGGGGTCAGATGTCTTCTGCGGTGTTCTTTTCTGCAACATGAGAGAACTAAGATGTTTCATTGCTGCGTTGGAATCCTCTGAAGAACAGTAATTCTGTATGAGGTTCAGTAATTAATCTCGTGTGAGTGTGTGCATAAAACTTTGCAATTCTTGTGTGTCTGTATCTTGCTCCAGTAACGCCTGAAAGTCAAGTTACCAGCTAATACTACAACTGAGAACATCTCACTATGTCAATCTTTATTCTGAAGGCCAGAATCAAGTAGTTTTTATTATGGTGGTTTATTTTTCAGTTCAGGCTGTACAACCTTGGCTTCTGGACAGTAGCCAGCCTCCTGGTGAACTTGCCTCATACAGCAAGATACATCTATCTGACCAGCACATTTAATTGAAGGGCAGGGGGGTCACAGACTGTTGGGCTGTCACGCTGAAGAACCATTAGGATGTGAACCTCAAGCTCTCCTAAGTGGAAGGAAGTGTCCTTACACTCACTCGTAGCAGGAACTGCCCTGCCAGGTGAGCAGCAGTCTGGCCCACCAGACTCTGCTTCTTAAAACTGAGTATGCACCCAGTGTTCCCTTCTAAACTCTACCTTAGCTGCCCAAAGGGACTGGTGTAGCATGTATGTGCCAGCATACTATGCATCCTCTTGTCAGGATCTGTGAGCACTGCTGTGTGGAACACCAGTTTAAGCAAAATTTGAGGTAGTACCAGTGGCTACTGAGCTGCAAACAGCTAACTTGGATGAGGCTGGATGGCATGCTAACCCAGAGGAGTTGAAACTTACAAAATAGGTAGAACAGGATCCTTGGGAAGCAGGATGGAATGTTGCCAAATGTCACTCCAGTCTTCTTCTCACACACCAGAGAATAAAATTGTGAGGTTTATTCTTAGCGTAGTTGTCCAGTGCTGAAGGAAGGGGAGTTGAGTCTCTTTGTGTAGAGGAGAATGCAATAATTTGTACCAATTGCATTCTGTTACTGTGAACAGAAATATTTGTGTCCAAAGCAGATCTTGGGAATAACAAAAATGAATGTGATGTTTTCATTTTGAGCAGGGGTCTTTAAACTACAGCCTGAGGACTGGATCCAGCCTGCGGCTTCAATTTGTCCGGCCTCCCAGCCAACAGGGAAGAAGTGAGCAGGCAAAGGCTGCTATAGCTGAGCAGGCAGCGGGAGGAGCCGCAGGCGTCAGCTCGCAGGTCGGAGCAGCTGAGCTGTGCGGAGGGGTGAGTGCCCCCGGGAGCCAGTGTACCCCAAAAAGGGGAGCCAACTTAGGGGAGAGTCGCTGCTGCAGCTGAGCAGGCCCGAACACCTGCCTTAGAGTGAAAATACAAGCCAGATGCTTAATTAGATCTCCAATAAATGGAGTAAAGAAGATGGAAATAAAATTAAAAATGTGAAATGATTTTTAATGTATTGACAAATATTGTGTGATTTCACAGTACCTGCATTGATTATACAGCTACTTTTTATACCTAATTTAGAATTTAATGCAGCTTTGACACAGTAGAGTGTTGTTTTTTTACGATTTGCATATATTTAATTTTTTTCACAGTTCCTTTGGCCCACGAAGCCCCTTCAAAAATCTAATATGGTCCTCATCTCAAAGTTTGGAGACCCCTGATTTAGAGTGTGAAAATCTTAATGCAGCTGTAGTTGGATTCCCAGAGTAAAAAACATTCCTTCACCCCAGGGATTAGAACAATTTTTTCAGAAGCTCATGGTCCAAGCAGTGAATCTTGCATCTGTTTTTGGGAAATCTGTCAAGTGGCTGATTGTCCAGCTATCCTGGAAGGACACAAGACACTAAAACCATATGTAATCAGGCCACAATTTTATTATTAGATATCTTGGAGTACCTAACAGATACAAGTGTACAGTGAAGGGTAGTAATTTCTTGAGGGGGCTTCCACCAGCTCCCCACTTTTCCAGCCAACCCACTACTGGGATCTTACCATCCACTTTCCCCCACCCCATAGAAGGGTTATGGTAGGCTATAAGAAAGAGTTGGCTCCCTGCCATATCAATCATAGGATCTCCAACCCTCTTCCCCCGCAATACTTTCCCTATGGAATACCTGCATTGGTCACCCACCCCACTTACATAATTCATTCTGACATATAGCCTGCCTCCCTCCATGCCCCATGCCGACAAAGCCCTCCCTGAACCCGCTGTGGGGAAGGCAAACAAACCCCAAACCCGACTCCACTTGAACCAATCTGGTCGTAAGGGAAAAATTCCTTCCCAGCCCCCTAAAAAGGAGTGTCTAGCTCAATGCCCACAGCAGTTCTTGTGAAAAC
This sequence comes from Dermatemys mawii, assembly GCA_007922305.1. Classification (NCBI taxonomy): domain Eukaryota; kingdom Metazoa; phylum Chordata; order Testudines; family Dermatemydidae; genus Dermatemys; species Dermatemys mawii. The sequence goes on along the minus strand of ML677386.1, from coordinate 14,526,134 downwards.
CTAGTATTTCACCTCCTAAAGGGGAGGGAGAGTGGGTGATGCCTCAGCCTGTTCCATGTGAAAGGGGGCTTCCCTGCATGGGCTGTTCCTTCCACACATCCAGATTCCAGGGATTGAGTCTGTGTCAACCCTTCTCCTTTTTTGTGGCCATAAAGCACTGTTCCCTTCATTCTGCCAGCCAGCCAAATGCCCCACACTTAAAGGTGAGAAGTTGTGCTCAGTAGCTTCCAGCTTTTGGGAGGCTGGACCTCTGAGCTACCTCACAGGTTCAGTGTACGTCACACACCAGGCAATCTGTGACGGTTTAATGATGACTTTAGAGATCAGTGTTTTAGTAGCCAGAAGCTTTAGGGCAGTCTCAGTTTTGCTGCTACAAATAATTAATTGGCCAATAATATGTATTTTTATTTTATATTATTGCAGTGTTGTAAAAAGCTATAATAGTTGATGTTGTGTAAGTCAGTTGCAATGAGAATATATATATTGTGGCAAATTGCTGGCACTATTATGATGGGTCCTGCACTTTCTCTTCTTGTGGGGGGTTCAGGGTGTCATTTCTTGCCCCTGAACAGGGTATGAACTGCCTCACTAGTATCCTAGAGAAGGGGAGTGGAGAGAGAGAGAGGGGGGACCTGGGCCCACCCTCTACTCCAGGTCCCAGCCCAGGGGCCCTGAAGATAGCAGTAAATCACTTGAACTAGCTATTCCTTCCCCTGGGCTACTTCCCTCTCCTACCCTTCAGCTTGTGGGTCTTCCTGCCCTCTCTCTGCACAAGCCAGGTGTCCCTTTACCTAGGGTCTGGGTGGTCTTAGCTCACCGCATCACTTCTCCAAACACCTCTCTCTCCTTCACCAATCCACTCTGTTTCAACTCCTTCCTCCATCTGATTGGAGTAGGGGGATTTTATCAGGTGACTGGCTTCAGGTGCTCCAACCAACTTCTAGCAAACTTTCTTCCCTCTACAAGGAATAAGGCTCCCCTCTAACACTCTTCTACTGCCCTCTGGCCATGCTGTATCACAAAATTTATATTTTTCTAAGGCCAGCCATCCTAAATCTCTGGACTATCTGAGGACTAGTTGGAATTACTGAAATGTAGAAAAGCTCAAATACATTTTTGACTGGAAGTGAGAACTGTTTTATGTAAGTGGTTTAAAAATGGTATATATTAGTGGAACTACCACTGAAGTCTTAAAAATACCAAAATATTGTTTCTTTGATTGTTTCTCTAATAATTTTTGAATGGGGTTGAAACTGCAAAAATTGTTATATGTAGATTGGTTAAAATATTCAGTTAAGAGTGGTGGAAAGCAGTGCTTTTGTTATACCCATAGATGTTTATTATACCCATAGATGTTTATTATACCCATAGATGTTTTTCTCTGTGCTATTATTAAATGAGGCAGTTTCTTTAAAGTTTATTTTTGTTTTTTTGTACTTAATGTCTGGTATTCCAGCAACATTTGCACATTGTTAAATATCCTAGTTCTGAATTGCACTGGCAAATTCTTCTGTCTGCTGTCAGATTTTTGGGTTTGATTTCTATCCAAGGTCAGCATTCTTCTTATCTCTAGCTGTGAAAGCTTTGGTGTTGGAATCTGGTTGCAATCTGCTTTCTTGGATAGGATGAGGCAGTTCATTTTCTAATCATGAATGGAAGCCTCAAACTGTTGGAAAGGGTTGAGTTAGTATGAAGTTTATTATTCTTTTTTGTTATATTCATTGTTATTTTAGTTGGATAAGATTTTAATTCATTCTCGCTGCCCACTTAACACACACTTTTTTTCATGACATGGGATTACAAATGTAAACTGAATTCCTTATTTTTAATTTTTTTTTCATGTTGGCTATTAAATCCACTGGAAAAATACTTGGGGATTGATGGCTGCAGGGATGCTAATGGTTTTGTATCTGTGAAGCCTGCCCTTAACTCAGGGAGTGGAAATATTGTTCTCAGCTGAACAACATCATTCTTTCTTTGCTTTTATGATACATAAGGCCTTTTGTTTCAAATGTCATGTGAATTTATCAGCATTTATTACAAAAATAAAAGTGGGTGAAAGTCAGTGGAAAACATGCTTCAGTTTTCTGGATAAATTTTGGGGTTAGTATTGGAGGACAGAAAAAATGCAATAAATAGAGCATAGTAAGAATATTGAAAGTAAATGCAGTTTAATGGTGTGGTTTATTCTATGAACAGTACATAACAGTATGTACATACTGTTAATCATCCAATACATTGCCTTGCTTCAACAGAGAGCCTCACATTTACACTTAAACTAATGTATTATTCACATCAACACATCTGTCTAATGTAATGTATTAGATTTTCTTAATGAGTATTTTCATGTACTTGAGTAGTCCAAAATTCAGGAGAAAAATCAATTAAAATGTAATAGCTTTCGTAAATCCTAGGGATTTTTCAGTTAAAACTGAAAACAGAGGGTCTTAGCTATATAGTATCTGCATTTCCCCATTCTTGCAATACCATGTACACCAGCTTTCTTATCCTGCACTTTAGCCTTGAACTCTACTACAAGAAGACTGGCAGGTAGGTGAGTGGGATAGGGTTTTCTAGATTTGCTGTGAGAAGCACTGGTAAGGCTTGTAAAAGCTGAAAGGAAAAATATTGATTGAGAGTACTGCTCTTTCAAACAGATGTCCACTGGTCCATTGTTTACTTGTTTTGTTTACTATCCATCACAACCACATCTCACCTCCATCAAGATTTTAATTTTGAAAAATGGGGACAGGGAATAATAGCACTTTGTTAATAACTAGGGAGGGTAATATGCATCTTTGGCTTGAATTAAATGCTGACTTCTAAAGTTGGCATATGCTGGACCGTGTTCTGCATAAGTGGAGGTCTTCCTTAGCTGGTATCCACGCCAATCTCTGAAAATGCTTCCACAACCCAGCCTACCGTTTTGCTAAAGCATTAGGGTAGATGCAGACCCATAACTAAAGACTTCCACATCTTCCTCCCCACTGAAGGCTTTGCATCTTTTCTGAGGAATGGCCTCTAATGAGTTTTGGTGCACAAGAAACAGCCAGAAGTGAACAGATAATCAAAACGGTTGTTAATCTGATGGCTGTATAATGCCTCATTGGTCATTCTTAATGAATTACATAAATGGTCTTTTGTAATGTTAGGTCTTTATTCTTTGCATTGATTAGTAGTGTTCTGAATTTGCTTCCAGTGTGTCTGAAAACCAAAGTGATGTACATCAGTGGAAGTCCCCTATTAATAGTTTTATTTAAAATGCTATTTTTTAAACCTAAAAATTGATAACATTGGTAAAAAAATTTCATTAGCTGTTTTGCTCAAAATCTAATGAAATTTTCAAGGTCGACTTTTCACAGACCATGTAGCAGCACCAAGAATTTATACTTGTTCACTCTGTGACAACTGGTGCCGTATTAAAATGTCTATGTAAATTATGTGAAACACCTGTGGATTTGGTGACACTGTATGTCTGGTAGCTAGAAGTTTGAAGTTCCAATCCTAGCTATAAACCTGGTCCAGTGTTTGACATCAGACAGTATTACTGAAGCATTTTGTTTTTATGTAAGATCTTCTATGTCACCGGCATCAAGATTACATTCAATCTACATAGAACTGCAGTTCATCATAGTAAATCATGATTTGGTAATCGGAAACTCTTCAGATGTGAAATATTATTCCAGTCCAAAATGGCCAGACAATGAGGCAACAGAACTTTGTTCTCATATATATGCATTCTCTCTCAGGTTAACCCATCTCCCTGAAACCAGAGGCTACAATGGAGGAAAGGGTCAAGGAAGGCTATTAGACGACTAATATGCCTCAGAGATCTGTCTTCAGTGTAGGAATAACTTGACTGTTTAAAAAAAAAATCTGAAACTCAGAAGTAGTGATGGATGTTTAAACTTTATAGGAATGACATGTACTTTTCCCTCTGCATAAGTCCATCTTTAGTGTGCAATTGATTGTAAGTATTTTGGTCACTATGTGAGCTCTTTTGGGAAAAGTAGAAAGGAAATAGATCCTTTTCTTCTATTTTGCTACACAGGAGGTATATCAGAGTCAACACATGAACAAGTGATGCATCCAAAGACTCAGAAGAGAATCTTCTGGAAACTAAATCTTGCTCTCCTTGTGCAAGTGTAAGGAGAGCATGATTTGCCTTGGAGCTTTTGCCAAGATTAGTTAATGCAAAATCAGACATCCCTGAGCTCTTTGGAAGGAGGGAGATACAAAGGACCATTACTCCTCTGCTCTTCTGTCTGAGAGATGTAATCACCTTCTTCAGCCAGTCAAGTGTAGCTTTGACTGGCTCTGTGGGAGATTCATCTGAAAGTATGAAGACTTTTTCCCATTATAGAAAGGGAAACAGAAATGCTATAGCAGGTTCAGACAGAATGTCCTTAAAAGAATAAATATTATTAAATTTCTTTGTGCTCTTTCCTGCATTGCACTCATTTGTGGGGAGGGGGGACTAAAAACCCCATCAAGTGCAACCTGCATTGGACAGCATTAATATCAAAACTGCTTGCAAGGTATAGCCTCACTCCCCACAATAGTCTTAGACTTAGTTCAAGCATGTATTCAGCCAAAATTGCACATGGACAGCTAACAAATTCAGGACCCTGGGGACTTAGGTCATATGGCCATGTAGGTTGAAATTATTATGATATGCCAGTAATTAATAATATGGTTAATCTTGAAGCCTGCTTCTGCAATAGTTCCCTATTCTTACATGCTCAAACACTTCTGAAATTCTGCTTTCCAGATGAAAATGTTCATACTTGGTCTCAGCCCACAAATAAGCAAGCATGGCTGGGAAAATCTTTACTGTTGTTAAAAGATTAGCCTTAATTTTGAGCATGGATAACTCCAAAACAGTTGACTTCTAAGTTAAAAATACTGAACAAATTTCTGTAAGTTACCTAGGAAAAGAAAAATAAATAAAGATGGCATTTAAAATATTAGATTTGTATATAAGCTCTCAGGATGAAATACTGCCAGCCCATAGACAGGCATGTCAGAGAAAAGGAGGAGGGAGGACTCATGTGCAAGGAGTCCTTCTCTCTGCCCTCGTGAAACATGTAGAAGGTATGGGAAAGTGTTAGCCTCTGTCAGTTGTTGTTTTCTCCCATTCCCACATACAGTGATGTGGTGGTGGTTTTAAAAAACATAGTCAAATATCTGTAACAAAAGACACTGACTCTGGAATCTTCATAATAATCACAGTAAAGTAGTAAGCAATTACTCAAAACAAATTGTCAGATACTTTAAAAGAGAAATAAAATGCTTCTCCTTCAGATGATACAACCTTCTCTGAAAAGATTAAATAATGGGCAGAAGAGGGACAGAAAAATCCCAGTACAGTAAAGACCAATGTTTTAAGGATTCAGAATGCCATTTTGAATTACCTGTAAAGACATTAAAGGCTGATCTATCTTTCTTGTCAGCTGGCAGTGAGGGGAATTGAAGATCCTGAAGAAAGCAGTCTAAGTCATCAACCCAGGGCAATGTTACTTATTCTTGAATGGCACTTTACAAATGGATTGCAATATTACTGTAGTACAAATGGTGCAATAAGAATTCGATTTAGCCATGTATATAGTGGTGTTTCTAGGGCTTAGCATTTGGGGTGGCAGATGGGAAGGTAAAGAAATTGCCTCCAGGAGCAGCAGGGCGGCATCATTCAAACACCTCCCCGCTCCAATTGGTACATGGATTTTTAATGTACAGCACTATTGATGCCAGTTTGTGCACATTATACATAAAATGTCTATTTTTGTACTCTTGATGTACTGTGAGCAATGTAATATCTTAGGCACCACTATTAGGGGAATACACTGCATATATAAATGTCATGGTCTACCCAGAGAGATGCCACTAATTGGAAGTGTTTTTGAAATGAGATATCTGGGATATATTCCCATCTCTGCCATAGACTCAGGGTGACGTCACTTCTTTTCTGTCTCTTCTAACTTCCCTTCAAATAGGTTCCTACCTCATAGCCATGTTATCAGACTTAATTCATGTTTGTAGCATGCTTTGAGTTCTCCAGGTGAATCAATTGGCATTTTGGAGTGCTTCATGCGATCAGCTTCCACCCACACAAATGCCAATCCAGTGGACTCAGCTCTGCACATATAGTACTATTAGTGAATATTAATAAATGAAATTCTCTTCCTAGTTATACTATGTAGCTCCTTAATAGATCACCATGTATGTGCTGCAATGCCGAATCACAACATGATTGGTGTAAAGGTACTTTGAAGTCTAAACAGTCTTAACTGAATATTACTTTTACTTCTGTCTCTTTAGCTCACAACTTTAATGGGTGGTTTGTGTTTCATTTCTATTTTTAATAGTGGCATAAATTGACTTTTTTTTTTCAAATTGCTAAGTGTTTTCTCCAGACCTTCGTTGCCTTAAGTTGTTTTAAATACTTGGAATTTGATACTTGGACATACTAATTCTGTTCTGTTTCAAAGTTAAATATCCTTGGCTCTTTCTAAACACTTTGGTTTATATTTGTTGTTTCAGAACTTTATTACTACAGCTCCCTCCTTCCTCCGTGACCTCCCTAAATTGCACATATCCAAGCTCCAGTCAGTTCAGAACAGCACTGCACACATTCTCATCCATGAATTCAAATATGTCCTAATCTATATCTCTAGTAGCTCTTCAGTGTATTTCCACTACAATATCATAAAAGCTTTGCACCACATGATCAAATGGGAAGAGCATGAGACTAAGTCAGGCAACCAGGGGTTTAGTCTGGACTCTGATTCTGACCTTGGGTAAGTTACTTAGGCTATAACTTTCAAAAGAATTCAGTGTCTTATTTTCAATTGTTCAGCATAAACAATTGGGGCCCAGTTTCTCCCCCCCCACCACCCAAGAGCTCACATCTCATTTCTGTATTTAAATCTGGGGAAGGCTTCCCAAATTGTTTAACTCCCCAGAGCTCCTTTAGAGACCCTTGTGAGCAGATATTCAGTACCCAACATGCTGAGCGCTTTAAAACTCTAACCGCTAACTTTCATGCCTACATGGAAGTTGAACTCTTTTGAAAATATAGCCTTGACATGAGCTCTGAGTACTTCTGAAAATTCTACTCCTAACCTCTTTGGGCTTTAGTGTCTTTCATCTGTGAAATGGGTACAAGCATGTGTTGTCAGCTTTGTGCACTATATGGAGTTATTGCATCCAAAAATCTCAGTGCATAGCGTTATTCTGCATAGCTACAGTCTTACCTCTCTCTCTGCTCTTGTCCCCCGCCCCCCTTTTTGCTGGAGATCAGTTCTTTATGGATGACAAGGCTAGGCGCATCCCTCTGCCACACTGATTCCCTAACTCTTTTGAACATAGCTCAAAAATTTACCTCCCCTGTTATGCCTACATCTAGTTCCCCATGCCTGCATTTCCTACAGTATTATGAGCCCTTTACATATCTCCTATCTCACTTTCAATCTTACTGGATTTCCAATTCACATTTCTATAACTGATATACATATTGAGAGAGAGAGAGCCTGGTATAAATGAAAAGAGGCAAGATATTAAACCCTCAAATTCAGTGCTCTTAGTGAAAATGCCAACTCAGTCTTAACAATGGGGCATCTTTCAGGTTTTATTGAGGAACTACCCCCATTTATTTCATTTGTAGTTTTGCCTGAGTAATGACTGTGTAGGGATTTGTGGTACTCCTTACACACTGGCCTTAAAAATTAGACATGAATGTCCTAAGATGGCAAACACCAGACATTTGCAATGGTAAATGAAAGTACAACATTACACCTACAGTATATGATATAGTACAGCTATTACTTCACAAAATCCCATAAAAGATAGGAACTGAGGGGCAGATTTTTCAAAGGCACAAAGGACAGTTATGTGCCCAAAAGTCAACAGGAGTTGAATGCCTGACTCTCTTCTTTGTGCCTTTGAAAATCTCCTACTAAGAACACAGTATCTTAACAGAAATCAGTATTTAGTAGCTTCAAATACAGAAGTACTAGAAACAAAACCATAGGAGAGAGAGCTGAAAGAGCAAAATAAAAAAGCTTTAACAGCAGCCAATGATCAATTGCAGGAAGTATGGTGAAAACCAGTTCTCAAATTACACCAGCCATCATGGCAGTAATTGCTGATGTAAACCCAAGTCTGAGTGCTCTCTTGCTGTCTAGTGATGAACTGGAGTGGAGGGGAGGGCACAGGGAAATTTCAGGAGCAGACTCTATTTGCACAGACACACCTAGTTTGCCTAAGTGATCAGCAGACAGACCTGCTTTACCAAAGTGATCAATTTTGGCTGTTTTGAGTTAAAGTTCACTTTACTGTGGGAGTAATGAAATGTTATCTTTCTTGTATGACTAAAGAGTGGCAGAACTGTACTTAATATACCCTACTTGAGGGGATCTACCTATTTTTAACTTCACTCACTAAGTCAGGCCAAAGCCAAATAAGTCAGAGGTTGGGGACAGGCTTCTGTGAACTCTGTTTAAAGGGTCCTAGATATTATTTGACCCTTCCCCCTTCTTATTTCTGCTCACTACAGCTGAAATCACTGATGAACAAGTCTAGGCACTAAGTCTTGAGCTGGTGTGGGGGACAGTGTTGCGGCAAAAGACAGCACAGAGGATGCATCAGCAATGAGGTTCTTTACTACCTGGTAAAATCACTAAGAATTGGTCAAAGTGGTGGAACCTTAGCTGTGCGGCCTTGTTCTAGAGGCAGAGGCGGCACTGAGTGGCAAGTGGTGGCAGATAGTGGTGAGCAGCAGCAAATGCGGCAGTAACAGTGACAATTAGTGGCAGAGACAACAGCAGTGAGCATCAGCAAAAGGCATGGCTAAACCCTCCTTTATTGTACTTCCTTAGGCAACTCAGATGCTTAAACACAACTCTTCAATCAGGTTTATAGTTTGACAGGTGGAACTACATGGCTCTAATATCTCTGTCCTGGAAAGAATTTTCTATGTCCACATCCACGGTGAAAGCCTATGTTTGTGTGTTGAAGCCTGGCAAGATGATGCATGCAAAATACTTCCTTTTCATTGCCCTCATAGCAGTGTAGCCTTTTCACCCACAAGACTGACAGGGCTACTCTCATTCAGATAGTATAAGGTTGGACTTGAAATGGATGAGACTACTCTTACAATGAAAAGTTTTTCATTTCCAGGTTCCTTGGATATTAAAATGTAATAACCATAACAAATATTATGAGAATCATTTGAGAACCTTAAAGCACTCTACAGAGAAAACGTTCAATATTAAATATGGATTACTGTTAACTACCATTTGTTTGTTCTTACTCCAGCAACCATAGTCCCCACTCAAGGTCAGGGCCCCATTATGCAGTATCATCAGCACAGACATAAATATAGACATTACCCTTCTTCAAAAAGTTTAGAATCTAAAATATTAACCAGTGAAACCTCACAACACCTCTGACTTACAATGGATGCAATTGTGATCAAACATGAACTGTGGCATGGATAGGCTAACTTATGTAATTAAGGACATAAAATAATTAATTGGCAGATCTAGGAATATAATCCAGGGGTCCAGACTCCCACATCTCTATTGTAACCATTGCACAATATTCCTTCCTTTTGTAGTTTTTTTAATTCAACTTCTAAAATTGTTTTTGCTTTTATACTGTACAATGTTCACCACCATTAAATCTAAGTGCATGACTTTTTTTCCCCATTTGGGGCATTTATTTATGTATGAAATCTCACTAATTTTCAGTGAAGTTCTGTTTTGATTGACTAAGGCACAAAGAGGTCTAGTGAGTGTGCAGTCAGACAATAACCACTGGCAGATGGCTCTAAAGTCAGACCATAAGTCCCTGGCAGGTGTCTTTGATCCCATACTTTTAAATTATAACCATTTAAAATATTAATGTAATTGCAATAATGAAGTACAGAGAAATGAGTTAGATTACATTTTCCAGTGTGTTTAGACAGCATTTATCATGTGAGTGTAATTGAATACAAAATTATTAACTATAATGTATAGAATCTGTCCTGTTTCATTTTTAATTTCCCCCATAATAAATATGTGATCCAGAAATGTCAAATGATAGTGGTAGCTGCTTAAACTGCCTTCTTATCATTATGAAATCTGAAATCTTTGCATTTTGCTTAAGTGATAAATGAGATAGGTCTACATTATTTCACCCAGGGCTTTTTCCCTTACAAGTATGAATTTAATTTATCATCCCTTAAAGAAGTGGGATCAACAGAAATAAAAATATTTGCATACATTGAATACTGAAATGCTTTCCAGGCTTTATCAGTATGGGCCAGATACAAAACCCACTGAAATCAAGTGAAAAGACTCCCATTGATTTCTTAGGACTTTAAATCAGACACTTTATTTTTTCCCCTCTTCATCCCAGGACAGATACACATGTTGTTAGAACTTTGTTGGGTTGGACTTTTGCTTGTTTACCTTTCTACCTATCCAGTGAATAATGCATCACTCTGACAGCTTATTGGGTACATGGGAGAGAGTGCAATTTTTCTAAAAGATCAGTTTACTCTTTCTTCTGACACTATTATAGTAGGTAGCAGACAGGTGGTGGCCAATTTTACTTTCCCGCCTACCAGTCATGATGCTTTGCATTTGCAGCACTTTTTTGTATGAGGAAATCAAAGCACTTTAGATACTTTAATTTTTAGCACTCTTCTGTGATCTCCATTTTCCAGACCAGAAACTGCAGCAAAGAGAGGTTATGTAATCAGAAGTATTTGAGTTAAAAAAAACAGATGATATAGTCTCATTATATGGTAATGTCAATACTATTTCCATGCCACTGGTATCTCTGGAGGATGTTAAACTTCCAATGTTAGACATTTTAAAATTAGTAGGTCCTGATAACTTGCATCCAAGAGTTTTAAAAGAGCTGCCTGAGTTGCTCACTGGACATTAATGTTGATTTTCAATAAATCTTAGAGCACTGGGAAAGTTCCAGAAGATTTGAAGAAAGCTAACATGACAATTTTTTAAAAAAGGTAAATGGGATTACCTTCATTTATTATAGGCTGATCAGTCTGTCAATCTTGGACAAGATAATGGAGCAGCTGATATGGAACCTCATTATTAAGAGCTAAAGGAGGGTAATGTAATTAATGTCAGTTAACATGGAATTATGGGAAATAAATTCTGTCAAATTAACTATTTTTTAAACGAGATTACAAGTTTGATAAAGGTGGTATTGTTCATGTAATATATTTAGACTTCTGTAAGTCATTACACCAGGTACTGAATGACATGTTGATTAAAAAACTAGAATGAAATGAAATTAGCATGGCACACATTAAATGAATTAACTGGCTAATTGATGTGTCTCAAAATGTAACTATAAACAGGGGATCATCATTGAGCAGTCTGTCTCCAATGGGGTCCCACAGGGATTGGTTCTTGGCCCTACCGCTATTTAACATTTTAATCAATGGCTTGGAAGAAAACATGAAATAATCACTGATGAAGTTTACAGATAGCAAAAAAATTGGAGTGTTAAATAATGAGAGGCAAGGTCAATGATTCAGAGCGATCTGGATCACTTGGTAAATTGGGCACAAACAAACAATGTATTTTAATATATAGTTAAATTTAAATATATACATCTAGGAACAAAGAATGTAGGTCCTACTTACCAGATGGGGGACTCTATTCTGGGCAGCAGTGACTCTGAGAGAGGTTGGTGGGAGGAGGTTGAAAATGAGTTCCCAGTGTGACATTGTGGCCAAAAGAGCTAATGCGATCCTAGGATGCATAAACAGAGGAATCTCAAGTACAGAGGTTGTTTTACCTTTCTCTTTCACACTAGTGCAACTGCTTCTGGAATACTCTGTCCAGATCTAGTGCCCACAATTCAAGAAGGATGTTGAGAAGATTCAAAGAAATTGGAGAGGGTTCAGAGAAAAGCCACAAGAATGATTAAAGGATTAGAAAACATGCTATATAATGATAGACTCAAGGAGCACAATCTATTTAGCTTAACAAAAACAACGTTAAGGGGGACTTCATGGGGAGCTTTCATGGAGAACAATCATTAAATAATAGACTCTTTAGTCTACCAGAGAAAGGTAGAACATGATCTAATGGCTAAAAGTTGAAGGCAGGCAAGTTCAAACTGGGAATAAGGTGTAAATTTTAATGGTGAAAAGTAATTATTCATTGTATCAATTTACCAAGGGCTGGGGTGGATTCTCTATCACTGATAATTTTTAAATCAAGATTGGACATTTTTCTAAAAGTTATAAGAATTATTTTGGGGAAATTTGATGGCCTGTGCTATACAGAAAGTCAGACTAGGTGATCCAAGTCCAGAAGGGACCATTGTGAATCTACGAATAAGCATTAAGAGTTGGGAATAAAATCCAGAACTCCTGCCCTTTGAGTGTTTTCTTTAAATTACACTCTCCCCAAATACAGAATGGTGGTGTTATGTATTGGAATGTCTTTGAAAACCAGGCTGATTGCACTGCACCAGAGTGGGCTGCATTAGATACACCTTTACCTCACCCTTTCAGCAGTAATCTGCAGACCCGACCTCTGTCTTTCTCACATTTATAACTTACACTTGCAAAGCATTTCTATCACTTGCAGAGGAGGCTATTTTTAATAAGAATAAGCAGATGCCTCTTATTGCTTCTGGTGAGTGTAATATGAAGAAAAAAATAGATGACTTTCTAATTAACATTTCTTCCTGCTGAGGCTCCTTAACTCATATGAGCCCAGTTGGTCACAGTTGGATTGCAAGTTTTATGTCCCCAGAAGTAACTGGCAAGCTAGCTGCACTGTGATGTGCAAGAGCTGTGAGAAAACGTAATGCATTTTGTGAAGCCAGAACTTTAGAAGGTTGTATGTGCTTCATATACAGTATGCATATAAGTACTTATAAGTTTGAGCTTTTATCCATTTTCTTCAAATCACTAGATGTCACTTTACTTTGTCTTCTAGAATAGTAATTTTAAGCAAAATTATTTGCCATCTTCTTGGAAAGTTGAGGGGAAATTATGTTAATGTAAGGAGCATAGTCTGTGACCTCAATACCCTCCTCTTCCTCCTGAATGTTGTGGAAGATTTGGACAGATTTCCTCTTCAGATGTTAAAAATTGCCAGTTTTGACTTTTTCCAGAAAAGATGACAAAATTTCAGTGGGCAGTTCCCAGGAACAGGTGGCTTCTGTGGATTTTCCTGTGTTCCTGTTACTCTGGTTTGAGACCAGAATATGAAACTGACTTTACATTTACCAATGGTGGTTGAACCTCATTAGTAATGAACTGAAAGTACTTATGCTGATTCTGCTAGGCTCGTAGGTGTTGCCATTCTCAAAAACCTGAACCTCTAAAATGATGGCTTGCCTAAACTGTTTGTGTACTCATCTCGTTCTTACTCATGTCCTTGCTGTTCCTCCCCTTTTTGGAATATGGTAATCTTCACCGGTCTGTCATATTTGCCATTTAGATTTTAAGCCTGTCTTTGTATTTTTTATAAAGCAGCCAGCACACTAGTTAAAAACAATAAATACTATTAAATGAATGGTTTCCCCCTTTCTCTCTAAGTCATGGAAGGTACTGCTGGGCATTTGCTCATCCTCAGGTAAGACAGTGTATTCCAGTGGATTGAGCACTGGACTAGAAATTAGCCTTGGGTTCTATTACTGGTTCAGCCCCTGACTGACCTTTTCTGACATTGTCTGAAAAATGTCATCTAGCTCTAAAAGGAAAGCCTCTAGAGGAGCTGGATGAGCTACAAATGAGATATGCGTTCATTTTACAAAAATGGCTTGCAGTCTGGAGGTGGTTAGTGGGTCTAGACTTGCTCTCAAATTCTCAAGTTGGAGCATTGGCTTGAAGTGCTTTTTATAGCCTCTGGATGGCTAGAAGCCAATGGATTTACTCTGGATTTGCACCAGGGTATCTGATTAGAATTTGACCCTCACTGCTCTTCCCTTGTGAAATGAGTGTTAAGAACCTCTATCTCAGTATGCTGTTGCTGCCTAGTGCCAAGTAAGGCTCTTGTCCAGCTATAAAATAGGTTAATGCCACTTACAGAAATTTCAAGGAGGAATTGGAACAAAACAGGACTTCTATTGTTGTATGAAGTCTGCTTTGATGAGGCTAGGTTATTCTCATCAGAGGTATGTGGAGAATTCTATAGAAAACATGTTAGGATCTTATATTCTACTACCTAACAGTGTAAAAATAACCAAATGCAGCCAACAATGTTTGCTTATGAACCAATTACAGTGTCCAAGGAGGTATCCTGGTTGTTTGGAGTTTTAAAATACTGGTGTGTGTGTGTGTGTGTGTGTGTGTTTAGCACAGCTTCACTTTTTCTTCTAAGGCAGGAGAAACACAAAACTTTTGACAGTGAGGATAAAACTCCTATAGATGCCCATATTAACTCACAAGGCATTAGCTCCACTGGAGTCCATTGAATTAAAATGATGTAAAATTGGTGGGGCAACAGAACCTAGCATCTGAGTTAAGAAATAACCAATAGCATTTAATTTCTAAATGAAGGAGCAAAACTTTCAACTGTTCAAAGTAAGACCTTAAGAACTCTAATAATAAAAAAACCCACAACATATATGCCAAAAGCAAAGAAACTCAAACCCAAGAACAACCAACCAAAAAAACCCCAGCCATAAAAGTAACACCCCAGTATTATTCTCTCATCCCTCACAATGAAACAGTCTTAACTTCTTGCTTGCCTCAGCAACCTGTACACTTAATTTTTAAAAAGCTTATTGTGCTGGCCTTAATCTACATTCTTCAAGAACTAATACCAAATATCCTGTATTCACTCTGTAGATCTCTACAGAGAGTGCTGTATAATGCAATAAAACTTGTAAACTGAAGCTCTTTAACAGAGTAAATTTCTCTTCCATAAAACATCATTATCAGGCCACAAGCTTTGTCTTACAGAATTAATTGTAATCAATTATATATAATTGAACCTAAGAGGACTTTCTTTCTAAATGAATCTTCATTAGAAGATCTCATTTTTACTATGATTATTAAACAAGGCCTATGTGAATGCTTGCATAATGCTGGTAGTACTGGGCATCCATTGGAATTCACTGATTACTAGCAGAGCTACTCATCATCATCATCATCATCATCATCATCAGTGATCCCTCGATCTGAGGATGATCTCTACCACTGATTTACATATGGGTCCTGAGATGACAGAGGATCCAATCCTGTAACCACAGATCTATCTGCAGTAAGTACAGATATTTCCTGGTGGGCCAGCTGCCTTCTGGGAAGAAGTTCTGTTCTTTTCTTTTCTGTTTCTTTTCTTTTCTGCTTCAAGGGCAAGGTGCTTCTCCTTGAAGCAGGCCACTGCCTGATGGAGGATGTGGCACTATTGGGGTTGATTGGTTGCTTGCACCTTCCAGCATGTGCTGTCCACATCAGTTTTCTTGAGATACTCTTTCCATGTGTCTTTGTGTGTGGATGCCAGACTCTTACCTCCCAAAACAAATTCTCTACTCTCAGCTCACCCAGGGTCAGAAGAAATGCTACAATGTCCAACCCAGCAAAATTGGTGCATGAGGATCATTGCTTCAATGCTGGTGATGTTGGCTTCAGTGAGTATGCTAGTGTTAGTGCAGGCATCTTCCCATTTGATGTGAAGGATCTTCCAGAGGCATCAATGGGGGTACCATTCCACACTCTTGAGGTGCTGTTGATAGGTCACCCAGATTTTGCATCTATAAAGGAGTGTAGGAATAACAGTTGTCTTACAGATCTGGATCTTGGTGTCCTGCTGTAAGTCACAGTCCATGAAAATACAGCTGAGTAATTTCCTAAAGGAAGCACTTGTGCATTGGATCCTATGCTGAATCTCATTGTCAATTTTTGCATTTTTATAAGGTTGGCTACCAAGGTAGCAAAAGTGCTCGACTGTCTCCAAAGTCCATTCCTCAATGGTGATTTGTGGTGTGTCTCGTGCAAGGCCTGAAGCATGCTGATAGAGCATGTCAGTCTTTTCAATATTGAATGAGTGTCCTACGCTTCAATAAGCTTGTGCAAAACTATCCAGTGTGAACTAAAGATCATTCTCAATGTGCACAAAGATGGCACAGTCATGAGCATACTGAAAATCAGTAATGGATGCCCTGAGAACTTTAGACTTCGAATGGAGATGTTGAAGATTAAAAAGCCAGCCATCCATTCTGTACTGAATATCAAATTCATTGTGGAGGCAATCTTTAACGAGGACCAAAATGACTGCTAAATAGATGGAGAACAGGGTTA
Organism: Dermatemys mawii; assembly: GCA_007922305.1. Lineage (NCBI taxonomy): Eukaryota > Metazoa > Chordata > Testudines > Dermatemydidae > Dermatemys > Dermatemys mawii. The sequence goes on along the minus strand of ML677386.1, from coordinate 14,509,852 downwards.
GGGCAATAACACATCCTTGCTTAACCCCAATTTTGACAATGAAAGGCTCCATCTCAAGGCCATTACAGAGAACTGTGGCTGTCTTTTGATCATGGAGAAGCCTTAGCACTTGAATACATTTTGGAGGGCATCCAAATCTGGCCAGAACCTTACATGAGACTTCGTGATTGAAGGAGTTTGAAGGCCTTTGTCTAATCAGTGAAGGCCATGTACAGGTCCTGATTTTGCTCCCAAGACTTTTCCTGGATTTGGCGAGTAATGAGGATCATGTCGGTTGTCCCACGGGATGATATAAACCCACACTGAGATTCTGGCAATATTTCCTCAGAAAGGGAACATAATCCATTTTAAGAGGCTATGGGCAAGAATTTTCCCTACTGTAGATATCAAGGCATTGCCTGGATAACTTCTACACTGCAACTTACCTCCTTTCTTAAAGATTGTAACATTGTTGGCAATTCTCAGATCTTCTGGAATCTTCTCGTTATACCAAATATGAAGTAAAATTTTGTAGAGCTTCCTTACCAGTTCTTCACCTCCAGACTTGTAGACTTCAGCTCATATGCCATCTGGTCCTTCCGCCTTGTTCTTGATTTGCATAATGGGTCATGTTACTTATTCAAGGGTAGGGGGTGGGGTCAACAAGAGAATCTCTTTCATGTCATTGAGGCATAGATTCGATTGTGGCATCAGACAGTTGACTCACAGTTCAGAAGTAACTCAAAATACTCCAACCATCATCTTTGATGGCTTCTCTGTCCTTAAAATACATAAACCCATCTTTGGCTCGGAGTGGTGAGGAACCAATGGATCAGGGACTGTAAGTGGCTCTTATTGCCAGAAAAACATCTGTCCATGTCATGTTTATCAGCATAAAGCTCAATCTCCTTGGCCTTTTCTCGACATCACTTATTTTTTGTCACAGATTTTCCTTTGGGCTTCACCCTTGAGTTGCTTGTATGACTTTCTTCTTCTGGTGTGATATGTTATTTTACAATATGCAATGAGCTTTTATTTTCTGGTTGAGTAGGCTCTGAATCTCAGCATCATTCTCATCAAAACAATCTTTGGTGATGGCGGGTGACATAACCAATGGACTCAGCACATGCCAAGAGAATGGCCTTCTTTAATCCTTTTGCAAAAATTTTCATTATCCTCCACAGCTATAGGCATAGTGGGGAACCTCTCTTGGAGACACTGTTGAAGTTTCACCCAAGTCACTACATCTTCAAGGGACTTGACAGTGAATTTTTTTATACTGATTTTGTATGCTTCCTATGCCTTGAGGCAATCTGGAAATTCATGACAGATTTAACAATGCTATGGTCTGTCCAACAGACAGCGGTTCCATTCTTGGCCCTCGTGATATGCACATCCTTCAGATCTGTGCTCTAACAATAACATAGTGAAAAAAGTGCCAATGCCTGGAGCTCGGGTTTCTCCAAGTGGTCGTCTCATTTTGTCTAAAGGGTGTATTCATGATAACGAGGCTATGTTCTACATATTTGCTCAGGAGGAGGATGCTGTTGGAATTGGCCTTTTCTATTCCTTCTTTTCTGATAGTGCTGTTCCAGAGTTCTCACTCATGCTGTACTCTAGCATTAAAGTCTCCAAGAGGAATGATTTTGTCCTCCTTGAGAATGTTGGTCAAGTCTTTGTCAAGATCTGTACAGAATTGTTCCGTGACATCTCAAAAGCATCGAGCCTTGGGGCATGTGCACTGAAGACAGCATCAGACTGGTTGTTCCTGATCTTAAGATGAAGAGCCATCAGGTGTTTGTTGATTACTACAAGAAATGCTGCAAGCTGACTGACAAACTTTTTCCTAATTGGAAAACTGACATGATAAATACATCTGTCTTCTGTAGACTTTTCCTTTCCAGAAAAAAGTGTAGCCTACATCATCCTCTCTCAGTTGATCTTCATTTGGGCACCTTGTCTCACTCAGGGCAGCAACATTGCTGCCCTGAATCTTGCAAGTTCCCTGTCAACAAGAGCAGTTCTTCTTTCCAGTTGTACATTCTTTGTTATCCAACAAGGTGTGAACATTCTATATAGCAAAAGTCAGTCTTTTTTATAGCTTTGACTGCAGGCAGAGTGATCTCAATGGACATGGTGAAACAGCCTAGGTTTAGGGCATCTTTTCTATCCCTATCCCTATGTGGGGTGAGCAGAGAGGATCCAGACTACTAAAGCAGACTACACAGTCATTATATTAGCTGCTAATTGCACCCCTGTCTTGGTCCGGGTGCCAGACAACCATCTAACTACCACTGCCCATGTACGCTAATTCACCAATGCTGTCCTCGTCACCACTAGTTCATGGCTGAAGGACTTGAAATAGCATCCTTCTGACCTTCCACGGTGTAGAAGCCAGACCATGATTTCTTTTAACATGGGGAAGCTGATGCACCTACAGCAGCGATTCTCAAAGTGGGGGTCGCGATCCCTGGTGCAGCTGAGAAGCCGCCGAATTGATTACTTCCGTATTCAGTGGCTTTTTGGCGGACATACCGAGCTCTCCCGACTGTCCACCGAAGTACTGCTGAAACCAGAAATAATCACTTCGGCAGTCATCGGGAGTGCTCAGCATGTCTGCCAAAAAACCACCAAATGGGGAAGTAATCAATTATCCAGATTTTTGGCAGACACACATGGGTCGCGTTAAGAAGCGTAATCGTAAAAATGGGTCGCGGTTCTCCTAAGTTTGAGAACTGCTGGCCTACAGCAACCACATGATCATGACAAGCTGGAGGTCTGGGGCAGAGACCAAGACAAATGGAGATCTCCAATTTGCTGCAGCCTTCATCTGCTTTCATGGCCACTGAGTTCCGAAGAACCTCTTCCACCTAACCCACCGTTGAGGACTTGGGGGATTGGATTGTGCTTTGTCTGGGACCTCTGTTACCAGATGTGCCCATTACTTTTGGCACTACAGGGATCTTTAGCTTAGGTAAAAAGCATTGCTGCAGAGTAAATAGGGGAAGCTAAAAACACAAGAGTAAAGCTCAGAGAGAGAGAGAGAGAGAGAGAGAGAGGCAACCAGCTTAACCATAAAAGTTATTTATAGAATAATAATGATAACTGCATAAGGAAAGCCTAAATCAACATAACATACATTATTAAAGGGTAATACTTGAGGCAGAAAGGAAAACACAGAGGGAGAAAGAAGAGGATCTTACTGCTCCCTGAAGCTTGAGCTGGTTGGGTTCCCAGTTGATGGTGGTAGCTCAGGGTCCTGAGGGTAGGAGACCAGCAGAGCTCCCAGCATGATCAGTCAGGAGAAGATGGAGTCCCAGTGGAACTTATGCATAGTTTGAGTCTAAGCATCAGAGCCCTTACACTGGGTATAGGTAGAGGTTTTTGTAGAGAAAATACAGTGGTTCAAGGGAGAACACTAGATTTGTTTATGAGTAAACTGATGCCTAAAGAAAATCCTTGAGTCCAGACAATAGGAGTTGATCACTCTTGGCTATGGGGGGGGGTGGTTTCTTCCAGGGAGTTTACAATGCAACTAGGCTGCTTCAGTATTTTGGATATCAATCAAAGATTTATTACTAGAATTGGTCTGATAATTGCTGAGCTGGGTGTGTGCAGGCGTAGGTTCATTAACATCTGGAGCAGTAATTCCTGTGATGCAGTGTCCCTGCTTTTCTGGTCCCAGAGTTTGGTGCGGTTCTCTGTTCTTCATTCTCTGTGCTAATCCCTGTCCCATCTTTCATGCAGATGAGGCTAGGGGAATTGTCTGTTCTTCATTCTGTATGCTAATGGAGATGCCTTAATCTTGTCACCCTTGTCAGGAGGGGTCTAGGTGTGTCTCCCAACACCTTCCACTGTTCTTTGCAAGCCTTTCCTCTGCTCAGTTTTGACTCAAACAGACTTGGGGTGCGGGGTCTCTTTCATGAGTCAGGCTAGATACTGCTCCCTGGTTCCCCAAAAACATAAAGCTGACTGGTATCACCTCCCCTACAACCTGTTTAACTTGGGAGACCCTACCAGGAGCACAAAACTCTCAACAACATAACGCTGAGGATCATTGGAACACATAATCCTCTTCACCATAACAAGGTGGCAGTCCCCGAAGAGGAGCAGACCTATTACAGTATGACAGCAGATACACTGAGCAAGGATGTATAGCAAAATCTACAGAGAACATGTGAAGCCATCAACAAATAAGGTTGCTTTCAGTTATAAAGATGGTACAAAACAAGGAAAGCTTTTAAAGAGAAGAATTCTGGATAACTACATCATAGAAACACTTAGACTGTCAGAAACTAAGAGTATGTTACAATTAGCATTTTATACTACTTATACATGCATATACAGTAAGGCAAACTTGTATACTTTTTCTGGAATTCACTTCATTTAGAAGACCCTGTATTCAGTCTTCACTCTACAGAGAACAGATAAACATCTTTAGTGTACTAGATTCGCAACCCTAAAGAATATATGCCAAAAGTATTATAAATCTGTGAGTTCAAATGAGAGTGGCTAAATCCAGGTCAGGTTTCAATGGTTCCCAATGTTGGAATAACCCACAGAGAAGAAAACAGATTGTCCAAGGCCTTCATGCTGTGCTTGTGGTGACTCTTCAACACTCAGATACTACAGTGATGGTCTTAGTATAAATATGCAAATAGTTGAATAAGGGAGAGACAGTGATGGAAGGAAATGGCTGCAGCTCAATGAAAGAAAGTGGTTACTGTTTACCTTTTGCTATAGCTTCTGAGGTTAGCAGTTGGCCTACCAGCCACTCCTGCTCCAAAGGTTTAAGTATTAAGTCCACCCAATCACTCCCAGGAGACATAAGTAAAGATAAAGGCTGTTTTTGGTCATCAGGCCATGCCTTCCCCACTCCCCCCCCCGGAAGTCACTAAAATGTAAGGCATTGGAGTGACTGTTCATTATTTGTATTGTGATAGTGCCCAGAGGCCCCAATTAGAATCAGTCTCATTATAGTAGGCACTGTACCAACTCATGGGCAGATGCAGCCTTTGCCCTAAGAAATGTACCTCATGACAGTGCCACAAAGTAAGGGAAAAGTAGATGTGAAGCTTTTTCTATCCACCCGCTGTTTTTAGATTATAAATAGAATCCTTTAAGCTTTAGAGTGCTGCTGGCTGATACCTGCAGGGCAAGACAGATGCCTGTCAGTTCTTCTATCCTAACTCTGTCCTGCTTCATTTTGTAATGGTAAATTACTTACCAAGGACATAATATGAGTTCAAAATACCTTATCTGATTTTTAAGTGCAGTCTGGGGCCAAATTAATTCCTGGTGTAACTCAGTTGACTTTAATAGAGTTAGCCCAAGAATGCATTTGATCTCCGCTCTTTATCTAATTCACTTCATTTAGAAGACCCTGTAATCTGAAGATTGTCAGAGGCTGCACAAAGAGGTCAAGTAACTTGCCTAAGTCACCCACTGAGTCAATGGTTCAGCTGTGATTAGAATGAGAGTATTTCTGGCTCCTCATCCTTTATTCTAATCACAGGAACACATGGGCACTTCTCAGGTATTTATGAATCACCTACAAAACTGTGATCTGGACTGCAACTGGAAGTGTAAAATCTCAGTCTTGGTGTCATGCTCTCTTTCATACAGTATTTTGTTCTTGTTAAAGATATAGGAATGAGTGAACTAAAGTTAAATAGAATTTTTGAATGTCTTTTGTTCTTAATAATTTTTGTCTTTCAAGTACATTTTCAGAGTTGGCAAAATGCCTACTTGACAATATTATTGGAGAAAAATATGCACTCACTAATGTCCAATTTTTAGCCTGCTAACTTTGGACATAATTCATCCTACTATAGCAGGTCTGTGAAAGACCTTAGGCACTGCTTAAAGCTAAGCCTTTTAGCTTAAGGGTTTGTGGGATCTCTAGGCTGGAAGGAATCTCATTCTTTGAGCCTCATCCTGAACTCAGTGGCAGTTTTTTGTGAGTGCCAAAAGGCAGGACTTTTTGTGTAATACTAGTAATTTATCTCTGTGCAGTTACAAACTGCAGTTAGAACTAAAAGGAGAAGTGAAAGCTTGCTCAGAAATTTGCTCATTTAGAGTATTGTTGTTGAGAGCTCTGTATCATGTTAGATCTGAATTTGGACCTATATGTTGAAAATGTTTCAGTGAATGCAATGAAGTAAAACAAGTCCATATCTGCAGAGTTTATTGCAAATGCATGGAGTATTCACCATAATACTCTAGTGAAGGCATATTGGTGGTTCTTGTTTTCACTTTAGTGTTCTGTTGACCTATTTTGTTCAACTGTAATTAGTTTGCTTTATACGTAATTGCTAATAAGTGCAGTACTTGCAGTAGCAGTCACTTGTTTCTTAATTTGGCCACATTAAATATTTTTAAAACTGGTAGCTCAGTGTCAGAGATTGTTCCTACCTACTTATAATTTAAAGGTAGCTCAAATTTGAGGTTGTCTCAACAAATAATGCCATTTCCCTTTAAAGATTTCTTAAAATGTATTCAAATAAAGTCGTCTCTTTCCTGTGATATTAATTCCATGTACCAAACATGATAGGGAGACTGTTTTAGTGCATGTAAGAAAGAGAATTCCCATGATACCTTTGTGGTAAACAAAATAATATCTGGTCTTGAATTAGTGGTAAATACAACAGGTAGCAACAAATGCATTCAAGACTTGTGTTAAATTCCATTTCTCTTCTACTTCCCCATAAGGCTAAGACATGAAACAATCTATCCATTCCTATTGTATTATTCGTCTCTGAGTATAGACAACTAATGCTTTCCACATCCATACTTTGTGGTGGCAGTTGGGCACCCTGTGCTGAAAAGTGCCACCAATAAATTCATTGTTTTGCATTCTCTGCACACCCTAAAATTCCATGGAATTCAGTGTCTGAAATGTTTGTAATGTCAATGACTCTTCTGGTTAACTGGGATAGGAGCTGTGGATGAACAAGTAATGTGTGACTGGGCAGTAAATGAATGTGATTACTGATCTATGACAGGATCTTCCCTGTTCTTCCATATATATGACTGCACCCTTGCATGTATTTGAAATTATACTTGCATATTGTCATAAGTATAAAGTAGCCTAGAATTCCTGTTACCTGTAAGGGGTTAAGCTAAGGGAAGCCAGTTTGGCACCTGACCGAAGGAACCAATAGGAACCGAAGATGCTTTAAAACTTGCAGGGAGGGAAAGGGTTTTAATTTCGCTTTCCATTTGCTCTGGAGAGATTGGGGTGAATCAGAACTATTTCTTCTTTCCATATATCTATAACCTTTCTAAACAGCAAGTGAAGTTAGCTAGACAAGGCAAGTTTTATCTTGTGTTATATCAGTCATGAATTTCTCAGGTTTGTGGGAATTATCACTAGGTTTTTCTGTGACTTTAAAGCTCAGCAAAGAGAAAAAGGGTGGGGGAGGCATTCTCTGGTGGGCTTCTCCCTTTGTCTCTGTTGGGGTGTAAGTGCTCTCCCACTGATTTTTTTTTACAAGGGATTTATTCTTTTATTTTTTTCTTTAATTAAAATCTTTCTTTTAAGAATTTGTCTGCTTCTGTTCCATTGTGTAAAATCCAGGTTTGGATTGGGCTCACCTAGCAGGTTGGTGAGGGTTTTTTTCTTAAGCCTTACCCAGGGAGGGAAGGATAGGTTTGGCAGGTTTTTTGGAAAGAGAAGGGAGGGCTCCAAGTGGCCCTGCCCCATAATTCCTGGGGCATTTTTACTTGGTGGTGGCAGCATACTATTCCAGACACAGAAGAAACTTGTGTCTGGGGAAGTTTTAACCTAAGCTGGTAAAATAAGTTTGGGGGGAGTTATTTATTTATTTTCATGCGGGTCCCCACATCTGTACCCTAGAGTTCAGAGTGGGGAGGCAATCCTAACACACACACATTTACTTGTAATTAATTTTTTATACAAAAACATAGAAGATTGACTATCTAATATGCTTGGTGCCCCAGACTCTATCTGAACAAAAATAAAAAATAGAGGGGATGTACATTGAAATATAAAGACAGTTGCATTTATTTTGATTTGTGGAGTTTCAGTTATATGAACCCACTTTAACGTTACTAAAATTTAGTGGAACACTGGGGCCTGATCCAATGTCCATTGAAGTCAGTGGAAAGGCAAACTATTAGTTTCAATGGGCTTTGGATCAAGCCTACCAATTGTGCAAGGTATGCCTTGTTGCACATGGCTTGTGCAAGATATGTCATTTTTTCCCCCAACAAACATTTAAAGAAAAATAAGAATAAGAACATAAGGATGGCAAAACTGTATCAGATCAATGATCTAGCCCAGTATCCTGGCTTCTGACAATGACCAGTGCCAGATGCTTCAGAGGGAATAAACAGAACAAGTGATCCATCCCAGTCCCAACTTGTCTCAGTTGGAGGTTTAGAGACACCCAGAGTATGAAGTGGCATCCCTGACCACCTTGGCTAATAGACATTGATGAACCTATCCTCCCTTAACTTACTTCTTTTTATAAACCTATTATACTTTTGGCCATCACAATATCCTCTGGCAATGAGTTCCACAGGTTGACTCTGCATTATGTGAAGTACTTTTTGTTTTAAACCTCTTGTCTTTTAATTCATGGGTGATCCCTAATTTTTCTGTTATGTGAAGAGTAAATATCTTTTCTCTATTCACTTTCTCCACGCAATTCATGATATTTTTTAGACCTCCCATCATGTCTCCTTTTAATTGTTTCTTTTCTAAGCTGAACAGTCCCATACATTGTCATCTCTCATGTGCAAGCTGTTCTATACTCCTAATATTTTTTCGTGCCCATCTTTGTACTTTCCCCCCCAATTCTAATCTTTTTTGAGTTGTGGCGATCAGAACTGCACACAGTATTCAAGGTGTGGGAATACAATGGATTTATATTGTGGCATTGTGATATTTTCTATCTTACTATCTATCCCTTACTTACTGGTCCTAACATTCTGTGGGCATTTTTGACTGCTGCTGCACATTAATCAAATGTTCTCAGTGAAGTATACATGATGAGTCTAAGATTTTTCTTGTGTGGTAACAACAAATTTAGACCCCATCATTTTGTATTGTGACAAAGCTCTGTCCTTATCTTCGTGGATCCTGTGTTTCCTGGCGGATTTTTACTAGCCTCATCGGCTCACTGTGACCCTCCACGGAGCCCTTCTCTCTCTGGAGACAAGGTCACAGCCTACTGAGCCATTTTCATCACAAGCCAGTGAAGAGAAGCTATCCTTCCTGGCACAGTCTCTATTGTCTCCCAATCTCAGAGACTAATTAGGGGAGGCAGAAAGGGGGGAGCCCAGGCCCCCCCTCTACTCTGGGCTCCAGCCCAGGGACCTTAATAGTATCAGCTAAGATGGCTGACCTTTTATCCACAAAACACAATACAATTCCCTGGGCTACTTCCCCACATTGCTTCTACAAACTCCACTTCACCCTTACCTCAGGGCCTCCTTCCTTGCGTATGATATGTTGTCCACCACTCAGTCTCACCAGCAGCACCACTTCCTTCCATAGCTCCTGACACCCACAGCCCACCTGACTAACTGGGAGGTTTTTATCTGGTTTCAGCCAGTCCCTGATTGGCTTCAGGTGTCCTAATCAGGCTAGCTGTTTCTACTCCTTTCTAGGAGATTCTTAATTGGCCCCAGGTGTCTTGACTGGCCTGGAGTAGCCTTTGTTTGGCTATCCAGGGAACAGGGATCTGCACATCCTGAGACTAATATACCTGCCTTCCAGCACTCTCCTATACCCTTCTGGTCTGACTCCGTCACAGTATGTATAGTTGGGATTATGTTTTCCAATGTGTATTACTTTGCACTTATCAATGCTGAATTTCATCTGCCATTTTGTCATCCAGTTTTGTTAGTACCCTTTTAACACTTTGCAATAAGTTTTGGACTTAACTATCTTGAGTAATTTTTTTATTGTCTGCAAACAGTGCCACTTCACTCTTTTATCCTTTTTTTCCCAGATTGTTAATGAATATGTTGAACAGTACTGGTCCCAGTATAGATCTTCTCTCCCTCTATTTATTCCTCTCCACGGCAAAATCGGACCATTTATTCCTACTCTTTATTTCCTATCTTTTAACCAGTTACTGATCCATGACAAGATCTTCCCTCTTCTCCCATGACTGTTTACTTTGCTTTAAAAGCTTTTTATGTGTGCCTTTGTTAAACGCTTTCTGAAAGTCCAAGTATACGGTATCAACTGGATCACCCTTGTTCACATGTTTGTTGACCCCTCAAAAAAGGGTTACTCTTTCTAAATATATCCTGTTTATCTAAGTATCTGATAATTCTGCTCTTTACTATAATTTTCAACTAATTTGCCTGGTACTGAAGTTAGACTTGCCATCCTATAGTTGCCAGGATTGTCTTGGGTTTTGTTTTTTTTTTTTAAAAATGGCATTACATTAGCTATCCTCCAGTCATTTGGTACAGAGACTAATTTAAGTGATTGGTTAATACTTCTGCAACTTAGTATTTGAGTTCCTTCAAAACTCTAAGGTGAACACCATCAGTTCTTGGTCACTTATCACTATTTATCAGTTGTTCCAAAACCTCCTTTAATGACACCTAATCTGAAACAGTTCCTCAGATTTCTCACCTAAAATGAATGGCTCAGGTATGGGAATCTCCCTTGCATCCTTTGCAGTGAAGACCAGTGCAAAGAATTTATTTAGCTTGTTTGCAATGACCTTATCTCTGAGTGCTCCTTAAGCACCTCGATCATCTAGTGGCCCCCCTGATTGGCAGATTTCATGTTTCTGTTGTATTTAAAAAATACTTGCTGTTTATGTCTCTTGCTATATGCTCTTCACATTTTGTTTTTAGCCTGCCTAATTACACTGTTACAGTTGACTTGCCAGAATTTATGCTTCTTTCCATTTTCCTCAGTAGGACTTGACTTCCAGTTTTTAAAGGATGTCTTTTTGCCTATAACCATGTCTTTTATTCTGTTTAGCCACAATGGCATTTTTTTGTCCTCTTACTCTTCTTTATTTGGGGTACACATTAATTTGAGCCTCTTATAATGATTTAAAATGGAGCTTACAGGCATTTCACTTTTGTGTCTGTTCCTTTTAATTTCTATTTAACTAGCTTCCTCATTTTTGTGTAGTTTCCCTTTTAGAATTAAATGCTGATGTGGAAGGTTTATTTGGTATTTTCCCCCCTACAAAAATGTTAAATTTTAATTTCATTCTTGTTGCTATTACTGAGTCAGCTATAGTCACCTTTTTGACCAGATCTTGTAATCCACTTTGAATTGCCTGTCCTATATCTATCTATAGCTATATCTATCTATAGCTATATATAATATAATGTTGATAAAGTTGTAGGCTCCCCTTTAATAATTCCTCCTCCTCTTCAAAGGGATGCCTCTGTCTAAATCTGTGGATTTTCCCTCAGCCCTTAGTTTAAAAACTCTGACTTTTTAAAATTTTATATGCCAGTGGTCTAGATTTGTTTTGATTAGGTGTAGCCAGTTCTTTTGGTATAGGTTCCTCCTTTCCCAAAAGGTTTCCCAGTTCCTAACAAATATAAATCTGTTCTCTTAACACCATTGTCTCATCCATTCTTTGAGACTGTGGAAAAAGTAAATAATAGTCTGAGCTCTGGACTCTGGCAGGGCAGAGCAGACCAACAGTCTTGTGCAGGACTCTGGGTCAGGATGACTGGGCAGCCAACTCAAGTGTGAGCTGGCAGCAGGGGGACCTGGGCAGGTCCATCCTACTACACAGAGTCTCAGCCTGGCCCAAACGGTAGCGGGTGGTCTTGACCCAGTATTGGGTCAGTGGGAAACCAAAGATTGCTGCCTCATGTCCTGACAGCACAACCAGACCAACATCTGATTTTCATGGGCTACTTCCTACAGGTCTCTGCTGGCATTGCTTTGTCATTGCTGGGCTTGGGCTCAGGCTCCTTCCATATCTTGGGCCAGTAGGGCACTGGTCTGCTCCATGGAAGGTCCTGGGCCTTGCTGAGGACTTGTCATGCTGAGGGGGGACATCTGCTTCCATACCTGATGTTATAAGTGTAAAGTAGCCTAAAATTAGTGTTTACCTGTAAGGGGTTAAGCTAAAGGTAACCTGAGAGGTGGACAACTGACCAATGAAAATTTTTTTAGGAATTTATTCCTTTCTTTTTTTCTTTTCTTAAAATCTTTCTTTTAAAAAGCTAACTGCTTGTTTTCCATTGTGTAAGATCCTGGTTTTGGATCGGGCACGTCTTGCAGGAGCAGGCGAGGTTTATTTTTTTTTTCTCTCAAGCTTCCCAGGGAAGGAAGAAGTTTGAGGGGTTAGTGGAAAAGAAAAGAAGGGTCCCAAACTACCCTAAACCTAGTTTGGTGGTGGCAGTGTACCAGGTTCAAATACAAAAAAAGTTGTGTTGTGGAAAAAAACATTTTAACAAAATAAATAAATAAATAAATAAATAAATAAATAAATTCCTTATAACCATTAATAAAACAGCATCTACCATAATTAACAAAAAAATTCAAAAACCAAACCTCTCCCCCAAGGCAATTTTCTTCCACAGTTAATATTTCTGCTAAAGCTTACAATATTAAAAAGCACCCAGCCAACACTCACCACTAAAAACCCTTTAAGTAATAAAAAAAAGGTAAACTTACTAACTACAGTACTTAATAAAATCTTATAGTAAAAAACATAGCTGTGTTCATCCCATAGCCGAGGTGAACAAAAAAAAAAACCCCAAAAACCTAAAACTTAAAATCCTTTATCTCCTAAAAAATTTTTCATTGGTCAGTTGTCCACCTTTCAGGTTACCTTTAGCTTAACCCCTTACAGGTAAACACTAATTTTAGGCTACTTTACACTTATAACACCTGGTCTGTCTGCAACTGAGTTGGAGAGCCCTACTCTCATACTTCAGGTCCTGCCCCTGCAAGATTAGCGGAGCCCACTGGAGGAATGTAATGGTTCTTCCGTCTCAGATCTGGAGAGAAGCCATTTTGCCTCCCCACACCAGCATGTAGGTACTGTGAACCTCTTTAGTCCACTCGTTCTAGATCTTGAGAATGGATTGACCTCTTCTGGTCATTCCCTTAATTAGATTGTTTGTTTAAAATTGCTAATGAGGCCACTAGTTTTGTCTGGTATGAGGAAGAGGAACTTCTATTCACCTACTCTTCAGGAGTTCTCCTGGAAATCCACAAAATTCTCTTAAGATCCAGATCAGAATCAGCTTTTTTGAAACAAATCCTATAGAATTTAATAGGAAGAGATACTTTTCCATAGGTTGTATAAATTGTGCTATAGACTTAGAGGGTTATATTTTTTATAAAGGATTGTTCGAAAGATCCATAAAAGGGATAGAATCCTCTATTCAAATATATGTTTTTAGAAGAGTTTCTAAAGAGCCCTACTTATTTTATCTTTATTAATTTTTGTGGCATTCTTCCATAACATGATTTAACTGATGACAAGTGATCAGTAAAATAGTCGAGCACTTCATACCTGACAACTTAAACAATCTCTGAGACCCATTCTGAATTTCTTTACAGCTGGAATATAAAAATGATGTGCTTACTGCAGGTTATATTTAGTGCTTCCACATCTTCAGTGTCCTTTGGAATGTTAATAAATTGAGAAACATTTCTGGTTGCTTCCCAGAAATTGCCAAATTGCACTTTCAATTTAGCTTTTAATGTTCTGAGACTGGTGCATATCATTTACTGATAATAAATTTGATAACAGGCAGCTTTATTAGGCAGACATGAAGAATTAGCACTTGATATTTCTAGAAGTGAATGGCATTGTAAATATTTTATTAAATCATCTCTGTGCAATCCTATTTGGATCTTTTAAAGTATATTTTTTTCTAGAAAAGCAAGGTTCAATTCTTTTCCAAAGATGGTACTAGACATCTTTTTCCTGCTAGTTTTCTACCACAGACATGAAGTCATCTGAAAATTATAATACTGAAAGTGGCTAACCTTTGTTTGAGCCGTAGTTCCCTTTGAAACAGTGAGAAATCTTGGCTAGATTATATCATTTTGCTGCCAAGAAATCAGGGATTATAGGAAAAGTTTATAGATTGAGATTCTTTTTGTTTTATTTGTTTGGATTTCACTTCCACTTAATATTTCACTTCCCAACACTATTTAGTCAGTCTCTAATATAGTGCTCCCTCTTCAGAAGGTTCTTCATTATAAAGTTGCCACTGATTAAACATGACAGCTCCCAGCTGTGCTGTGCTGGGATCTGTGCTATAAACTGTATAAACTCTGTTCTTGCTGGAACACACCCCTCATTACTCCCCATCAAAAGATTTAGAGTAGTAGCAGCTCTATACCAGAAAAAAGCAATAAAGTATCTCCCAAATTTTCCTGCTCATGCATCATTTTGAGACCATTTTTGCTTAGCTTGTACAGTTCCTGCAGCCCCTGCAAGAGGGATCTTGGGATAACAAGACAGCCTGGGGGCATTGCACTGACACAAAACATCTACAACTTGTATCTGCAACTTGTAATCAGGGAAAACTTGAAACAGTCAGGGAATCTGTAAACAAAAGTTAAGTTCTAGAAAATTCCAAGAAACTGGTTGATCATTTCTTGAGATCTACTAATGAAAAGCACTCTATAAAAGCTAGGCATTAGTATTATTAATGTCAGAATAACTAAATGGTACAGGCCTTTTCTACAGTGTTAAGGTATGAGATAATTAGTCTATGAGCCTTTAAACACATTAGTCACCTTTCCATTTAGTTGAACATGATCTGTTTGGTTCCATTGTCAAAATAGTTTTGTTGCCGGCCTCCCTCAGATCAGTCTTCTCTATGGTGCAGTGGCCCTTGCCTGGTGGAGGGAGGTGCTGGTTGGACTTCTGTGTGCCAGTGGAGATTATTTTAACTCTAGCATTTGTTTCAAAAGTTAAAATATGCTATTTTGGTGGGATGCAGACTAAAAATAGACCCAAATCATGGATCTGGATACATAGAGATAGATTCCATGCTCTGATCTGTCCCCTTTTCTAGTGAACTAGCACTGCATGACTTCATTTCACCAAAGTGTGCCTTGCAAACATTAGGATAAGTGTCAGTCCATATAGTGTCATAAACACCTGTTTCTTTTTTTTAATGAGTTTGTTTCAAATAGCCCCACAAAAATCTCAAAACTAAGAATAGTCAGGTTTATATTACCTCTGTATTTGGCACTAGTGAGACTGCTACTGGAATATGGTGTCCTTTCCTAGTGTGAACCATTCAAGAAGGCTATTAATAGAGGCAGAGGTTCAGAGAAGAACCATGCGGATGATTAAACTATTGGAAAATGTGCCTTATAGTGACAGACCCGAAGAATTCAATATACTTAGCTAATTAAAGAGAAGGTTGAGAGGTGCCCTAATCTGAGTTTATAGATACCTATAAGGGGAACAGAAATTTGACAGTTTTCCAGACAGAGATATAACAAGATCCAATGATGTTTAAATGAGCTGGTGTAATATCACACCATTAGTTAAATCAGCACAATGTGTGTGTGCAGACAAACCTTCAGAAAGACAACATTGCGTGGTTTACATTTGATTCACAGTGTGATTGTTCCCTTTGTAACCATAAGGGCTATAAACTTATTTATATTTTTAACAGAGAGTTTAGATCATCTAGTCACTAAAAAGGGACTTCAGGTGTCTAACACTACAGTCTAGCCATCTCATACAAACAGAATACAAAACTAATGATTATCTTAAATAGATTCTAGATTCTATTTCACATCCAAAATTTCCCATCATTTGCTGCTGTCCCAATGTTAAATTACAATGGAGCTGTGACAGATATGGCAATATCCTGAACCATCCTTACTGAATTAAGTTTAAGTATTTTTGGAGTACATTGTATTAAAAAAGCAAACATTTATGTATTATTATGGGATTGTAAGAAACATCTCTAATGAGGACTCCTGCCTAATGTAAACCCTGGGAAGTGTTATGAACTTCAAAGAACTGTTTGAAACAATGTGAACTGTTAAAGTGAAGTGGGTATACTAGTGAAGTGGGTATCCTAGTGAAGTGGGTATCCTAATCCTGACTGATTATTACCTGTTAACCATCTCTAAGGATCAAAGATCCAAACTATATAAAGGAAGAAAGGAACTCAACTTCTGAGTGGGCTTGTTCTGAGTCAGGGTGGTGATAAATTTGTAATCACAGGGAAACCCCTGGAGGTGGGGAGTTAAACACTATACACCCACAGAATTCCTTGCTGGAGTTGCAGTGATCTTATTAGCATGCATGTAGGGTTTTTAAAAAAATGTATCTGAAATATGTTTTCACCTTCAGAATAACTGAGTTTGCCTAGAAAGAGCTGTATGGCGACTTAACAGTGGTAATTATGCTCTTAATAGCCGCTGAGGTAGAAAGGAAAAGAGGCCTGCTTAGGGAGTCTGACTGTGCTGGGGAATTCACAGTGCAGGCAGGGAACTGTGCAGACTGGGAATACCCTGGTGAGGAGGGAATGAGATGTGTTTCTCCACCCAAGAAACACTATGGCTGGGGAGTTGGAAACCTAAGAATAGGTGCCATTAGTGGACAATAAAGAGGGAATGCAGATGCTAACTGTTACAGTTCAGGGCAATGGCATCTGTGTTCCCTCTCCATGGTTCCACAATAGCACCCACTCTTTGGCCAGTGTCTGGACTTTGCTTCCTCTCCAGGGGCTATAAACAGTGTAATTGTCAGAGATATGTTACCACACAGGTTTTTCTAAGGGTATGGTTACACTTACAGGATTATAGCGCTATTGGTTATAGCGGTCCCCTTATACAGCAATATGTATAGCGCTATTGTATGTCCACACTGAGACGTGCCAGCGGTATAGCATGGCCACATTTGCAGCACTTAATGCGGCATTAAAAGCAGCGCATTAGGGCATGTATCCCACAGTGCACCTCTTCCTGATCTGGCGCAATGCCTTGTGGTAGGGGGCTTCACTTGCGGGGCGTTCTGCATCCTGTTCCAACTACCCATGATGCTTCGTGGCATATCCCAGCAATCCCTGGGTTTCCGTCCACCTCAGGTGCCATCTTTCAACAGTTTCAGCAAAGCGCGCTCCGTGTTCCATTTTCGTGTGCCGCAATGAATCCACAACTGCTGAGGGACATGCTGACGACTGTCGCCAGCACATCTCTGTGTGCAGTGGAATTAATCCTTGACATGCAGGATGACAGTGATGAGTCTGAAGACGAGATCGAAGCGGTGAATGCATTTGACACGAAGCTTCTTGTCTCATTAACGGACATGCTCACAGCCGTTGAACGCCGCTTCTGGGCACGGGAAATGAGCACTGAGTGGTAGGATCGCATCGTCATGCAAGTGTGGGACGATGAGCAGTGGCTGCAAAACTTTCGCATGAAAAAAGCCACTTTCATGGCACTGTGTGCTCAACTCGCCCCCCGCCCTGCGGCACAAGGACACCAGATTGAGAGCTGCTCTCCCGGTGGAGAAGCGGGTGGCTATCGCGATCTGGAAGCTGGCCACCCCAGACAGCTACCGATTGGTGGCCAACCACTTTGGGGTGGGAAAGTTGACCGTTGGAGTTGTGCTTATGCAAGTGTGCAGGGCCATTAATCGCATCCTTCTATGAAAAATCGTGACTCTGGGTAACGTACATGACATTGTTTCTGGCTTTGAAGAAATGGGTTTCCCTAACTGTGGAGGGGCGATAGATGGGACCCATATACCTATTCTGGCGCCTGCCCACCTAGCAGACGAGTACGTTAACCAAAAAGGGTACTTCTCCATGGTTCTCCAGGCGCTTGTGGATCACCGTGGGTGTTTTACTGACATTAATGCAGGCTGGTCTGGAAAGGTACATGACGCTCGCATCTTCCACAACACCAGACTGTTCATGAAGCTGCAAGCTGGGACTTTTTTCCCAGACCAGCGGATCCCCGTGGGGGAAGTCGAAATGCCCATCATGATTCTTGATGACCCCACTTGCTCTTTAAAGCCCTGGCTCATGAAACCCTACACAGGGATCCTGGACAGCAGCCAGAAAAGGTTCAACTACAGGCTTAGCCGGTGTTAAATGACTGTGGAGTGTGCTTTTGGGTGTCTCAAGGCGCGCTGGCGCTGTCTTTATGGGAGGCTAGACTTGGCTGAGGGTAGTATCTCCGCGGTTATTTCTGCATTCTGTGCCCTACATAATCTTTGTGAGTGTAAGGGCAAAGGCTTCACTCAGGCATGGTCCTCGGAGGTTCAATGCCTGGAGGCCACATACGCACAGCCAGAGAGCAGGGCTCTTAGAGGGGCCCAGCGCGAGGCTGTTAGGATCAGGGAAGCCTTGAGGGAGCATTTTGAGGCTGAAAGCCAGTTCTAAAGGGAGGTGCGGAGGGAGGGAGGGAGGCAGGGAGTGTGCATTCTTTTAATAGGAACAGGCATTTGGTTTTCTGTAGCCTCTAATAATCTATGTACATTGAATAAAGAAACCCATTTATTAAGAAGACAATTCATTTATTCAACAGCTACTTCGGTTGCTGAAAGAAAATATTTTGATGCATGTGAGGGGGAAGCAGGGGGAGGTGCAATTGGGGTGGGATGGGGTCAGTCAGAGATTGGAATATGTCCGGATCTCTGAGTCTCCAGTGCCCTCACAGTTGCCGTGTCCCCCGAACTCCATTTGCGGAGGGCAATAAGGCATGTTATTAGGGGTTGACTGCAATGGATAAGGGTCCTGGGTTGGGGGGTTGTTCGGTGAAGACAGAGGGGTTGGAGGCAGCGGTGGATGGTGATAACCATATAGCTGATGATAGTGGCCTGGAGAGTACAGAGGGCCAGAAGGGGAAGGGTTTTGGGGCAAATGATAAAGGGGGCAGAGAGCGTGGTGCTTCTCCTCCTGAAGGGTGCCAATCCGCTGCATAGTCTCCAGTTGAAGCTGCAGTAATGAGAGCAGCTTATCGGTGCTTTTCCGCCGGTGACTCTTCTTCTCCTGCCGCGCCTTCTCCCTCAGCTTGCTCTGATCCTCCCTCCACCTCTGTGTTATTCGATTCTCCATTACAGCCTGTTGCATTACTTGCTGTACTAGATCCTCTTTGCTCTTTTGTGGCCTCTTCCTCAGTCGCCTCAGCCTGTCAGCTGCTGATAACAGCGATGGCACAGGGCTCAAGGTCGATGCTTCTAAAAGAAAAAGATACATGTAACAGTGGCTCCCTTGTAAACAGCAGACATGCCTATGATTCCCCCACATTCCCCGTTTGCCTGTCCCACAGAGAGCACACAGACAACAGAACCGCTGCCATGGTTAGTCCTCTCCAGAGGCAGGGGGAATGATTGTTTCCCTGCCGTGCTGTGCTGTGGCGAGGGGAGGGGGAGTGAGTGCCGGGAAGTGGTGGGAGCCCTACTCTGAACAGCAGGGGGAATGATTGTTTCCCTGCCATGCTGTTCTGTGGTGGGAGGGTGGGGTGAGTGCCGGGAAGTGGCAGGAGCCCTACTCTGAACACTGTTCCAACATTCTCCATAGGTGTTTGTCCTGGAAGATATCTCATTGCTTTGGGTCACTGAGGAAGAAAGGGAGGGGCTTTTAATGAGATGCGGCCTCCACCCAGGGTCATATGCAGCTTGCCTCTGTGCAGCAATGCTCCCTCCACCCATTGTAGCACAGTGGCGGAGACTAGTGACCGGGACCGGGACGGGGGCCACACTGGCTTTCCCGGGAAACCTGCGCAGGCGCATTGCAAGCGCTCTTATTGAGACCTTTGAAGAGGTTACTGATGATGACTACTGCAATGTGATAGACTACATCAGTGCTCTATTCCACATGTAGGCAAGCATGCAAGCATCCCTTTCCACCCCAAGCTGCCTGCCTTCCCAATAGAAAAACAGCTTTACCTCCGCAATCCGCTGCTGTGCTGCCCCCTGCAACCGCCGGACGTTGTGGCTGGCTGCCCTTCTCCTGGCTTGAGAAGAGCTCCTGGCTGCATGCGTCCAGGACTCCTCTGTGCCCTGGGTCGCTCCTGCCTCCTCCTCATCCTCCTCCTCTTCGTCCTCCTCATCACCCCCCCACCTTCACCTGTGGGCTGGGAAGTGTCCGTGGTGGTCGATGGAGTGACCATAGGATCACCACCAAGTATCGCGTGCAGCTCCTTATAAAATCTGTAAGTCACCGGGGCTGCCCCGGAGCGGCCGTTTGCCTCGCGGGCTTTGCAATATGCATTCCTAAGCTCCTTTACCTTAACACGGCACTGCAGAGTGTCCCGCTCATGGCCTCTTTCCG
This sequence comes from Dermatemys mawii, assembly GCA_007922305.1. Taxonomy (NCBI): domain Eukaryota; kingdom Metazoa; phylum Chordata; order Testudines; family Dermatemydidae; genus Dermatemys; species Dermatemys mawii. The sequence continues at coordinate 14,489,632 of ML677386.1, read as the reverse complement.
CCAATGCCCGTGATATCTGCCCATAGGTATGATAATTCCTGCGGCTAGACCGCAGCTGAGACTGAACAGCCTCTTCCCCACAACAGCTGATGAGGTCCAGCACCTCGCTGTTGCTCCATGCTGGGGATCGCCTGTTGCGAGGAGGCATGGCACGTGGAGTCATGATCAATTAGAATGATCACCTGCAAGGATTCCCTGAGAGCACGCCATGCTTGGCTGGAGCAAACAGGAAGGGATTTTGAAATTTCCCTGAAACTTTAAAGGGCGGGTCTGACATGTGGTCACCTGAGGACAGGACAAAAGAGTTTTCAAGTGATGACCAGAGTGGCTCGAACCGGAATTATGGGATGGGCTGGAGGCCAATTAATGCGCAGTGGGTGTCCACATTCTCGCTGTAGCACTACAGCAGCTGCGCTACAGCCCTTATTCCTCATGCGGAGGTGGATTACCAGGAGCGCTATAACTCTGTGGTTATAGCGCTCTACGTGACTTGACAGTGTGGACGGGGAGGAGCTTATAGCCCTCCTGGGGGCTTTATAGTGCTATAAAGTGCCAGTGTAACCATGGCCTAAGCAATTACATGTATTCTTACAATGAAAAAATTACAGAGAAAACAGTAAAATAAATGAACCTACACACATGCTAATAAGCTTATTAAAGATCGCCACCCAACTCCAAAAAGGGCTCTGGCTGGTGATCAGTCTTTCAAACCCCAACAAGGGTTTTTTCTGTACTTACAAATTCATTATCGCTTTAGCTCAGAGCAAGAACATCTATGAATCCGAAAGTCCCTTCTTTATACAGTTTGGGCCTTTGAAATGTGACCAGTGATCAGCAGACAGTCTTTTCCTCAAGGTATAGCTTTAAAAGGCTTGGTTTTCGCATAACTTGAGGGGATACGTTTGCATCCACCTCTCCCTAGAGATTTCCTGGGAAACCAACTTAACTTTGTGTATTCCAAAAGTCCATTCTTGGCTTGCGCATTTTGAAACAAATATTGGAAACACTCTTAATACTTCCCAGGATCTACGTTAGTCACATCTCCCCACCCCATGGAAGTTCACACAATTCCACAATACATAAGCTTTGCATTTGTAATATAACGGACTCCAAAGCAACATACATTTCATTCAATAAGGTTTTTCAGAGATGTTGCAGGAAATTGCCATATCTGTCATGCATTCCACATTTTCTTTATATTTATTTCTCTAGGGACTCTATTACCTATGAGCATTTAACTGAGCTGCTCAGATCATTGCTAAGTAAAATATATCTTTGTATTTAAAATATGATCCAAGGGCAGCAAATCTGTCTCTCTCTCTAGAAGATTTCTGTATATTTGTATAGTTTAGTCACAGAATGATTTTTATCCATTGCTCTGCTTAGAGTGTGTGTTAACCATGATGATTTGAAATTAGACCAATATCACCTAGATTTTCTTTACTAGTGTAGAACTGGGGAATATTTAAACCCACACTTTTTAAGTACCAAAAAAGTCTTTGGTGGCAGCAGAGTAAAAATTACACTTTTATGTGAAGGAGGCAAAGTGAAATTATATTTGCTATTGACAGAGATTAGATATTAGCAAGTGTCCATATAAGGATATGTGTATGTTTCCATGAGGCATCGAGTGCACGTAGCAAGAGGACTCTGATTCAAGGGAAGCCCTTTAAAGTGCCTGGAGTTATGTCTACACTGGGAAAATGAATTTGTGTTTAACCTGATTTAAAACTTGTAGTCCATTTAGCACCTAGTAGAGAAAAAATGGGATTTATGAAAGGATTAGCTGGCTACAGTCAACTTTAGGGTTCATGCATAGGAATAATTAGATCAGAAATAAAATTCTGTAGCCATGTGACAAAGTACATAGCATAAATAGGAATTAGTCAAATGTCGTTAAATCACAGACCAACATTTATTCTCAAACTATGGTTGAACAATTGTGCACAATGAATCAGTTAATGTGCTTGGGTAATTCTGAGACGGGGACGAAGTGCTAAACTTGCTGTATAATTTGCGACACTCTAGAACTGACTTTGCTCTCTACTGACTGACTCTGACTGGAAAAATATGACTAGCAATTGAGTTAGTTTCTAGAAAAAGCTTTAACAATTTTGATAGCTTATAAAATGAATTTGTTATTATATTAATAAACTATGAAACTGCTACTAAGGTGAATGGCATAAGGGGGTTACTCATCACTAGACAAAACGTGGTAACTCTTCTTCAGCACAGTGAAATACCTCCCATGTTGAATTTAAATAATTTTAATGACAATCTTAGATGAATGTGATTTGCACATGAATAGTAAGCATGTCTAATAGATGTTTAGCAAAACAAAAAAAATGCTAATTGTGTGAAAAATAAGTTGTAAAGGACTAACTGGTGACTTGATTTTACCAATTAGACAAGAAGCTGATCTTGCAATATGTAGAAAGTTGGATCAGAGAGACAGTTGTGTACTGAAATGTTATGATATGTGGAACTCTTCATGGATACAAATTAATAAAACTCATTTTTGAAGAAGCAACCCTGAAAGGCTGTGACTCATTCTAACTGAAAGTGTCTGTATTTAATCACTTGCTTTTAACAGTTTTCTACTATATTTGTTAGCCAGAACATGAACATTTGTTGGTTTTAGGGCCTAGGCAGTTATTGCAAGTCTTTCAGAGTAACAAAAATGCTGTTTATTTTGCCATGTGAATGTAGTTGGCAAGTAGCCTACTTAGGTTAAAAAAAATAAATGACACATATTCAAGACATAAAAGTGATAACTGTAAAATGGGGATAATGGTACTTCCCTACCTCAAAGGGGTGTTGTGAGGGTACATACTTGAAAGATTGTGTGGCACTCAGAAAATATGGTGACAAGTACTTTCATGACTCCGAAGAGAAATAGATAAAACATACTGGGAGAGAGAATACATTAGTTTGTAAAAATAAGTTCAACATAAAAGTGTTGGTAATAAATAAAAATTCAAACGGAGGGAAGAAAATCTAATTTATATACTGATCTTTTTAGATATTCCATTGCTCCTCATTAAAATAATAATGGGGGGGGGAGAATCCCCCACTAACCTGTAAATGCCAAACTGTCCTGATTATATCAACATCCAGCTTCTGATCATTTTAAAATCCTCTGAGTGTGTGTGTGATAATCATTGCATACACATGTTCATGTAAATAGGTGGTTATTTACCTATGAAATTATTGTAGGAAGAAAAACAGACACCAAACATAAAACCAAAACAAGACAAAGCCCAATGCCCCACTATCTGTATTTGTGTCTCCTTTCTTTGTGCGGAGGAAAAACTCTGAGGCATGACCACGCAGTAGTGCACCCCAATCCTGTAAAGGCTAAAGGCTTGCATAACTTTTGCCCACTATGAATTGTCCCAATCACTTCTTTGGAGAAATTGTGAATGAAGGTAAGTGCATGAAGGTAAACACATGCTCAAGTCTTTGTAGGTTCAGGGTCTTGGTCACTTGCATATCCAATCATAACTTGAAGGAAGGATCTAACTCTAAGGAGAAGCTGAATTTTGATCTGACAAGATAAATATTTTTTATTTTTTTGCCTAAGAAGTACAAAGCACCAAAGAATCTGAACTAATTTTCATGGAACTGAGCTCAGCAGTTATTAGTCATATTCAATGACTGTTTTTTAAAAAAAGAAATAGAATTCAGCAGGTTGATTCTCCACTCACTTATGTAGGTTTTATGATGATGAAATTACCTTTAGCTCATTTAAATTACTCTGGTATAGAACAGGTGTAATCAAGAAGAGAATTAAGCCCAAGATGTCCATTTAAAATACATCATCTTTTGAAAGTACAGGCATGTCACGTCTTAGGCGTATTTAACTTACGCGATTTCCGCTTTATGCGGTCGGCAAAAAAAAAAAGAAAGGGGGGGAAATTTTTTTAAAAACTTTTCTGTAGGGGGAGCGATTTCACCTGTCATTGAAGTCAGTGGGTTCTGGCTATACATGGTTTCCGCTTTACGCGGTAACCATGGAACAGAACCCTCACGTAAGACGTGACATGCCTGTATACGCTCTTGAGCTCTGTATCAAAGCAATGTTACATATTTCAAGAGTTTTTAAATGAGAATTTGTTTTACATTCTACAGTTTGCAGTAAAAGAATATCAAATAAATTCAGTGCAATTGAATTCAACTTCCTATGTAGCGTGGCAGCCTCTTCCCTCCCCAGTCTAAAAAGCTTGCTAAGAAATGCTGGTTATACTGGCTAGGCCTTTCCTGGCCTTAAGGAGGACTCACACTGAGATTTCTTGTTGGGTCACAGAGAGATTAGTTTAAGTGAAGCATTATAGGATCTGGCCTAAGGGTTGACCTTTATGGTGGTAGCTCTGTATCTATCAATGGCTAGTATACATAGCCCCATACAGGTTATTCTGACTCGTAATAGGAGCATATTCTGTGGGTGGCATGTAGGCTACACAGCAGGTGCCCTTTAACTGCTTTGCTGTTTGTGGCTGTGCCTGCCTCATTATGACTGTTTATAGAACCTGCCCTGCAGCTACGACAATTTGGCTCCGAGAACAAAATAAATAATGTGATTTTTAACTGATGATGGTAAATTACGTTGTTGGATCTCAGTGCCATATATGACTTCTTCTGGATTAAATTAAGATTTTTTTTTTTTAGAAAATCTTAATTGTTCTAGAATACATTTATTTTTTCTTGACTTTGGTTTTAAAGATTTTGGAACAGGTAAAACAAAGATAATGCCAAAAAGCTTTTTATACCCGTGGTAAAGGTGAATTCAGCAAAGAACTAAGCATGTGCTTAGTTGTAAGCACTAGAGTGCATGTCCGAAGTTAGGCTTGTGCTCAAGTGTTCTGTAGGGACAGATGTAAGCATTTTCTTAAAGTTAGGTATGTACTTTAAGTGCTTTGCTGAACTGGGGCCAAAATAAAGAAATAAGCACTGTTTGAGGATCATTTGAAAGACTCGGAAATATATACAACAGAGTCCAGTTCTGCTCTACAGAAGTAAATCAGTTGTAATATCTTAAAATAGCTGATATAAATTTACTTAGGGCCTGATCCAGAGAGTTGCTGAGCACTGAAGTCACAATATTCTAGGAAATAAAGTATTTCATTTGCTTTAATTATGTTCTATAATATAGTTTGCAAGATACTATGGTTTTCCTTTAAATTCAAGGCTGCTTTTCCAGTAGACGAATTCTATTTGGAATACTACAAGTACAGTACTAGTACCTGTGCCATGAATTTTAATTACCAAAATGGAATTTTCAGTGGAAATTTTAGAAGTGGCCTGCCTTGCTGCCAACTGGCCAACTAGTTTTGGAACAGAGTGGCAGGTTTTTGGGGTCATTGGTCTGTCACCTGAAACAAATACCAGGCAAATAGGAACCAAGAATAACTATCTGAAGGAAGGATTCTAATGGAGTCTACTGGAATTTCTATCAAATGATCACACTAGGAACCCCATTCCCCCACTTCTTCCACAACCATCTTTGTGCTTCCTTAGCTGGTGCAGCTCAGTTGAGCTCATTAGGCAGTCATGAGACTGAGTGGGCACAGCTGCAGGGCCTTATTCCTTACAGAGATAGCACAAATGGATTTGGGTGGTAGGAATAATGGCTAATACATCATGAAAGGCTCGGGGTTATTGGAAAAGGAAAGTTTAGAACCACTGCAATAGTCTTTAATGATCAGTATATTAATTGAGCCTTTGAGGAAGGAGAACACCAGTTGGGTACTGAAGAACCTAGAAATGTGTCCTCTAGGGACCTTCATTTTATTCATCTGTGTTAACCATCCACAAGGTCAGGTTAGAGCTGAACACCAAGGTAAGCTAGTTTGATGTGTAATTAGACTTACTGAGTTAAGGAAGAGTGTTTGGGAAAGCTGGGATAGTCTAACTTGGTTTTGTCTAAATCTGGTTCTGTAACAAGGATTACCAAAGACCAGTAAAATATTTATATCAACATTAAGGTATTTCTACCCCAGGTGTTCCTTCCCTTAAAGATGGCAGTGCTGCTCTTGGTGTAGTGTGTACATATCCCATAATTTGTAAATATGAGGGATTTCCTTCACTATATGAATGGAATTGAAAGTATGGAACAGGAAAGAAGCCTAATCTCAACCAGCCCTGTAGAATGACATGTACCAATATATTTATATTGGGGGAACAGGGAGGTAACTCTTAGCACAAAGCACTCCATATAAACAAAACAGATATTTTTTTTGGTGGGAATATATATAAAATTCAGTTTTACTCTCTAGAAGGAACTAATAATTCTCTTGGTGTAATTGGTATTCTGGACTGGAGGAATCAGATATGACAACATGTATTTAGTACTTTTCATCCCAAAGGATTTCAGAACATTTAAGCAACAGTGCATAATGGTTTGTGACAGACAGAAGAATGCTGTCTCCAATTGAAATGTAAGGATAGACAGAATGTAATGGCTTAGAATGTTTATTTTTTTTCAGTTTTTTAGATCACACAGCACTAAGATTTCACCTCTCAAATCGAATCAGTCAGCCAATAACACTGTGCTCTAATACATCCAGGGGTATTGACAGAAGAAAGAGTGCCTCCTAATAAACCTTCACCATCATTTTCTACACAACTCTGAGTTTCTTTGGAGGTCTCCCATCTAAATATTGATCAGATCTAACACAGCTTAGTTTATGAAAAGATCATAGCTTGAGGTGAATTGCTCTGAAGCATTCTGCATGGTAATGCCACAATATATGTGATACTTCCCTACTCATTTGCATTGGTTACTGAATTGATTTTATTCTTATTACATTTTATATATATTTTTTTCTTTCATCTCTTGTTGCGTTGAAAGAGCTTCCGTAACAGTATAGCTACAAGTAGATGGTGGTGTGTTGTTTGCCTGTTTCAGTCTTTTGATGGGATGTGAAAAGCATTTTCTTGGAATATGTAATTGATATAAAAAAGGAAATAAGGACAACCTGGGGGATTACAGAGCAGTCAGCTTAACTTCAGTACACAGAAAGATAACGGAGCAAATAATCAATCAATTTGCAAACACCTAGATGATAATAAGGTGATTAGTAATAGTCACCATAGATTTGTCAAGAACAAATCATGTCAAACCAGCTTTCTTTGACAGGGTAACAGGACTTGTAGACGGGAGGGAGTGGTAGCTGCGTTACAGCCTTACTAAAGTAAAGATATGTCTATGCTACAGCCTTTGCCGGCATAACGTATGTCACTCAGGATGTGAAACCCCTGCCCCCTGAGTGACATAAGTTGCACTAATATAAATGCTCATGTGCACAGCCTTATGTCGGTGGGAGAGCTTCTCCTGCTGACATAGCTTCTGCCACTCAGGAAGGTGGTTACTATAAGGGGAGCACATAACTACTTTCTGGGAAAGGTTTTCTAAGCAATTATCAGTGGTTCACGTATCAGCTGGGGTCCAGGAGGGATCCGTTCTGCTCTCATTCTGTTCAATGTCGTCTTCAATGATTTAGATAATGACCTACAGAATACACTTATAAAGTTTATGGATGATACCAAGATAGGAGGGGTTGCAAGTGTTTTGGGAGATAGGATTAAAATTCAAAATGATCTGGACAAACTGGAGAAATGGTCTTTAGTAAATAGGATGAAATTCAATAAGGACAAATGAAAAGTACTCTACTTAGGAAGGAACAATCAGTTGCACACATACAAAATAGGAAGTGACTACTTAGGAAGGAGTATGGTGTTAAGGGGAATGGGAATATAGTGGATCACAAGCTAAATATGAGTCAACAATGTAACACTGTTGCAAAGAAAGTGAACATCATTCTGGGATGTATTAGCAGGAGTGTTGTAAGCAAGACCCTTACAGCAAGACCCAAGAAGTAATTATTTTGCTCTACTCTGTGCTCATTAGGAATCAGCTGGAGTACTGTGAGTTCTGGGTGTTCTTTTGCTCTACTCTGTGCTCATTAGGCATCAGCTGGAGTACTGTGTCGAGTTCTGGGTGCCACATTTCAGGAAAAATGTGGATAAATTGGAGGAAGTTTAGAGAAGACCCACAAAAAATGATTAAAGGTTTAGACAACATGACCTCTGAGGGAAGATGGAAAAATTGGGTTTGTTTTCTCTAGAGAAGAGAAGACTGAGGAGGGACATAACTGTTTTCAAGTACATGAAAGGTTGTTACAAGGAGGAGGGAGAAATATTGTTTTCCTTAATCTCTGAGGATAGGACAAGAAGCAACAGGTTTAAATTATAGCAAGAATGTTATAGTTTCCACATTCCTAACTATCAGGGTAGTTTAACTACTGGAATAAATTGCTTAGGGAGGTTGTGGAGATTTTTAAGAGGAGGTTAGAGAAAAACCTATCAGGGATAGTCTAAATAGTACTTAGTCCTGCCTTGAGTGCTGGGGACTGGATTAGAAGACCTGTTGAAGTCCCTTCCAGTCCTATGATTCTATATACTAAAAGATGCTCTACCTTATGCTGGTTCTAGTTTTAAATGAAAAGAGCAAATTTAATTTTAAAATGCATTTGCAAGATTTTCAATGACTCCACAAAGCAATTCTTTTGGAATATAAAGTGACTTAATCCTGGTTATATTTTTCATGATAATTTTTTGACTCTTAGAATCGTAAGAGATAGGGTTTGTAGAGACCTAAAGAGGTCATCTAGTCCAACCCCCTGCTCAAAGCAGGACCGACCCCAACTAAACCATCCCAGCCAGGGCTTTGTCAAACTGGGCCTTAAAATCCTCAAAGGATGGAGATTCTACCACCTACCTAGGTAACGCGTTCCAGTGCTTCACCACCTCCTAGTGAAATAATTTTTCCTAATAGCCAACCTAAACCTCTCCCACTATAACTTAATACCACAGCTTCTTGTTCTGTCATTTGCCACCACTGAGAACATCCTAGCTTCATCCTCTTTGGAATCCCTCTTCAGGTAATTGAAGGCTTCTGTCAAATCCCCCTCACCCTTCTGCACACTAAATAAGCCCAGTTCCCTTAGCCTCACCTTATAAGTCATGTGCCTCAGCCTCCTCCTAATTTTTGTTGCCCTCTGCTGGACTCTCTGCAATTTGTCCACATCCTTTCTGTAGTGGGGAATGGAAGGGCCAAAACTGGACACAATACTCCAGATGTGGCCTCACCAGTGCTGAACAGAGGGTAATAATCACTTCCCTCGATCTGTTGGGAGTGCTCCTACTAATGCAATATGCTATTAGACTTCTTGGCAACAAAGGCACAGTGTTAGTTCATATCCAGCTTCTCATCCAACTACCCTAACTAACTTCTCAAACTATAAACAGTTCTATATCCCTGATAGGGAAAAAAGCCTCCTACTTTGTATCTCATTATTTAACACACAGCAGATGTACATGCAAAATATAATTAGGGCATGGGGGCATTTTCTAAAAAGTAGTGGTATAAAAGAGTTTTGCAAATTTGAACTTGCTGTAAATGAGTTGATCCCATAGCACCTTGCAACTCCTGATGATCTGACCTGTTCCTTCAGTTAGGGGAAAACTCTTCGCAGGTCAGTCTAGACAGGATCAATGGTGTCAATGTTGTTTTTCAAATCCTCATGACACAGGACAGAATGCAGAAGGTAGCTGTCCCATTAGATAGGGGAGTACAGGTATGTCTTGGGAATTTAAATAAAATGGTTGTGAGGCTGAATAAAATTTAACAGGAAAAGAGGAACAAAGCTGGGTCCTCCAGGCCTACCTAGAGAGGCCTCACAAAAGCAGCCTCTCAAATAATGGAGCTGCAGGATCTGAGCAGGTCAGTTCCTAGCTAGGGCCAGAGGGGGAAGCTCAAGGGATAAGCAGAGTTTGATTTTTGACTGAATTTGCTTAAACTGGGCAGGGGGTGGGGGGAGGAAAGGAGGATGGTGGGGGGGGGGGGGGGGGGGAGAGAGAGAGAAAGAGAGAGAGAGAACATGAACCTGGGAACTTTAACCCTGAGGTAAGGAGTGAAGATGAAGAGATTGAGGGAAGTATCAGCAATTCAATTCAAATGAGGTGTATGTGGCTGCTGTTTATAAGGTCCCTGGTTTGAATCTGGAGTACATTGCAGAGGGTAGAAATCTTATATTAAAGGTTTAATCCTGGACCCATTGAAATTAAAGTCAAACTTCCAACAGATGTCAATTAGGCAAGGATTTCACCCCCAAATTGGCAGTGATGAGGAGGTCACCAGAGACGAGTGGTGATCCTATAGCTGGAGTTGTAGAACCTGCTGCCTAAAGCCATATCCAGTCTCTCAAAAAATCTAGGAGAAGGTACAGTCCAGAGTCCCTAATCCTAGGAGAGGCCTCTAGGGCCAGCTTCAAGGGAGGCTGTGACCTGCAGGCACCTCCCTTGAATCTGGGACTCCTACTGAACTGTTGCAGGGTACTTGGCGTCCCGTAGGAATGAGGCACACACACAGCTGTTGAATAAAAGTAGTGAGTTTACTGAAGACAAAAGTGGCACACCTGCAATGGGGGCTCCCTTCGTTGCTGCCACTGAAACGGGGAAAGCCCGACGCACTGGAGCAATGCTCGGGATGAAGCCCACTGCGCGTGGGAACACAGGCAGAGAAATAACAGGAACATTTGCATTTTATGCATACCTCATGAATAACTAATACCTTATTTCTATTTTATTAGTGTTACATAATGCAAGCAGGTATCTTATTAGTTTTGCACAAGGCAAGCAGGCAGGCGCTGGGAACTGGTTAACTCCGGCATGTGAAGTATGTGATAACAGAACAGGAACATGAACTATAATACCCTTTCATTCCCTGGAGTTGGGGGAGGGGAATGAGCACCCTTTCCTTTCCTGGAGTCGAGGGTGAGAGCTCCCTTAGCACTCCTCTGTGACAATGTCTTCTGCACCCTTACATGAACGCACCTTCAGGAGCTCTCGAGCTAGGTCTGCACACCTTTTGAGCTGCTAGATTCTCTTCGAAGCCTCCTCTTCCAACTGGAATGGGCTCTTCAAGTGCAGTGGGGCTGGACTGCCTGAACCCCGAACTGCTCCTTCAGTCCCAGTGTGGGGTTTAAATATTCCATCATATGGGCCATGCAAATTCCTGGAGGCTTAAAAATGTTTGACAAACATCTTCCCCCTAGCTGTTGTGATCATTTCTTTGCATTTGTATTCTGAAAATCAGTAAAGGCAATAGGTATATTTCTTATATGATGCTTTGTCATTAGAACTGCTTGAAACTTGTGTTACCAGCTCTTACTTTGTCAGATTTGCCCAAATGTCCTCTGTTTCAGAAACATTATGCAAACCTGAGCCCATTATAAAGTGGATTGGGACTGAGTTCCTTCTTCAGAAAGAAATCATGAGAAACTTGGCTTTTTTTTTTTTTTTGCATGGTTTTGAGTACCATCTACTCTGTAAGAGTACAAGAGACTCCAGGTAGTGCTGCCTAGCTGTTATAGTAAGTGAATAGGAACTAGACAGCTAATCAAATATATTTTAATGTTTCCAGTGAAAATATAAAGGAATTGAGCAGAATTGTTTTTGTAATGTATTTGATAACAATTTAGAATGTCAAATATTAAACATTCGAGTATACCTACAAAAGTAAGGTGGAGTGTTTGCACATTTAAAGACCTTTGCATAGTGCTCCTGGCCTTTCAGTAAAAAGACATTTGTATCTATGAAAGTCTTTCTGTGTGTGCTTAATGGAAATACTGAACTGTATCATGACCAGTTCAACTGTAATAACTTTTCAAAAATATAAAGGGGTTTTATTAAAGATAGCTCTCCTTTGCAAGCATTGTGTAGCACTATAAATGGAATGGACAAGTATTGAAACTGGCTGAATTTGTGTCTGTGAGCTGAAAGAAAAGCCCCCAAGACTAATTGCTTTCTCCAGAACCCAATCTTTGACATTGATGGGACTATCACTCAAGAGAGGCATGTTCCTAAGAAATACTGGAGAGAGAGGTCTTTTTTAAAAAAGAAACTTCTATGCTCTTGAGATTGGCAATACAAATTACATTTTACTAATAAATTACAAGCACATCTGGATTTTGTATTCCAAGAGTACATCAAATTCTTTGAAATGGATTTTACATAAGGATATCCATTCTAACCTACCCAGACCTGTAGAAAAGCTCTGTGGAGCTTGTAAGCTTCTCTCTTTCATCAGCTAAAGTTCATCCAATAAAAGATACTCCCACACCCACCTGGTCTCTGTCCACCTAATAATACACTATTTTATTTATCTGTAATATAAGAGACCAAGCTTTATGAAAGATTTACGTGTCGCTGGAACTTTTGTAAAATCAAGGTTTACCTTCAATTATAAGGCTCTCTGGCATTTTAAAAGATTCTTGTTTTGAAAGGTCTGACACCTTCTTTGTTTTCAAGAGCACTTTCATGTTTGATAAGGGTAAAATTGAATGTGAGTGTGTAATTACCAGTCTGTACCATAATGCACTTAAAAAGGGGCTGAATTCAGGGTGCACAGGCAACTTTAATTCTGGCTTTTCCTAACATTTGAGTCCTTTATTTTTGCACCTAAATAACTTTTAAAGTAGAAAAATCTTGTATTATATACATAATTATGTATTAAAATGTGTGGTTTAGTAGACCATAATTAGATGAGGGAAACCCTTTTGTTTGAAGTGAAACAAATATTTCCATGTGACATAAGGAACCTAACCACATATAATTTTGTGTTACTCAACCAAGTTCTAAAATTAGTGCAGGCTATGTGACTTATAAATTTGGACATAGCATTTTATAGATGTGAAGTATTTTTATTTTTAAACACTTATGCAAACTTGCAAGGGGTGGGCAATAGCTTCCTGAATTGTAGAAAAAATAAGTTTAAATGATGCTAAATTGGTCTATTTACATTTCACCAATCTTTAAGGTGCCACAGGACTCTTTGTCACTTTTACATTTCACCAGTTATGGAAGAAAATCTTAATTTGGTCCATCTTCAGCCCCATCTATAATCTCATTCATTAATATTGCTATTGATAACATGGTACCATTGTGCTGGAAGATTTTTGTACCTGTCTCCATTAAAATACTATATATTGGCACTGTAATATTCAAGATCATAAAATTCAATTCTGAATGAGAATCATTGCTTAAAAGGGAATTATTTCCATAGTCTATGCAAAGAATTAATACAATTGCAGTGTTAAGGTGAGGAATCCAGTCCTCAATTCAGGAAATACAAAATTGAGATTGGAAGTTCCATGTTAACTTATGCTTCTATCTTAAAATTAGGTCTCTTAGCATCACTGTGTAATTTCTCCAGTAACACTATATATAATGCAAACTTGAATTTCTTACATTCATTAAGTGGAAGTTAGAGACACAGATAGGGAAACATTAAAATCCCAACGTCTGCCACTCTGCAATGATTCCAGTACAGTAATAATAATTTGCCGAATACAGAGAGACACTGTACTTATTGCAGGTGCTTGCAGTGGGAACTTCAAAGTTTTTAAAATGAATCCCAATGTGTTTATTTGGAATGTCCTGCATAAATCACTTATGAATAATGTGGTCATTCCATATTCACGTCAAACCTCCTTTATCCTGCACCATTTTGTATGGAAGATATCAAATATGTATACACACATACACTGAATACAATCAAGTAAAAGTTGCCATGAAAAGAACAAGAAGGGGACATTTAAAGAAAATAAAAGCATGTTGCATTATAAAAAAGATGCAACACTTGCCCCACTCTACCTAAGGAAACTTGTCCTATAAGAAAGCTCCATGTCTAGTTGGCAGCTGGTATCAAGCGGAGTGCCCCAAGGGTCAGTCCTGGGGCTGGTTTTGTCAATATCTTCATTAATGATCTGGAGGATGGCATGGATTGCACCCTCAGCATGTTTACAGATGAGTCTAAACTGAGAGGAGTGATAGATACATGGAGGGTAGGGATAGGATACAGAGGAACCTAGACAAATTAGAGGATTGGGGCAAAAGAAATCTGAGGTTCAACAAGGACAAGTGCAGAGTCCTATACTTAGGATGGAAGAATCCCATGCCCTGCTACAGATTGGGACTGAGTGGCTAGGCAACAGTTCTGCAGAAAAGGACCTAGGCGTTACAGTGGGCAAGAAGCTGGATATGAGTCAATAGTGTGCCCTTGTTGTCAAGAAGGCTAATGGCATTTTGGACTGTATACTTAGGAGCAGTGCCAGCAGATCAAGGGATGTGATCATTCCTCTCTATTTGACACTGGTGAGGCCTCATCTGGAGTACTGTGTCCAGTTCTGGGCCCCACACTACAAGAAAGATGCGGAAATACTGTAAAGAGTCTAGCGGAGGGCAACAAAAACAATTAGTGTGCTGGAGTACATGACTTATGAGGAGAGTCTGAGGGATTATTTAGTGTGTAGAAGAGAAGAATGAGGGAGGATTTGATAGCTTCTTTCAACTACCTGAAAGGGAGTTCCAAAGAGGATGGATCTAGACTGTTTTCAGTGGTAGCAGATGACAGAACAAGGAGTTATGGTATCAAGTTGCAGTGTGGGAGGTTTAGGTTGGATATCAGGAAGACCTTTTTCGCTAGGAGGTGGTGAAGCACTGGAATGGATTATGTAGGGAGGTAGTGTAATTTCCTTCCTGGGAGGTTTTTAAGGTCAGGCTTGACAAAGTCCTGGCAGGGATGATTTAGTTGGGAATTGGTCTTGCTTTGGGCAGAGGGTTTGAGTAGATGACTTCCTGAGGTCCTTTCCAACCCTGATATTCTATGATTCCTATTTGGATCCTTTTCTGTGTGTTCAGAGGAATCTCTCTCACTCTTTCTCCCTGTTATAATGTTGTAGTTGTTGTGCTATTGTGTGGAGTCATGTGTGTTTTGTTTAATGAAAAAAAACAGTCAACCCATAACTGTTAAATTTTAGGTTACCACTGGAATTTCAAAGGTCACTTTGTCTCTTAAACACTTGACATTGTATTTTCTCCCTTACACAGGCACATAATAGAACACACAATGATATGCTACATTAGCCTAATTAGAGTGGGCCCAATGAACTGAAGATATTTTAGAGTCAAAACAAATGGGTAAAATGAGAGAGCAATAAATGTAAATATTGCAAATGATTTTTGGAATATTACAAAGAACGCTGTGTGTAGTTGTATCAATGAGTCTATAGAATTGGTATGCAAGTCATGCTAAATCAAAATGCTTCCATGAATATTTTTGACAATTCAATGTTTAAATGCTTTTATTTTCCTCTCAGTTAACTAGCAGTATTGTTTTCATCTGTCAGTCAGATTTTATACTATACTGACCTTCCTGTTTTTCTCCCATATAAATAATAAAAATCTAAGTGATGCTGCTGCTACTCTCTGAAGGGTTCAGTTCATAAGGGATTTGCATACTGAATGCTATGTGATCTGTCATCCAGACTCCACACGTTTGCTTGACAAATCAGGTCACAAAGCCCAGGTCTCTAAGGAAAACATCTGACCCCCAAAATAGGGAGCAAGAATGGGTGAGGGGATGTGGGCAGGAGGGAATGTTTCGAAATCTAGCTCTGTATTTTGCAGTTCAACTGTCAGTTCTACAGTCTTTAGTAGAAAATGCTGTAGTAGGTGTTGAAATGTGTTCCTGGTTTTGCTGCCCCTTGGAGAGGAGGGTGCTGGGTTCCTTCTTGGCTCCCCCAAGGCTCTGACAGATCAGTAGCCCTTACCTTTGTCCTCCACCATCTGAGGAAAATGAGCCAAGTAGCTATCCATCATAGCTGGAGGTGGGGCAACTGACCAGGAATGTAATGATGTCAGCAGCCCATTAAAATACTTTAATAGGAATGTTGTGGGGGCTGGGGAAGTGTGTTCTAGGAGGTATGGGGTAAGTGATAGTATAGGAGGGTTTGTGGTACATTCATAGGATGCAGTGGTAGACATATGTAGTCACTCTAACAAGAATACAATATTTGTGGAAAAAGAGAACCTCAGATGCTGTGATCTAAATAGTGACATTTTGTGGGAGGTTTTGTGTAAGCCTGCCATTGGTTTTAGCAGTAAACCATCTGTCTTAATCTGGAGATGATTTAATTTTTTCCAGAAAGGGCATTTTACTTGAGTTTCTTGTGCCTTTTGAAATGCTCTAATCTGTGTGAGTCAGGACTTCAAAATATTTTATCAGTAGGCCGAGCTAGAATGTCACCAAAACTGCAGATCCAGGGTAGCTTGTGCTTCCAAAATTGTTTTTCTTTTACATGCTGGGAAGATTAAAAATGAGTCCCAAATTGTACTTTCTCATTCTTTTGGGCATTCTCCTTCTGCAGGTTGTGACTATAGCCTGACATGATCTGCTGTATTTATTATAGTTTAGTTTACTGACTTCTCAAAATGAAGCATAAGTTTATCCTGGATAAATACCTCTTTATATTTTAGTAGGATTTTATTTTTTAATGAGATTTCACTTTCCCCAGATTGTGATTTGTCGAGTCCCTGTGCTGGCATTCCACTCTTGGAACTCCCATTGAGATCAGTCGGAGTTCTATGCACACATCAGTAGCAGAAGGTAGATTTGAGAGGACTAGACTGAAATGCTTTGGACAACTGAAAGCCAACATTCCGAGGACTTACTTTCATCAGGCTTTTTCCTACAGAAGCACTTGATAAAGCACCTTATTTTTCTACACATTTAACTTAGCATCGAAAGTATTAATGGATGCTAACTAATCTGAAAGAAACAAAAAGCAAAGTAACATACTGCTAGAAACCATATAAAATAGTAAATCATTTTCCAAACTCTTTTATTCCTTTGAGAGTAGGAATGGTCTGAGCGTAAGAGGAACTGAGTACTCAAATGCCCATTGACCTTAATGGGAGTTGCAAGTGTTCAGAGTGTCAGTGTTTCAACCTTGCATAGTGATGCAGTCTGGGTTTGATTTACCTTGTCAGCTGGACTCAGGTAGGTCTTGCTAATGCCAACTCAGTAGCCCCAAAAGATAGCCACTCCCTAAAGCAGAGAGAACTAGGGATAAGGAAGGAAAAGGGGATATTGTGAGTAGAATCGCTACAAACAGCATCATTGAGGAGGGACGTTGGATTGAGATTCACCTTTAACAATAAAGGAAACCCCAGGAAGCACCTGTCAAGGTGGGCCCCAAGATTTAGGGCTAGTTAACTTACTAAGGCCTCGATCCCACCAAGGGTTATACATGTGCATAACTGTATGAACAGTAAGTAGCTCCACTGAAGTCCATAGAACTACATGTAAAGTTAAGCATGTCCTTAAACATTATCAGGATTGGAGCTTAAGGAGATCTGGAAAACTCAAGTTGTGGGAATCAAACAAAGACAAGTGTAATTAGTGAATAGTGATATTAACAGTTCTAACCAAACTGACCAACAACATTCTAGAGTTTTCTGCCCCTACCCCTCCTTGATTTTCAATCTGTGTTAGAAATCCAATTTTTTCCAGTCCTAAATAGCTTGATTTTCACTCTAAGAAACAGCAAAGCAAGTGAAAGAATGTTTCTTGCACTGCTCTGAATACCAGAAACTCTTAAACCTGCTTGTGGTCATAAGGTTTTATCAATATAAAAACACATGCTTACAAATTATCTGACTGCTCTGTGACTTCTAATATACATTACTTTACCTGGGACAAGATGCAATATAGTGGCCAACCAAAGATTGGGGGGAGGAGAGAGAGAGAATATACTCTGAGTAAAATATCAATGATAGTGAGATGATACACCTAAAATAAATTATTTAATCTATAATTTAATTTTCCTGGTTTTAGATCAGTAGTACACAACAGGATAATTGTAGACTTGCTGTTTCTATCAGTTAGCAATGTGTTTTATGCAATAAATACAGGCTATTCCAGTGGCAATTTCCTGTTAAAATGCATTTTCTTTTCAAGCAATTCCTCCCATCTCTTCACCTCCCCTCAATAAAATCTGAACAATTCATCCTTTCAAAGCACTGGATTATGCAATGTTAACATAAACAAGTGTTATAATAGTGACAGAGAGTCCTATGGCAACTTAAAGACTAACTAAAGTATTAGAGCATAAGCTTTCGTGAG
This sequence comes from Dermatemys mawii, assembly GCA_007922305.1. Classification (NCBI taxonomy): domain Eukaryota; kingdom Metazoa; phylum Chordata; order Testudines; family Dermatemydidae; genus Dermatemys; species Dermatemys mawii. Next base: position 14,471,604 of record ML677386.1, on the reverse strand, counting down.
CTAATACCCACTTCGTCGGATGCAAGCGGTGGAAGGTATTATAATGACTGTCTAAAACCTTGATTTATGGAAATCAAACTGACAGCCAAGGCTGCTTATTCTGGAATGGAAAGTGCTACTCTGGAAGTTTGTATTGTGTATATAGATTGCTGACAAGGAGTGTATTTGCATCGAAACATAAAGACAATGTAGCATTTAAAGAACATAGCAGCGTGATCAACAGCATATGGGTAACATCTTCTGTAGCAACTAACAGAAAGTGATAACTTTCATTGCTGTTTTTGGAACATCTGATAGAATGTAAGAGATAATTGTATCCTTGCTGTATAACTTTTATTTGAGTCCAATCTAAATCTGGATTTTGAAACTGTCACATTCTAGGGTGCAATTCAGACCAGTGACAAGTTCTGTTACTGCTTGAAATTCAACCTGAAGTGCCCCAAAATGCTTCTGCTGCTTGTGGCTCCATGCCTAGGACATACAGCTTGCAGCTGGCTGTGTGTGTTCAGAGTGCTGTACAGCTCTGATTCAACCACTTCAAGTCCAACAACCTGCCAGAAGTTATCACAGAGACACACTTGTCCTTACCAGACATTGGTGAATGGTAGCAGGTGACTCCAACAAGACCCCAGTTTCAAACCTTCCCAAACCTGACAGCTCTGTAATGTGCAGCTCTCTCTTGCAACATTTAGATCAGTGGTGCTCAAACTTTTGCAGTTTTGCCCCCCGTTACTATTAATGGAATCTGTCTGTGCTCCCCTCCGCTCCGTTACTGTACAGCCATGGCTTCTTCAGCAGTGGAGCTGGGCCTGGGGGATGAATGGGTTGGAAGCATGATCCACCCTTCCTGTCCACCCTGAGGACTGGCTAGGGCCTGGAGAGAGAGAGCAGGACTGAGGACTGAATGGGGTTGCAGGAGAAGCAAGGTTGGGGGCACAGCTGATTTGGGGCGGAGTGTGGCTGGAAGCATAGTGCTCCCTCCCTACCTCGTGGGGGCTGGTTTAGGCCTTGCCATGTTGTGTGCCTCTCCAAATATTCCTCCACACACACCCCTAGGAAGGCACACAGCACAGTATGGGGATCACTGATTTAGAGGAATAATATGGTCTGTCTACACATTTTAAAGAGAAAAGCCCAACAACTTTCTCCAGTTAATCACCATTAGCATTCACTTTAAATCAAACACAGCACTGGGTTGGGTTAGATTAAAAGTGAAACAAGTTTATGAACAAAAGGAGAGAAGATTTAAGTGAGTTTAAGTATAAGAGATAAAGCTAGAAATGGTTATAAGCAAAGAGAAGTGAAAATGATTGCTATGTCTAAGATATAACAAAATAAGTGACACAACTTGTTCAAGATGTCTTTTTTGACACACAATCTTCCAGCAAGATGGTAGATGACTTTCTCCTTGATCAGCATCTCTTCCAGAGGCCCAGAGGTGCTGGTTCCTTTGTCTTAGGTGAAAGAGAATTTGGGGTTCTCTTCCCCATTTGAAATTGATTCTTTGAAAGGATACACCTCAAAGTAAACATCATTCGAGCTATGAGGAAGGTGGCACAGAGTCTGATGGTGAAGGAAGCTCCATGTTACTGCTGGTATTTTGCTGTCTTGATGGTCCTGTTTACTGCTTATATGTATTTTGAGGTAAACATGCTTCCTTGGTTTAACAACTCCCCCTGATCAGCCTAGCTTACAAACACTTTAGTCTTGATTTCACCATATACTCATAACTCTAAATACACAATACACATTGCATAAATACATAACACATAATAATTCCCTCTGTAACACAATCCTTGTTGTTATAATATGCACATAAAGCAACACTGAAAAAAGGGTGAGTGAGTTTTTCCGTCAAAACGGATTGTTTTTTATCCATTTTACCATTTGATTGCATTGTTTATATGATCCACTGAGAGCCTGGAAAAATAATACTTCCTAACTTGTTGATTTTCCTCTCTACTATTTCACAGAGACTGACTCATTTATCTGAGGTCTAAACCACCATAACAATTAAACTTAAAAAGAACTCCTGTAAATTAGCCTTCACTTATTACAGATGCACTAGGCTGGTAGTAATGTGCTAATACAACAATAAATGAAAGAGATTTGCAAGCAGGTTTACAAGCCACTATCATTAATATAACCTGTCAAAGAGCATTTCCAAGTCCAGCTTCTTAATGCATCTTAGTTTCTAGTACCCTCATAAATCCTGAAAATAATGGGCTAAGTTTTTAAAGTGAGGCCCAAGAGCAGTGCATACAAATGCATGCAGAAATACACCTACACCTATTATCATGGCTAGTTTAGTGTGCAAATAGCCACTTACACATGCAGTCAATTGATCTACATAGACAATACCATAACTTTGACCAAAAATTCAAGCACACAAATGGATATGCATCTCTGTATGGTGAATCTGAGTCTTTGATATTCTGAAAATATTGACCCAAAACATGTCTTCCCAACTGGTACTATCCTTTCCATGAAACATTTGATAATCTATAGCAGTGTTTCTCATTTGGTAGGTCATGACTTCTCATGCAGGTCACAAAAAGATATCAAGGAGGCCATGAGCCACTGAAAATTTAATTACAATCTAAAGCAAAGAAAACAAAGTTTTTCAAGTTCACAGGCAGCCTAGCTTCACCCCTTTCATTCCCCTTTTATAATTTCTCCACTCCCCGTATGCCATAACCCTTCAAAGTCAGCTATTCTGCTAGCCTCTCAAAATATGCACAGGTAAATTATTTAGACTTATCATTGTGATCATTAATATGTTTTCCACTCTTGCAGTAAATATAAGGGGCGTGTGGAAATTTTTGACCTTGAATAAGTTACCACCAACTGAAACCATCTGTAGTGATATCTGTGCCATCAATATCTAATGTGGACAGAGCACATAGTGGTGCCTATATTTAAAGTTTCACCAGCATTTCCACTACAGTGTCATTTTCAGCAGCATATAACTTTTTCAAATGCTTTATATTTTGGGCTGAAATTTGGCAGGTTATTTTCAATCAAGGTGTGATTTATTTGTTTGTTAAAGCTAAAAAAAATCCTTTTATAAGAATGAACATTGTCTGTGGTTGTGGGAGGGGATGGAGAAAATGCATGTTCTCCATTATGTTAAAAAAGCTTCATCTTTTTCTTAGCACCTTGGCAGCCTGTGATAGAAGTTAGTCTGTAGGTATCAGATATGCCTTTCAGTGGCCTGGTGAAAATAGGCTGCTGTTTGTGAATGTTATAAGGATATTTTAAATTAACTTTGTGTGTGATTTTTTAATGATTTTGGCATCTTTCTTTTACATATGCAGATGTAGTTTAAGAAAATTCAAAGGGGGCTCTGCTTTCATTCTACTAATGAGCAGTGACTCACAGGAAGGAATTCTGTCTTGTCATATGGAGTGTGGAAATGACTCCTACATTACTGATTACACAATATAGCTGAATATAGTAGAATTTTTATTTTGTTACTCTTTCTTACATTAAAAAAATCTGTACAAAAACCGATTTAAAACAATGTTAAGGTTATAAGTTGAAACTCTCAAAAGTGAGGAAATTGCAAAGCTAAGGTTTCCTGTGCAATCCTCGTATGTAAATCACAGTAAGAAAGACCAGTATCATAATGCATAAAGTATGTGGCTCATTCAGTGCACAAGGTGGAGAGACAATGAAACATGTTTGTATAAGGCACTTCTGTGCACTATATACTTCAGATTAGCATTTAATCAAAATGTGAAACGTTCTCAACAAGAAAATTATATTCTACTTTAATGTCAGGTGTCTATTTTTGCTCTAGCCAAGGCTGGAAATAAACACACGCTAGTATGCATTTTTGTTTAATTTTTTTATTGGTAATGTTATGGGTTTTTTTTATAGTAGTATCCAAAGTGGTGCCATCATCTGTTTATAATTGTCTATCAGTATACGTGTGACAAAACAGCAGGAGACTCTCATGAAAAAGATTGTTTAGGAATGTGATATTTTTAAATTTATAGTGGAAATTAAGATCAGGTTTTGGGGGAGAAAAAAGATACATTGGTAGTTCAAAATCAGTGGGCTGCTTTTCAGAGCAACAGAGCACCTGTGGCTGTTACCTGTTACAATAATTGCTGTAGGAGCCAATAGGAACTGAAGATGATTGTCTGGAAGGACCCATGGGTCTTGAACATGGGCCTGTGGGTTTTGAGGATAGGCCCACAGGTTCCCCAGCACACCTGGGCACCAGTGGCAGTTCATCCAAAAGGTACTTAAAGGTGAGGGGCTAGCAAAACTTTGACCCCTTCCAGACAGTGGACTATGATTGGCCCAGGCATACTGTTTTAATCCAGAAGGAGGAACTGGAAGTTGTCGAGGAACTGAGACTTTCTGACTGGTGGCTCATAGGCTTTAAGGTCAGAAAGGACCATCGTGGTCATCTAGTCTGACCTCCTGCACATTGCAGGCCACAGAACCTCACCCACCCCATTCTGCAATAGGCCCATAATCTCTGGCCTAGTTACTGAAGTTTGCAAGCCATAGTTTAAAGACTTCAAGTTAAGGAGAATTCACCATTCACACTAGTTCACACCATTCACACATGCATGTGACCCATGCCCCATTCTGAAGAGGAAGGTGAAGAATCCCCAGGGTGTCTGCCAATCTGACCTGGGGAAAAAATGCCTTTTTTGTGTTCTGGAAGGAATCAGATCACGAACACGTGGACAAGACTGACCGGGCAGATACTGGGATATTGTAGTAACTCAGATAGCTCTCCATCTAGTCACCTATCCTTGGCTGATGGGGATTTTTACTACCGACAGTCACCGATGGCCACATGCCATTGTAGGTGCTCCCATTATACCATCCCCTCCATAAGCTTATCAAACTCAGTCTTGAAGCCAGTTAGATATTATCTCCCCATTGCTCCTCTTAGAAGCCTTTTCCAGAACTTCACTCCTCTGATAGTTAGAAACCTTTGCCTAATTTTGAGCCTAAAATTGTTGATGGTCAGTTTATATCCATTTGTTCTTGTGTCCACATTGGTGCTTAACTTAAATCAATTCTCTCCCTTCCCGGTATTTATCCCTCTGATGTATTTATAGAGAGCAATCCTGTCTCCCCTCAGCCGTCTTTTGGTTAAGATAAACAAGCCAAGCTCTTTGAGTCTCCTCTCATGAGGTAGGTTTTCCATTCCTCAGATCATCCTAGTAGCCCTTCTCTGCACCTGTTCCAGTTTGAATGAATTCATCTTTCCTAAACATGGACCATCAGAATTGCACACAGTATTCCAGATGAGGTCTCTTCAGTGCCTTGTATAATGGTACTACCACTTTCCTGTCTCTACTAGAAATCTTCCCTGATGGACTGCGTCAGGACTGCGTTAGCCCTTTTTATGACTTCATCACACGGCTTGTAGTCATCCTGTGATCAAACAATACACCCAAGTCTTTCTCCTCCTCTGTTGCTTCCAATTGATAAATCCCCAGTTTATAGCAGAAATTTTGTTGTTAGTCCTTAAGTACCTTGATCTTGCACTTTTCACTATTAAATTTTATCTCATTTCTATTACTCCAGTTTATAAAGTCATCCAGATCATCTCATATGATATCCCAGTGGTCCTCCATATTGGCTATACTTCCCAACTGTGTATCATCCACAAATTTTATTAGTACACATTCACTTTTTGTGCCAAGGTTAGTGATAAAAACGTGAAATATGATTGGTTCCAAAACCAATCTCTGAGGAATTCCACTAGTAACCTCCATTCAGCCTGACAGATCACCTTTCAGTATGAGCCATTGTAGTCTGTCCTTTTAATCAGTTCCTTATCCACTTTTCAGTTCTCCTATTAATCCCCACCTTCTCTAATTTAACTAATTTCCCATGTGGAATTGTCTGAAATGTCTTACTGAAATCCCGGTAGATTAGATCGACTGCACTTCCTTTGTGTAAAAAATCAGATATCTTCTTAGAGGAGATCAGGTTGGTCTGGCATAATCTGCCTTTTGTAAAACTATGTTGTATTTTATCCAAATTACCATTCACCTCTCTGCCCTTAACTAGTTTGTTTAAAAATGTTCCAGGAATGTCATCTGATTTAATTGTAAGGTCTTTGAGGTGCCAAATAAATAACAATAATACACCACTGTCATTGGTTTACGCCATAATTTATGGCCAACTATTGCAGACCTGACTCAAACAAAACTCTTTAATTCAGTGGAAGTTCTGCTGGAGACTCAAAGAGCTTGGCTTGTTTATCTTGCTGGATTTAATTTTTCATGCCAAGGAATTGCCACAAGCAGAACATGCATCTTCTTTGGTAATAATGAACTATGAAATCCCTTGAAAACCCATTTACTGAGCTAGCCTTTTCAAACTAAGTGGATGCTGTATATTCTTCTTAGAAAAGGTAAGTGGTACTCATGATATACTTGCTGGTGAGTAAATGCAAGGTTTCAGGAAACCCAGCATTTCAATTTAACATGATACTTCATTGCATTCTTAGCAAATTGCTACGTACTACTACCAGTTCCTTTGGAAATTTGTAATTTGGAGGACATATCATTCTTCACAGCACAAATGGCTTAACATAAGTGGACAAGAACGGCCACACTAGGTCAGACCAAAGGTCCAGCTAGACCAGTACCATGTCTTCTGACAATGTCCAATGTCAGGTGCCCCAGAGGGAAATAACAGAACAGGTAATCATCAACTGATCCATTCCCTGTTGTTCATTCTCAGCTTCTGGCAAATAAAGGCTAGAGACACCATACCTGCCCATCCTGGTTAATAGCCATTGATGGACCTATACTCCATGAATTTATCTAATTCTTTTTTGAATTCTCTTGTAGTCTTGGCCTTCACAACATCCAAAGCTTTGTGCTTTGAGTTTGCTTTGGCTATTCACGAAAAGAATGATATCGATGTAGCTATCGCTGCCCACAACTAAATCCACTGTTTCTTTTGAGACCCATACTGATTTTTCTTGTGAGCTGTTTATTGAGGTCCTGCGCCTGCCTCCCTGAAGTTGATAATTTTACAGTGGACTGTAGTAGGAGTGGAATAGATCCTGAATCTTTTTGGCAGGTTAAATAAAGGAAAACTCTTGTGGTTTAGAACATGACTAAAGAAGAAATAACAAAGAAGGACAAACGTGTCACTGAGTCTTATTTTTGTTGTTGGATTCTTATTTTATTATAGGAAACCTTGCTGGTTTAGAACTATAGGCTTATAGGGCTAAGTGCTAATTTCTTGCACAAACTGTGAGTAAACAGGAATGCACACAAGCACTTGGGACTCAGTGATGGGTAACCCCTCCCCAGGTCCAGGGAATGCACATTACACCTCCTTCCATCCAGCTCTCTGTGTAACTGTAGAAAATGTAATATTAAACTGCCTGTGCTACCTTTTTCACAGACCCTTTCATGTTGGGAAGCTTCTCTTTACTGAAAGTCCTGGGGCAGCCACAGCCACTGTTAGGCATTGGGGGGAGGAAGATGGCTCCGGTTCCTGCCCTTATGACAAATTTTTGTTACCAATTTGCCTGGGCCTTAGCTGATTAGGCATTAGCAATATACAGTGCTAATCTACCTTCCAAGGGGACTCCCCAGGGACGGGAGGGAGCCATTAAATTGTAACATCCTAACTAGAGATGAGAAAAAGTGGAGGTGATGTGTGGAGATGATGTGATTTAGGAAGACCATTAAAAAAAACAATTGCAGCAGTCAGTCTTTCAGGGGTGCAGAGAAGCTGACAGTGTTCATTGCTTTTTCCTAACAATAGTTCTTTTCGCTTTTGTGGAGACTAAGATTGATTATCCGTATTTTGATGTATAAAGGCTACATTGTGCCCTTGTTACATCCCCCAACAGTATGCAATAGTATCAGTAAAATAGGATGTAGAAACAGTAGCTTGTGAAGCTTCAGAAATGGCATAGGTTTAGGCCTGATCCAAAGCCCACTGAAGTCAGTGGGAGGTTTTCCTTTGATTTCAGTGGGCTTTGGATCAGGTGCTGTTAGCACTAGAATGAATAACATGAGTTGAAGGCTGGGGATCTGATGGTTTCCCAAAATTCACAGAGTGAGGGCCAGATTGAGGTAGAAGATTGGGTTCATATCTAGTGGACGCAGTTCAGCTACATTGTGGTGGCAGACTGGTGCATGAAATAGACATGCTAGGGCAACTTGAAAATTATCTGCTTATATGGTAATGAAAAGAAAATCCTAATTACATTATTTTAAAAATGTGTATGTCACTAACAACTTGTTCACATGTCAATATTAGTTTACACGTTTTCCTTGCTTTTTTGTCAGCTGAGGCAAAGAATGTTTGGTCAAATAGGCTACTCTTCCACAGAAGATTGCTAGAATTACCTGTCTGGCACACACATTGTAACTCAATTTAACTCAGTAGAAATATTGGGTGATATATATCCCACCCAGCACCTTGGTAGTTTGGAAGCTAGCATATGAATCACTACTATAAATATAAATTCATCCCCCGTCTAAGCCCATTGCAATCAGATTAAAGTCCCAGAACTTTAGATATGAGCAAAAATATGACACATCTTTTTGTTTTAAAAAAAAGTTGCTAGGTTATAAGCTGGTCGGCCTGAGACTCCTCTGCGAAACCCAAAACATCCAGTCATAGGCTGACAAACCTCTGGATTTACACATCATAGTACATTTTTATCTTGGGCTAGAAGAATGTTTAACCCTAGGACTTGGTAAATGGCTTCCATTTTTTCCACTTGAAAATACCATCCACACCTTCCATTCCATCCTGTTAGTTGGATCATGCATCTGTATTTGAATGTATGCAATCTCTGAAGGCCCTTGTACTGAATGTGTGAAACAAGTGCTAAGACAATGTGGTTGGAGCTAGTCAGGAATTTTTTGATGAAACTTTTTTTGTCAGAAAATGCTGATTCATTGAAACTAGGACAGATATTTACCTCAGGAAATTATATTTGTGGTATTGGAGGCATTTTAGTTTTTTTAAATGTTAGATATTTAAAATTGTCAAGATTTTAGCTTTATTTTCCCAAAATTGGAATAGTAAATTTTCAAAATCTCAAATTTTCATGAAACAGGAAAACCATTGTCAGCCCACATCTAAATGAGGATTTGTCCCTCTCTTTCGGTTCCACATAAGATGAGCATGTACTAAAACTATCACCTATAGCTGTTTTCTTCTACTTTTAGCAACAAAGGCATGCAATTGTTTTTTTAAAAAATGGAAGGTCCTGAGTTCAAACCCTGTTGATACCCCGAGCAAGGGTTCCTTATGTGTGCATGCAGCTCTTCTTTTGGATCTCATCTTCAATCCTCAAAGTAACTGTTGAGGACTTACTGGAGCTGCGGTGCATGGGATTGAGTCTTTGGGATGGTTTTGCATACATGGCCCCATGATGCGTTATGGTGTATGTGTGTGGTTGAAGCATTGCACATTCCGTTACACTTCCCTTTTCATGTTGCATCATCACTAGTGTGCCTGGCCTTATTGTCTTAAGAATCTGAACAGTAGAAGCTGGTGAAATGATTCAGCCAGAAAAATAATGCAGTCAGCGATGTCTTTTCTTCAATTTTCTCTGAATTGGAAGAATTAACTTGAATATTAGCTACACTATGTCACATCTTCCCAGTTGACTACATCTGCTCTTCTAATTAAAGTAGCTGACAAACACTGTAAGATCTAAACCCCATGGACCAGCAAGCTGCTGTCACCACGTAGCTGGTAGGACCATGGTGACAATAAATCAATGCACTTGAAATCAAAGTTGTCCCAAATCAGAAACTTGTATTGGATCACAAATGCCTTTTTGAATTTAGTAACTGCCTCCCAAACTAAAGAAATACATAGGCAATGCATGCATTTTCTAAATGAGTTCTGAAGAAACTCAAATGTGGAATTGCAAAACCACTTCAATCATCTGGTACAGAGAGCTAACATGAGGCGAATTTTTAAAAAAGACTCCAGAGTCAATTCTAGCAATTACAGGCCAATGCACTTAACTTCAATACCAGGTAAATTGGTTGAAATTATAGTAAAGAATAGAATTATCAGAGACAAAGATGAACATGATTTGTTGGGGAAGAGTCAACATGGCTTTTGTAAAAGAAATCATGCTTCACCAATCTAAATAGTATTCTTTGAGGGGTCAACAAGCATGTGGACAAGGGATATCCAGTGGATATAGTGTACTTAGATTTTTCAGAAAGCCTTTGACAAGGTCCCTCACCAAAAGCTCTTAAGCAAATAAGCTGTCATGGGATAAGAAGAAAAGTCCTCTCATGGATCAGTAACTGGTTAAAAAATAGGAAAAAATGGTAGGAATAAATTTCCGGAATGGAAAGAGGAAAATATGGGTGTCCTCCAGGGGTCTGTACTGGGACTGGGACTGTTCAACATATTCATAAATGATGTGGAAAAAGGGATAGATAACGAGGTGGCAAAATTAGCAGATGATGCATAATTACTCAAGATAGTTAAGTTCAAAACAGACTGCAAAAAGTTGCAAAGGGATCCCATAAAACTAGGTGACTGGGCAACAAAATGGGAGACGAAATTCAGTGTTGATAAATGCAAAGTAATACACACTGGAAAATATAAATCCCAACTATACATACAAAATGATGGGGTCTAAATAAGCTGTTATCACTCAAGAAAGAGATCTTGGAGTCATTGTGAATAGTTTTCTGAAAACATACACTAAATTGCAATGATAGTCAAAAAGGCTAACAGAATGATGGGAATCATTAGGAAAGGGATGGAAATTAAGACAGAAAATATATTGCCTGTATATAAATCCATGATATGCCCTCATCTGGAATACTTTGTGCATATCTGGTCATCCCATGTCAAAAAAAGATACATTAAAACTGGAAAAGGTTCAGAAAAAGGAAACAAAAATGATTAGGGGTATAGGTTCTATATTAGGAGAGATTAGTAAGACTGGGACTTTTCAGCTTGGAAAAGAGACATCTAAGGGGGGATATGATAGAGGACTATAAAATCATGACTGTTGTGGAGAAAGTAAATAAGGAAGTGATATTTACTACGTCTTATAACACAAGAGTTAGGAGTCACCAATTAAATTAATAAGCAGGAGATTTAAACCAAACAAAAGGAAGTATTTATTCACACAAAGCACAGTCAACCCATGGAACTCTTTGCCAGAGGATGTTATGAAGGCCAAGACAATAACAGAGTTCAAAAAAGAACTGGATAAGTTCATGGAGGATAGGTCCATCCATGGCTATTAGCCAGGATGGGCAGGGATGCAAAACCATGCTCTGAAATGTCTCTGGCCTCTGTTTACCAGAAGTTGGGAATGGGCGATGGGATGGATCACATAATGATTATCTGTTCTGTTCATTCCCTCTGAAGTGCCTGCCGTTGGTCATTGTTAGAAGATAGGGTACGAGGCGAGATGGACCACTGGTCTGATCCAGTATGGCTGTTCTTATTTTCTAAATGGAAAACCTAAGAATCTCATCTGTCTAGAGGAATTTCTGCTGGACATACATTTCTAACAGTGTTGTAACACCAAGTGTGGTTCTTCACTAAATGTTAAATGTTTTTCGCTCTACCTTTTATTTTGTCAGTATTGTCTCTATGTAATGTACAAATGTTCATTTAGATAGGTGATTGTCTAACCTGTTCTGAGTAATCAGATAAAGAAATGGCAAAGAATTGCCTGGAAATAGATTGTCTTTAACTAGAGTTTGAAAAAAAAATGAAATCTTTGGAGTATACATCAAAGTATTCACTTAACATATAAAGAAGGTATGGAGTCTAGTTGCTCATAAGAAGCAGTCTTTAGCGTCAGTTTCACTGCATAGTTAGGAAGTTTGCATATTAAATAAGAAACACTGTTTTCTGGTATCAAACTGGGTTTCATGTTTGTAATAATCCTATGTTAAATCCCTGTGTTTAGAAGATACAGGCATTGGTTTGGTGGTCGTTGTGAAATATTTCTTCAAATATCTATAGAGCTCTGTAGGAAGACAGCAGCTCTGAGACCTTTTGAAGACCTGTTTTTAAAAATAGATCCTACAGTGAAAGGTGTTGAAAATCCTGCTGTGCCAGTTATTCTAGAACTTTCTTTATGTAACTTAAGTTCCTGAAAGATTGTAATACATAGAAAGAAATCTGATAAACCAGAGCTATAAAACCTGCAATAAACAAAACACAGTAAGTGCTGCCAGGATATTATGATGGGAATTGGTCATTTCAGTTAACTTTCCAACTGAACAATTATTCCTTCTCTATCACATTCATACATTCTTTGATTCATTTATGCTTAATTGCTTAAAATGCTTGTTAATAAAAAAGCCAGATTAAATTCAAAAGGTAATATGCATACTATTAGATGACTCCAGGTGAGTACCTCTGAAGCCAAATTGCAATGTGTGTACTGAAGAATCCATGCGTATTCTTAAGCACTTATACCAGGCCCATCACCTTGGTATTTAAGTTCTTAAATAGAAGATAAATTCTATAGTAGAACATAGTATAGTATAGGGAAGCAGTGTCTATATAGGCTGTTTGTTCTGTATTCTGAATTGTGTATTCTGTATAGGCTGTTTATTCTGTAGTCTGTATTGTGTAAGTACTATTTTTGTATTAATACCTCATCCTACATGGTAGTTTGTATTTCAAATATATCATGGATTTTGGACATCCCCAGATAATCTAAAAATTCAAAAATGACTTTGCCAATTAATTTGTTCAATATCTAGTATAGTCATGAGACCAATGTGTAAAGAGGGTACTGCACTAATAAGCTTTTCAATGGCAAACCTGCCCAAATACCATGTAGTGTGGAAGCAGTGCCCATGTCATTACAAATTAAAGAAAAACAAATGTTTTCATGACAGAAACCCAGAAGTCGAAGCTGAAGATGCAATGGCAAGCCAGGCTAGAAGAAGATCACTGATTGTTCATAGAAGTAGAAAGGCGCCCACATCATGTCATAGTTTTAAGTGCTTAATAATAAGGAATTGGCAAGGGGAGGGGCAGAAAAAAATGTGCAGGACTAAATACCGCTACTGGGTGTGTCCCGTTTGTTTTCAGAGAAAACAGCATTTTTTAATAAATACTTTCTTACAGTTTTTAAACAAATTTGGGAAATGATTGGAATGCTAGTATAGACAAGCTGGTAATGGACAAAAGTATCTTGGGAGGATTACATAAGTAAACCCTCAAATTACACCCCAAGAGACAAACAAATGAAGAACAAATATTAAAGCAAGCAAGCTTTGAAATTCTGATGGGATATGTTTTTAGTAGTATAAAAGCTTTGTCTTAGAGAATATTCCATATAGTATATTCTGCTATGACTTTTATCTAACATATTCTGGGGGAATGAAATGGTCAACAGTGCGGAAGGAAATAGTTTAAATAGGAAATCACAGGTGGCCACTTGCTACTGAGCTTTCCAGGGCTATAATCAGCATCTTATTAGCATTACAGCTGAAATGACCTTCATTAATCCTGCAAAATGGTTCAGGCCTGGTGTTACCCATGGGCTCAATCAAAGCAACACTGCAGCAAAAACTGACAAATAAATCTGCTGTAGTTTGTTACCTTGGCACAGAAATGCCATCATCTCAACTGAGGTTTCAAACTCATAATTGAACAGCTGAACATTTGCTGGCTTAGGGCATTTTAGCCTTGAAAATGAGGTTGACAGCTGGAATCCCAAGTGCAATTTATGGCATCCCACATGCAGTACTCATGTGTGAGAGTTGGGAGTAGGGATATTAAATGAATGGAAGCCTACTGTTCTAGTACCTCAGCAAATGTGGTGGTGTTAAAGATACCTGTAGCCAAATCAGGGACAGAAGAACTATAAAAATTGCAAAGGATTATGGAGTGATCTTCCTTGGTATTTTGAAATCAGCAACAATAATTTTTTGGCAGTTGTTTTAGCACTGAAATGCAATTTCTTAGCCTTTAGTCTAATAACTGAAAAAATGTACAGTAGCAGGCTTCTTGAGATAAACTCCTTGACATTGGACAGTCACTTACCTATGTAAGCCTTAGGGCTTTTTTTCCTTAGCCATCTGGAGAGGAAGGAGGGTGCAGTGGTTAGGGTGCTAGAGACTTAAGAGACCTGGGTTCAATTTGATCATCACAGATTTCCTATGTGACCTTGGTTAAGTCACTGGAAATTAAAATCAGTGGAAGTTAGGAGACCAAATTCCTCTTCGCATCTGTATCTTAGCCTCTTTATGCCTCCATTTCTGCATCTGCAAAGTGGGGATAACAATGTTGCCTTACTTCATGAGGGTAAATATATTAAAAATTGTGAGATGGGGAGGGGGCCTTATAAGTACATAAATATCTAGATTGTAAGATATAACTAAATAATATTTGTAAAGTAACTATATATAAAGTACAAAGGATTAAACCAATCAGTGACAGACATTGGAATACAGATCAAATGTCCCTGTGTTAATCCACTAGACAACGCTACTACTTTGGTTTCTGTCGCTGCTGCTTCTTCCCTGTTTACTGCCCTTCAGGTTTAAAATTCAGCAAATTTGAACTTTGAAGCAAAGCAGCTTAAAAAAAAAAATCCTACCCAAAGGCATGGAGAAATCCAAAGTAAAGTGAGATGCAAAAGTTCATGAACAGAATTAGCAAAAATTGCTCTCAAAAAATGAACGCATAGTCAGCCCTGAAAAACAGTGTTGAACCACTGCTGAAACCCACCATATATGGTAGAAAAATACATGAATTCAATCAGTTTGTGGGACAGTATGTCACAAGACTCTAAGTACCAGGCTTTTATCTCTTGGTCAACTTTCCATTTTCATGTGTAAGTTCTGTTTGTAGCTCCTCAGTGTGCTTCTCTTTTGAGAGAATGCAGGCAAAGCTATTTTCTCTAATTTACTGACTTTGGTTATTCATTCTAAAATTCTAGCTGTAACATTAAAGTTTCCTCTGCAAGAGAATACATATTTTAGTCAACACATTTTAGCAGTACTCATTCTCAAGTGAAAAATCTATTTGGCTCTGATGTCCTGTGTCTGGAAAAGAACAAATACCTAATGTTTTGTGAATAAATTGTTATGTTGCCAGTTATTCTGGCAGAATAATCCAAATACATTTTATTTTTTGTGAGATAGAATTATTTTGATTATACTTTATCTACGCAATCCATTGGCTGGTTGAAAAGTTTTACCTTGTGCCCAATGAGAGCCCTTGCGCTTGTCGCCATGGCTCCCGATTACCTCACAGGAGTGGAGCCCATGTTGATGTAAAGGCTTTGTCTGCTTGGATTTTATCCAGAAAATAGCGAGTTTCTAGACGAGTATTGATATTCCCTATATTCTGCTTTTTGTTCCTTTCTCTGCTGTATTCAGCCATCTCTCTTGCTGGTAGCTCTTTGAATGGTATTGTACATAATGCCATAAAAGAAGGCACATGGCTATTACCATTGTGACTTCCTGAATCATTCACAAGATCCTATGGAAATGCTGCACTTTCCCTGTCATCTTGCAGATACCATATGGGCAGATGAAATAGAGGAGGTGAAGAGTGCTGAAAATGTAACCATGACACTGTGCTTTCACTAATAGAAATATCTGAAGAGCTTGATATGTTAAAGTGATGTGGTTGCTGACTGAGAGTGTGCAATTCTGCAAGGGCCAATGCACATAGGAGTCAACAAAAAGGCTAGAGCTGGTCAAAAACTGGATTTACAATCAATATGAGAATTTTCACAGGAAAAATATTTTGATTAAAATTATCTGTTCCTTCAATGGCTAATTGAAAAATGTTGGTTTTGGTTTAAAAAGTACTTTTTAAAAATAGATAATGATTTTTGAAAACTTAAGCCCTTTTTCAGTTTTTTTAATTGAATAAATGAAGAACAAAATAGAAAAACAAACAAAACAAACCTTTGTGGGAAATTTAAAAGTTTCTTGAAGGTTCCCATGAAAAATTAGTTTTGTGTGTTGTTTTTAATAATCTTTACTATTCACTTCAGTAGCCTTTCAAACCAGCCATACATCACTTTCTCATTTCCCCACTTCAAACCTAAAGAAGAGCTTGTATAGCTTGAAAGGCTGTCACTCTCGCCAACAGAAGTTGGTCTAAAAATATATATATTACCTCATCCACTGTGTTTATTCAGGAATTAAAAAAACCATACAGTTGAGAAAATACATCTAATGCCCTACATTAAACACATGGATAGCACTGTTTTACTCACACTGATTAAATATGAAAAAAATATGTCTTGCCATCACACAGACTTTCTTTCAGCTTGATTTAATATGTAATCTCAAACTATGTAAAATCAGTTATTTTCCGTGAACAGGCACATGTTGAACAGCATTTACGTACAGCTGACACAATGTCCTCCAAGTGAATACTTAACCACAACTGTTAAAATGGAAGAGAGGTCTGATTTGTTTGTTTGACAAAGTATCAGAATGTGCCTGACTAAAACTGGACTCCTGTGTTTGCATGACAGCTCAGGACAGTAGTCTGGGACATTGCGATTAGAAATTCCAGTGTTTCTTCAAGTTTGAGTGGTAGCCATGTTAGTCTGTATCAGCAAAAAGAACAAGGAGTACTTGTGTCACCTTAGAGACTAAAAAATTTATTTGGGCATAAGCTTTTGTGGGCTAAAACCCACTTCATCAAATGCATGGAGTGGAAAATATAGTAGGAAGATATGTATATATATATATATAGCGAACATGAAAAGATGGGGGAGTTGCCATACCAGCTCTAAGGAGACAGATCAATTAAGAGGGGCTATTATCAGCAGGAGGGCAAAAAACTTTTGTAGTGATAATCAAGATGACCCATTTCAAACAGTTGATAAGAAGGTGTGAGTAAATTGGCAAGGGAAAATAGTTTTTGTTTGTGTAATGACCCATCCACTACCAGTCTTTATTCAAGCCTAATTTAATGGTGTCCAGTTCACAAATTAATTCCAGTTCTGTGGTTTCTTGGTGGAGTCTATTTTTGAAGTTTTTTGTTGAAGAATTGTGACTTTTAGGTCAGGCAAAATAGCTCAGTTGTTTTGGTGAGTTGAAATAAACATTACTCTTGGGACAGTCAAAGGAGTTTTCCTGGATTTTAGGTTATTTTCTTGCCCACAATTTGTAATCTGGCAATTTATCATTGGACTGGAGAGCTGAGTCCAAGATCCCTGTGCTAGGTGTGGGATCATACTAAAAAATCTGTCTGGGGTATTCAGTAACCATTCTGGGCCCCAGGTGCTTCAAAGAGATCCACTTTATTCAGTGGCACAAATCCCTGCTTCCTCTGAATAACAGAGCATGAGTTCTGCAGCATCCCTACCCCAGACTTCCTATCTAGAAGCTAAAATACTTAAAGAAACAGTTCCCAATGCCACATCCCTTTATTTTAACATTTTATTCCTGATTGTAATACCCAACATTAATTAATTAAAGGGGACAGAATACATTTCATAGATTGGGCAATGAGTTAATTACTAAGTTTTTGAATTAATATACGCATTTGTAGCATCGCTTCATCATAGTGTCTAGACACCAATACTATATATAAATAGAGGCATCTTAACCAAACAAACAGAGATAAGCAGCATTTATCTAGTCACACAAGCAGCAACACAAGTGACAAGCTGGGAAATGTCTTTATGGAACAGTACAAAAGATGGCTAGTGCTGTGCATGGTGAGCTAAAGGCCGATTTTGTTTAAACAAAGAACTAATCTAACTGTGCCATTATACAGCAGGCAATATGGTATTGGGAGGGATCCCAGCTTATTAACTTTCATTTGTTAAAAGTTTTATGGAGAGTGACATGAACCAAAATATTTGTAAAACATATTTATATGAGGTTTAAATGTTGAAAAAATAACCCCTTTAAAACTGCAGTTTAGAAACATGTACAGAAATTGGAAGAATTAACTATAAAGGCTACATTTTTCAACTGACTTATTTTCAAAATTTTACATTAATAGTGACACTCAATGATCAAAAAAGTCCACTAATCAAAATGGACATTAAATCAAATATACCATAGAAAGATGACATAAATAATTCAGATTTTTTCCGGTAGAATGGAATATGATATGAGTATTTCAACAATTTATTGAGGTAGCTTTAACAAGTTTATAAATCCTTGCCATGTAAATATCAGAAACAGAACAATCATTACTATATTCCTGTATAATGTCTCTTTAAACAAACAAGAATTATTGTAATCAGATCTTTTTTAACAGTGTTACCATATTACAGAGTAAGCATTGTTACAACACTTATGTTGTTTCTAGTGATGAAATTGAGTGAAATCTCTATAAACACATTTAACAGACCAAGCAAGTCTATCAAATATTAATTTTAAAAACGCACAATTATACTGGGTGTTTTTGCAGGTGAATATACTTTGAGTATTGAATAAGGTAAGCAAATATCTGTCTTCTGCCTAATTTGCTGGATATGTAATTGGCATGTTAACTTTTCCATGACCACAACTGGTTTTTTAACCATTTTTAAAATCATTCCTGTATATTTGGGGTATTTTTCTTTTTTCCAATGAGAGTCTACCAATAGTTGAAAGGCTACTAGCAGAGGAGAGAGTAATTCTCTATTTCCTCTTTTGTGTGAACATTTCTACTAGGAAACTCTAGGAGGATTACCAAAGGATCATTTGGTAATAAATATCCAATAATTTGTGATATTTGATTATGGATTAGAATCAGAGGGGTAGCTGTGTTAGTCTGGAATTGCAGAAGTGACAAAGAGTCCTGTGGCACCTTAAAGACTAACTAAAGTATCAGAGCATAAGCTTTCGTGGGCTAATACCCACTTCGTCGGATGCATCCTAATATTATTATGGATTATGGATTGCATCCTAATATTCTGTAATGATTGGCGATGTCTACCATATATGCATAAAATCTCCTCTTTTACCACAATTTCTCAAACATTTATCTCCATTGAATCTTTCTCTATATATTTTTAACCTGTCTAGTGTGACGTACCGCTGAGACAGTATCTGAAAGAAATATTCTTTCATTGTGCTATAGTCTGAAGTTGCTGGTGCTCTTTTCCAGAGCACAGCCCATTCCTCTAGGGTAATTTGTCTATCCACATTGTTTTCCCCACGTCATATGTGGACAATTTTGTTTTTAAGGAAAAGTGACTGCAAAGATCAATATAAATTCGTTATCTTGTTTTTTCTTTCCCAATTTATCAGACACCATCACATCTTTTAAAGTAGCTTTCTGTATAAAACAGATTTTTCTAGAAAGTTGGGAAACATAATGCTCGACTTGAAAGTACCAGGGGAGAGTGTGCTAATTGAAGTTAGTTTCTATCTGTAATTAGATTAGAAATGTTTCTTTACTGAGTTGCTGGCCAACCATGTGTATGCCATGGCTCTCCCAATCTTGAAAGCAATCTGGTTCACAATTTGGGTTACGATCTGGATTGTTTGCAGTAGGTGTTATTGGTGAGTGAAGAGAGCTTATTTATCTCTGGTTCTATCCAGACCCACTGAGTAGCCTTTGCTTTAAATTTCTGGTGGATGTGATTTTTTTAAATTAATTCATAATAGCCTAATGATTACACTGCTGCATTTTTCTTGTTCAATAAAGATCCAGTATTTGCATAGGCTAAAGAGCTCCCAATCCACTACTGCTTTGAGCTGGCTGGCTTGATAGCATCATAAAATATTTGGAACAGCTTGTCTCCTTGTTAAATAGGTCTGTGTAAAGTATCTTCACTCACTTTTAGTCTTGTCTTATTCCATACAAATTCTAACATCATCTACTATATACCTTCTAGGGTTTTATCTGGGTTAATCACAGAAAGATTTTGCAACAAGAGAGAGATCCCTGATAGAATATTCATTTTGACTGTGGCTATTCATCCCAACCAAGGAATTGCATACTTCTCCCAACACTACAGATCTTTTTTCATTTGCTGAAGGAATGATTTGATGTTTAAATCATAGAACTCTCTTAGGCTGAGATTTGAATTTCCATATACATCTTATAGAAATTATTGGCCATTTGAACCCAAATGTTTTTTGGAGTGTCTTTTCAGAGTCTGATAAACTTATAGCTAGCATTTCAGATTTGGCATAATTTACTTTAAATCCAGATCCTTTCATAAAGTCCTGGATTTCTTTAGAAACTAATTTAGGGAAATATTTGGTTTAGATAAAAATATTGCATCATCTGCATATAATAGTTTCTGATTTTGTTGCTGCAAGTTTTATTCCTTTGTTGGATTCATTGTTCCTTATCCTCTGAAAAAGCTTCATGGCCAGTGCAAAAAGGGAGACAATTGACATCCCTGCCTACTAGTCCCTCAGATGTGTGATTCAAAAAGGGGAGATTTAACCCCATTCGTTCACCTCCCAGCAGATTTTGGATGGATGTAGAGGACAAGTTATTCATTTAAGAAACTGGGGACCAAAGTCCACATGGGACAGGACTTAAAGCAGAAAAATACATGCTGTTCTATTATAGGTTTTCTCTGCATATACTGATAAGAGAAATTGATCTTTTTTCTAAACTGGAATTATGGATGATTTTAAGTACTCTCTAAATAAAGTCTGATGTTTGTCTATCTTTAATGAATCCAGTTTGGTCTTGGTTTATATAAGTTGAAAGCATAGACTAATCATCTGACTAGTATTTTTTTTTTTTACTATCTTTGTCATGATTCAGTGGTGATATTAGCATATAGGAACTGTATAAAGTAAGGTATTTTATATTTTTAAGGAGAGCAACCACAATAGCTTCTTTCATAGGTTGCGGAAGTTCCTCCTCTAACAGGATTGCATTGAAGGTATCTCACCACTAATACCTTCTTAATATCTTCTTTAATTGAGCTGGAAAGCCATCAAGTCCTGGAATCTTACCATTTTTCTTAGTTACTATTGCATCTAGGAGTTCTTCTGTTATTTATTTAGATAAGCAAAATTGATAAACTTAATCTTTGGTTTGCTTTCTACTTCCAGATATTTTTGAATAGCTTCAGATTTTGGAGTATCTGAGGTACAGATATTTTTATATTAAATTGCAAAAGTAGCACATATTTTGTTAAAATGCGTAACTATCTGTGGCTGATTGTTCTTAATTGGTGGAATAATAAGTTGCCCTTGAATCCCTTTAATCTTTGAGCCAATAGGCAATCACTTTTATTTCCTTTTTCATAAAGTTTTTGCTTTCTATACCTAAAGGCGTTTTCAGTGGCATCTGTCATTAACACATTAAATTTCCTGCTAATATTATTTAATTGTAATGGGGGGGGTTAAGCCTGCATTTTTATGAATGTATTGTAACCTTTTTATCGCCTGTTCTAATTCTATATTTTTTTCTTGAGCTCTTCCTTTTTTTTCAGTTGAAATGCTTCTTATTAACTGTCTCCTAAATACTATTTTACCTGCTTTCCATAGAAGGTCTCATTTTATATTATCCATATCACTTATTTGAAAGCCTTGAACAATGTCCTACTTAACTGCTGCAACCTGATCTTTGTCTTGGAGAAACAAAGTGAGCTTTGGGACCCATCTCAGCTATTGAAATATTACTTCCACTGATGCACGATCTGACCAATTAATATTGCCTACTATCATCTTCATTAAGGATTCAGAGGTTAACATTTCATCTATTCTAGTATAGAGTTGATGAGGCTTCAAATAAAATGTGTAATCTCCTCCCCCTCTGAGCAATACTCTCCAGCAATCTGAAAGACTGATTTCTCTCTGCCAGCAATTCAGTGTTGTACCTACTTTCCTAACCCCCTATATATATTAAAACAAAACAAAAACAGGTTTGTCCCAGTAAGGAATCACTGTACAATTTGAAGTCTCCTTCAAATATATTTTCCCCTTCCCCCAAGGTGTTATAATATATTCAAGAAGTCATTTAAAGAATTTTTTTTGCTTTTGGTTGGGAATATGCACTGCACACACTTTTATAAATAACCCAACATTTGTGCCCTTCAACAATATAAAGACCTCTTCTTATCCTCAACTGATCTGAAAAGGGACATGTTTAGCAAATATTATGCTCACTCCTCAGTTCTTTTGTTTAGCTGAAGCAAAAAGTGTATGTTGAAACCAATTGGCTTTCTTGCCCATAATTTGCCCCTTCTGAAAATGAATTTCTTGAAGTAGAATAATCTGAATGAATTTTTTTACTTTCTGCTGCGACTTCTTTCCTTTTATGTTATTTAGCTCTTTTGACATTCAAATATGTTAGTCTCAAAGTCTCTTCCTTTTAAAAGTTCTAGTTAGCTAATTAAAATTATAGTGATTATTTAGCTGTCATGAACCCTTTATTGCCACTCTTGTTTCTGATTATGTTGTGTTCATGATTGTGTGTCTGAATATGGCATTGTTTCTGTTTGTAAACTTGGACTGCTTCTCTTGCAATCCAAAGGAAGTGCATTGTCCACCTTTGGGACCTGGACTCATAAGGATAATTGCCATCTGATCATTTAAATTACAGGGAGGGTTCACCCAGACCCCTAAAATCTTCTCCCTATCCCCTCTCTATTTTCTCCAATCTCCTCTATCCTTGGAATCTGTCCACTCCTCATTGTCCTCTTATTTTGTCTGTTATGAAAAACAGGGCACAGCTACTACTGATCATCCCAATTAAGCCTAACACATATTAGTTTCTTTATAATATTAACATAGTTACTGTTCAGCTGTTCATTCCTGGTGGTTCCCAAGAAGTTCCTTCTGGATAGTCTTTAGATTATGCCTCAAGTATCTGAAGTCTCTCGTTCACTGTCTCTTCTGCCATTGCCACATTGTGGTCTTTAGAATCTTCTGTCTTTTCTTTTCCTTTTTCCACTCTCCCCCCTCCCCGGTTTTGCTACTTGCCAAGAGTTTTTTTAGTATCTTATCTGTAGTTACTACCTCTGGAGAGTCGTCTGTATGTCTGAGATTTGGATTTATATCCCAAGCAACTGGAATGTATTTTCCTTGTTTTCAGCCTTTTATTATATAATGCTGATTTAGGAAGTGTGACAGAGTTAGACCAGAAGGGTATAGGAGAGTGCTGGAAGGCAGGTATATCAGCCTCAGGATGTGCAGGTCCTTGTTCCCTGGATAGCCAAACAAAGGCTATTCCAGGCCAATCAAGACACCTGGGGCCAATTAAGAACCTTCTGGAAAGGAGTAGAAACAGCTAGCCTGATTGGGACACCTGAAGCCAATCAGGTACTGGCTGAAACTAGATGAAAACCTCCCAGTTAGTCAGATGGGCTGTGGGTGTCAGGAGCTGTGGAAGGATGTTATGCTGTTGGTGAGACTGAGTGGTGGACAACATATCATACAGAAGGAAGGAGGCCCTGAGGTAAGGGTGAAGTGGAGTTTGAAGAAGCGGAGACTGCTGTGGGGAAGTAGCCCAGGGAATTGTACTGTGTTTTGTGGATGAAAGGTCAGCCATCTTAGCTGATACTATTAGGGTCCCTGGGCTGGAGTCCGGAGTAGAGGGTGGGCCCGGGCTCCCCCCTTTTCCATCTTCCATACTGGCCTGTGATGAAGGTAACTCACTAGGCGGTGACTCTTGCCAATTATACTGAGAAAGGGAGGTCACCCTGGGGCCTAGATGAGTTTCTGAGGCCCCTAAATCTGCCAGGAAGCGCAGGACCCACAAGTGCAGACTTGGAGCTTTGTCACAGAAGCTAAATGAGAGTTTTAATGGGAATCCCCTTCTGTAGCAGATAATTTCTCTCAGATCTCTTCTCTTTTCTAAAGTTAGGGCAGAGAGGACATGGAAAATTTGAAGATTGTTGACATGCTCTATGGCTTTGTTCACAATTAAATTTTTCTACTGATAACCCTGAAATTTCACAGTTAGATCTGAGTTTTATATTATTATGAGGGATAGATGGGGGAGGAGCAACTTATGTGCTCTTATCCACTTTTACTCTTCCTGAGAACTCAGATATAGCAACTCCACAATTAAAGTTTTTACATATTGGATTGGGTTTCCTCTTTCAGAACATCAGGAAGTCCCTTAATTCTGATATTGTTCCTTTTTGATCTGTTTTCTGTATTGTCCAAATTAAGATGCAGCCCTCTCTCTCTCTTTCTCTCTCTCTGCTGCATCAGTGCCATGAGGCTCTGCAGCCTTATTTCTCAGTCATTTAGTGAGGTATCTTTTAATTTTTAAAAAAAAATTGGAGAATTCATTCTCTGCAGCTCTATGCTCTATTGTTGTTTTTGTGGGGCTGAGGCATTAGGTTTTGGGGGTCTGTGATTAACAAACAGTAATAACTACTTGTCATGGTGCTGAATTCAATTTCTTTGTTGGTTAATATTTGTGGATATTTTCAAATATGGAAAAATATATCTTCTGGAAAGTTTTGTTAGTTGTGTATATGGCAAATTTCAGCTTGTAATTCTAACTTGTGCTGGGAAGAAGAATATGCCCAATACTTGAGTGTGCTTATGATATCAGAGAGGCTCTCTTTATAAATTAGCTAAGCACTGTATTGTGAGATGCAAGGGTGGGATAGGAAGTCTAACTCCTGATTATGTATTAAATTGGAACTCATTCATACCTCATTAAAAGTAAATGGACAATTTGTCCGTATGTTCTTTCCTTATATACCACAAACATTTATCATTTATTGCTGAACATGTGAAGGGGAAAAATAAAAAGGTTGTGCTCACAGGCAATTTTGCCCAATGACACATTACATATAAACTGTAAGGTAAAAATGTCAAATGTATCTAAGTGACTCAGGAGCCTAAGATTCATTTTCAAAATGAAGAGTCTGTTTCATTTAAAATCAATGGGATTTCTCCTAAGTTATCTAGGTGCTTTTGAAAATTTTACCCACTACATGTAATGGGACTTACATTACCCACTTTGATGTACATGTATATATGATTATACAGTTACATACATTCTATAATATTATACAATACATTACTGTTTAATTACTGTTTAGCATGGACAATGGCTTTAGCACTGTAAGCTACAAACTATAAAAATAGCTCAATTAGGGCATCAGATACTATGGTGTTGGATGCAATATAAACATCTAGATAGAAATAAATATGATCCTTACCCTTTAGAGTTTGACACTAGCTACAAGGCATGTTAACAGATCACTGTTTCTGCCTTCCTAATGATAACTTTCTTCTCTTTGGCACCAGCACTATCTTATTAACCAAATTCTGATTCACACTTTCTGGTCTCTAAGTACAACTCAGTTCAAACCCTTCAGGGTATACAAGAGAAGCCCTATAATTGGATAAGGAACATAATTAATAAAAAACAAATAAAATATAAAATAAAGCAAAACACCACCACGTCTCTTCTCAGACATGACGCAAATTTGCATTTGATTTACTTTTTACATCTCCTGTTCTTTTGGAAAAGGCCACTTGATTGCAGAAATTATTATTGTACAGTATATGTTGCAGAATGCTAAAGTGAATGGCTTGATATGAAATGTAATAATAGCATCCCAAAAGATACCTTGTCACTCAATTGTCTAAATACAGAGTTTGAAAAATACAGAACATAAAGCATTATCAGAATAAAAATATAGAGATTTTTTTTTTTTTTAAAAAAAAGAAAGCTGCTAAGGAAAATATTTTGGGCCCCAAAAAGTCTATGGGCCAGACTGTTTTAAAGGAATTTGAGCACCAAGTGAGATTTTTCAGAAGTACTTAGGCACCTACAACTCTTTGATTTGGAACTCAATGGGTTTTAAATGCCTAAATGCTTTTGAAAATCCCTCTAGATGCTCAAATTCCTTTAAAAATCTGGCTCGAAATTCTGAACTTGGGTCATACTCCAGTCTCAGTTCTATGTATACAGATTCCATTAATGTAAAAGGCGGGTGATTGGGTACATCTGAGGGCAGAGTTCAGCCCCACCTGTTTTGTATGAATGAGTTCAAGTATGGTGCCTTCACAAAAGTTTCTTGAAATGAGGTTGAGTGCCAGTCTAATTCCTAGTGGTCAGGTGTCAAAGGCAAAACCACAGCACTTCATATAGCATGGTCAGTTTTTGTTAGCTTCTTAGAAGAGAGGCCAAGGACTAAATGGAAATGGAGAGTGAACTAATCTCTTTTCACTAGAAGTGATGTCTAATGGTCAGGATTGAGGTTTGTTGGCAGTGCAGATACATGAAAGCTGGCGCTGCTTCTTTTCATAGATAAATAAAGGAATTAATTTGGCTAATTCATTCCTATGGAACATTTAACCACCTTTAAGGTAACTCTGAAAACATCTTTCAATAGAAAAATATGCTTTTAAAAATCAGTATCGTATAATAATGGTCTAAAACATTGTAAGATGAAGTCTTTCAGGAGGAGAACAGCAAGTTGCACTTACAGAAATTACTGAAAGAAATAGTATGGACAAATTTAAGAGACTGCTTTAAATGGAAGGAAGAAATAATTTCCTGTTGATTTCAGTTGGCTCTCTATACAGACTATGGTGTGCTACTTTTTCAAAGGAAAATATTAATTTGACAAGTGTTCCTTTGGGTTATATTTAACAAAATTCAGTGGAGTGAGTAAAAACCAGAGAAAACACAGCATCATTTGAATTAATAAGAGTGTAGCAGTAGGAATAGACTACTGACCATCTAACCAGGATGTTGGTAGTGATTGTGAAATGCTCTGGGAGATTTGAGAGGCTATAAAAATAGAAACATAATAATGAGGGATTTTGGCTGTCCCCATATTGACTGGATACATGTCATCTCTGGACAGGATGATGAGATAACATTTCTAGACACCATTAATGATGGCTTCTTGAAGCAGTTAGTCTAGGAACTCACAAGTAGAAAACAAGAGATTAAAAGAGACAGACACAAAAATGCATCCTTTAAAAAATGGAAGTCAAACTCTATTGCAGAAAATGGAAAGGAGCATAAACTTTGACAAGTGGAGTGTAAAAGGTATACTTAGGTAGGCCAAAAAATAATTTGAAGAGCAACTAGCAAAAGACACGAAAATTAACACAAAAAAACCCCTTTAAGTAGATGAGAAGCAGGAAGCCTGCCAAACAGTCTTTGGGCCCACTGGGGACAATCAAGGTGCTCTCAAGGAAGACAAGGCCATTGCAGAGAAGATAAATGAATTCTTTAGATTGGTCTTCACTGCAAAGGATGTAAGGGATAGTTCCACACCTGAGCCATTCATTTTAGGTGACAAATCTGTGGAACTGTCCCAGATTGAGGGCTTGGTTACACTGGCACTTTATAGCGCTATAAAGCCCCCACGAGCGCTATAACCTCCTCCCCGTCCACACTGGCAAGGCACGTAGAGCGCTATAACTGCTGAGTTATAGCGCTATTGTTAATCCACCTCCGCATGGGGAATAAGGGCTGTAGTGCAGCTGCTGTAGCGCTACAGCAAGAATGTGGACACCCACTGCGCTACAAGTGATCTCTGGAGATGCCTAGAGCCATTTAAGGCAATTGACGTCTCTTCCCTTTGTTTTGAACTGGGCTGGAGGAATGCAGAAGTACCTCTTTAGAGTTTCTCTCTTAACTCGGCAGATAAGAAAAGCAAATGTTTAAGGAGGGAGCCTGTGTGAAAACAAAGCCTTCTGTGAACGGAGGCTCACTGACAGGCTTTCAGAAGAATGGAAAAATCACTGTCTCTCTCCCTCCGCATACACACAACGCGTCCCCCCTCACCTCCCTCGTTTAAAAAGCACGTTGCACCCAGCTGAATGCTGGGATACCTGCCCTAATGCGCTGCTCTTAATGCCGCATTAAGTGCCCCAAATGTGGCCATGCTATACCGCTGGCGCATCTGAGTGTGGACATACAATAGCGCTATACATATTACTGTATAAGGGGACCGCTATAACCAATAGCGCTATAATCTTGTAAGTGTAACCATACCCTCAGGTGTCAGTAGAGGAGGTTTTGGAACAACTGATTAAATTTAACAGTGACTGCTGTCCAATTTTTAGATTATGCATTAATTATATTGATTACTTAAGAAACCCCAGTTATCACTTTGAGGATTGACAGGTTCTTGCCCCAAGATCAGGTCCAGTATTATTCAAATTATTATATAGTTGGGAACCCCGATGTGCACAGTTGAAACACGCACAATATAGGAACTCTTTTATATTTACAAATATAGTTTAGTAATACATTTTGCACAGTCACAAACACCTCAACTTAGTAAGATAGAGATACTACCAAATGTTCATCTGCACATCCATATACTAACACCATCCCTTGTAGAACAACTTGGAATGGTAGCCATCTTCCTCCTCATCACCATCACCTTCCCCATCATCACCAGTGGCCATCATTCTGGTCCCTCTAAGAACTACATCTCTCTTTCCTACCATCCATGGGTTGTGAAGCCATTTTTATAACACGTTACACTGACACCACTATGATGCATATTCAGTAGGGGATTTTTCCCCTTTTCCTTATTTGTATTTCCTTACCTTATTAATGTTGAGGTGACTTTCCCACATTTTTCCTGGTGGAATCGAGAAACCAATTGCCTTTGCTTCATGAACGCTCACTATGCCTGAGAAAAACCATGTGCAAGTAAAGCTGAAAGATTCTTGCTCTATCTTTATTTTTGAAATGTGGACATTTTACTTTGCTGACAAATCATTACCTGTTCATTTCAAGTTTTGGACCGAAACATGGAATTCTGTCATTAGCTTCTGCTTACATGCAACAATAGGCATTGCTATTTTCAACTCATTGCTGTACTATTTAATTCCACAAAGGGACTCAGCAGATGGGTTATTACATCTGCCATGCCCAAGCTCCTGTCAACCCAAAGAAATTTCAGATGAAGTGTTTCATTTCAGTTTGATGGATGGATGGATTACCCATTACTAGCACAGATATCAACAAAGAAACTGATAAGTATGATGTGCTTTCTCTAGTGAAAGTAATGGTACTATGAGGTTCAGTGCTGGATCAAAAGAATCTCCAGTTTACTCAATTAATGTTGACATGACACACATTTTCTTTGAATTTCGGTTGCATCTTATGGGAAATGCAGTGATTTCGCACAATTTCAGGGTTTGTAAGCTCTTCACAAAGGTCATTTTGGCATTGTATGGATAAAAGCCATAGTCTGGAGTCATAAGAGACTGGAGAAATAGGCAAATAATTCCTTACCATTTGAGTTTGCAGTAGTCCACCCACAATTCTTAGGTTATCTCATGTTAGCTACGTAAATGATTGTGTGTGATTTTGTGTGTGTGTGCGTGTGTGATTTTGTGTGTGTGTGTGTGTACTTGGAAAGTTTTTTTTTTTAACGTAGGGTGGAGGAATGTGATGTCGCATCTCTTTAAATATTTGAGTGCTCTTCTCTGCCCCCAGTGGAAAGCCTCAGTTTTATGCTGGTTTCAGTTTTGCAGCCAAAACAATACATGCTTCCACAGCAGCTAGGAGCCATGTGACATACATTGACTGCATTCAGGCCTGCTGACAGAAATTCTGGGCCTGAGGGCCAGGGCCATCCCTAAGGGGGTGAGGCATGGGGTGGAAAGGATGAATCCATCACATCCAGGACCACCCATGCCAGCCCGCAGGGCTCCCCAAAATGCAGGGCCAGAATGGTCTTGCACATCTAGGTCCTCTGTGGCTCGCCTGGGTGACTGAAAAGGGCCCAGGGCTCCCGGGCACCACCACTACCACAGCAGCAGCCCCTCCCTCCACCCCTGTCAGCACGCCTGCCAGCATTCAATCTACTAAACACAAGAAGGAAGCATTATGCTTTTTGAACAAACTCATATTGGCTGGCTGGAGATCCCGAAGTCCAGATACTATTACCTAGCAACTTCTGAAGATTGATTTGCCATTTCAGTTACACATGAGGTTTTCCTATCCCCAAAGAAGAGTTTGGCAAGAGTTGTTGAAAGGTTTATCCACTGAGCGCATGGCAAGTTTGAGTACATCAATGGCAATATGTCATTTAAAAACTGAAATGTCATTTTGCTTTGTCAAAAAAATTATTCTGTTGTTGCTACTCTCTTGTCCTTGGCCATTTATGGCATTGTGATAGGCTAGCAGTGTTTTCCTGAAACACATTCACCTGTTTGCAGCTGCTGAAAGAAAGATTAATGGGTTTTGCTTGAACTAGTATATCACTGACAATTTACTATCTCACCTTGATATATGGGAGATGGGTGTGACACTCTGAGAAGATAGAAGTGTCTACAGTACAGACTGAAGAGTCCAGAGGGTAAAACCCTTAGAGCAGCTAAATCTTTGGATGAAGAGGAAATATGAGCTGATCTTTTTATCATGAGGTTTCCTTGGTTAATAAAGTGAAACCCCAATAATAGGGTAACTTTGGACTTTCCACAGTGTGACGAGGTTGGGAGAGGTGCTTGCTTGCAGAATTCTTCCACATAATTGTGTGGTTGGCTGTTGAACGACATGCTTGTTTTTCTTGGGTGTAATTGCTCTGTTGTATTATAGTGCTAGTAGTTTTATGAATTTAGAAAACCTTTGCAAAATGCAAATGCCACATGAAGTGATCAGAGACAAGTCAGTGTATTACAGAACTAAAGATACTCAATCTGGCAGCTTCATACTCATCCCGCTAAGCAGCTCAGAGCAGCAAATCACATAAACGTAGACAAGTGCCTAATGTGCCTAAACATCTCTGTTAACATAATTACGATGAAGCCAAACATCCTTACTGCCACCTGTCTTTAGCTAATAGGGATGGAGTGTGTGTCACACACTTAATCTCCCATAAGCAATGGCCAATTTTAAATTTTTGTTTGTTTTGTGGAGCCCTAGAGATCACAGTATTTAAAGATGTAAATTATATTTTGGCATGGAGGCAGCTAAAATTAAGGATAAGGAAACACTGTTATGATAAAATAAGAAACTATCCACCTCCAGTTTTCACCTCTACATAATCCAAACCTGATTTGAGGCTCTGAAATGTTCAGATGAGAGACAAAAGGATTATTTTCCGTCTGAGATCAAGAGTACTGGATATCTTACAAGAAGCTGCAACCCCTTGATTATGCAAATCCAGTGAGAACAGGCTAAGCTTTGTATAAGCACCTGATTTTATTTTAGAGACATGGTGCTGCAGAAGACAGTGCACAGTCAGAGGAAGGAAAAGCTTTGCGTGATCTAATGTTTTTTTCTTCAGCCAAATCAAAACATTTTGTTTTGATGTTGACCTTTTCATTTTGGGTTGTAATAAGATACATGATATAACTAACATTATGGAAACTTCCCCTTGGTAAAAATGACCAGATTTTGTGAAGTGTGATTTCTGTGGAACCACATATTCCAAAAGAATATGGTTCTGTCCTAGTTTCTCCAACCGACTCTAGACCCAAATATAGCTATATATATTCTTTTACAAAGAGTACCTGAAGGAAGTCCATTGATCAGAGTATCATGGCTAACTTAATTTTCAGTTTTCATTTAATAAGCCAGCACTCTCTTTGTTCCTCTGATGGGGTTAACAGACCCAACACTAAGCACTTAAAGAACTAATAAAATAGTATTGGGCCAAGAAGGCCCCACCCCTGAGCAGCTGTTAGACATGTTTTCTGTAAAAGACCTGCTTATAAAGCATGGTGTTGCATGGCTGAGTTACAGAGTGTGTTAAAATTTAACTTAATTTCCCTAGTTCATGGGCTGGTTGGAAGAATTTTTATGGAACTATATTCCATCATAATAGCAGAAAGTGAAATCTTACATGAAATTGCATTGATTTAGCCAGAAATTCTTTTTTAGAAGAAAAGTTGGGGGTAAAATAGTAGGAATCAATATATTTTAATTTTTAAAATTCTGAAATGATTTCATTAGTTTTGTATTATACAAAATAAAATAAAGTCTAAATCAAAACAAAACATTATTTTACCAAAACAAAATGTTTTAATTGACCCTTTTTGAAATTTTTCTTTAGAGAATTTTCAAAATTTTGGGGTTTAACTTTCATAATGAAATCATGTTTTGAAATATCAAAAATCCTTTGTAAAATGCATCTTCTGTCCTCAGCACAGTTCAACCCAGTTATCTACGCACAGGGTACATGTAAAAGTTCAGTGTGACCACTTAGCCAAAGACACTTTGTTTTCATGGTGAGGAGAACCATGTATTTCTCTAAATATGTCATGATCTAATTAACCGGAAGCTTTATCAAATAGTATAACAGACAAGAAACAGTGACGAATTATTGCTTGGCTTCCCTGTCACCCGAGGCTTTCCTTTCCTTTATATAAGTGGTATTGTTTGCATTATAGTTCCCAGGCTGATACTGGCAAAAATCTTTCTGTTAATGTGTTTTTATTTTACATTACACACACTGATGTTTTTAAGAATGGGTATTTAGGTAACAGTGCTGACACTGCTACTTGCAGAAGGGGAAGAATCAATGCACTTCTTCTGTGAGAAGGGAAAAAGATCTGGGTCCATCCGAGGCTGATGTAATTTTGAAGGTAAATGGTTTCAACATGTCTGTAAAGACATGCCCCCTTGGTAAACACCCTCTTTAGATGCCCTGCCTAAGTGATGGCCACCATATTAGGGATTGAAGCTGGGACCTAAAAGCTTGAGTATAAGCTGCTTCTTTTCTTTTATTAATAAATCTTTAATTAGTTTACTAAGGAGTGGCTGGCAATGTGGTGTTTGGGCAAGATCTGAGATACATGTTGATCTGGTGGCAAGTGTCTAATCCTTTGGGATTAGTACAGCGGTCATCAACTGGTAGATGGCGATTGACTGGTGGATTCTGGGACCTCTGACAGTTGATTGTAATCTCTGGCTGCTAAATGTCCAGCGGCACAGCAAGGTTAATGCAGGCTCCCTGCCTGCGCTGGCCCCATACCTCTCCCAGAAATGACCAGCATGGCTCTGTGGCCCCTGCGGGAGGCAGGGGTCTCTGGGCACTGCTCCTGCCTACAAGAGCCACCCTGCAGCTCCCATTGGCTGTGAATGGCAAACTGTGGGCAATGTGAGCTGTGGGGGCATATGCTGAATTTGTTTGGGGTTATCTGGAAGGCAGGCAAGAAAGGTGACAACTCCAATAGTACAAATACACATCTAAAAACACACATACAGATGAATTAGGAACACTTTGCCATAGTCTGAGATGCCATCTGTTTTGTTTATCTTGAGATGGAATGACTGGCTCTTAAAGTCAGTCCAAGTACTTTGATGAGGAATGTGTTTTTAGCTAGGGACTATACCCTATTTACATGGTATTCATCTTGAGGCTAGTGGTTTTGCGGGTGATTCTTGTCAGTATAACAACAAAATGAACTTATGGCTGTTCCCCACTTCATTGTATGGAAGTGCTGTATCTAGTCCTGAGCCATCCTTTTCAGCACATCTTTTTTAAAAAATGTGTGGTTTATTTTCATTTGTTTTAAAATGTTAGTGACAGAGCTGGCCAGAGGATGACAATTCCATTTTGCAATAACTTCTGAGGTTTCAAATTTTGCTTTGCTTTTAAATGTTTCTACCAAATGGAATTTCATTGAA
This sequence comes from Dermatemys mawii, assembly GCA_007922305.1. Classification (NCBI taxonomy): domain Eukaryota; kingdom Metazoa; phylum Chordata; order Testudines; family Dermatemydidae; genus Dermatemys; species Dermatemys mawii. The sequence continues at coordinate 14,438,157 of ML677386.1, read as the reverse complement.
ATATTCGTTTATGGGTTTAAAAGGTCAGGTCAGCTGTCTGCCTGAAAGTGACTGTAGAGTCCACCCTGGATCTCAGACTCCTCCTGTTGCAAACATCTTGGAAATCTATACACTTTGATGAAACAGCATGTTTTCATGAAAAAAACATTTTGTCAATAATGTTCTGACCAGCTCTAACACTATTTAGAAGCTCAAATGGTATCTTAGCAAATGTATAAATATTATTTTAAACTTGTACTTTATTCTGTTCAAAGTTCCATTCCACAAATCCCTCCTTTAATTAACACCTCTTTCACCAAGCCTTCCAGAGTTGATTCCCTCCACCTCCCCCTAATAATGCCTACTTGTCCTCTCTCATTCCAACTGCTTTTCTGTATTCCCATATTATTTGGGTGAAAGCCTGACTCCATTGAAGTCAATGGCAAAACTCCCACTGACTTCATTTTGGCCAGGATTTCACCCTTTGAGTTGGGTTTAAGCCTGCCTCGAAAGGACTGGACTTTCTCTATCACAGTCTGTAAAACTCCATGCAGTTTTACAGTGTGCAAAACTCAGATGTTTATTTTAATCTTTCAAAGACAAACCATCTTAAAGAATCAGTGGAATCACTTGCATGTGAATAAGATTTTAAAAGGAAAATCATTCATGTAATTCTCTAAGAAAATGATGGTATAGTGTTTTATATTATTCATAATTTGTTACTTCATCAGTGCCCATATTGTGCAAGCTTTAGACTTAGATTTGTAAATGAAACCTTATTTTAACTAAAGTGTTGAATTTTGCAAATTTATCTTCTTTGAATGGGTCAGTAAATATAATGCTGTTACAGTGGATTAACTAAATAGAGAACTCTATAAATACTGTTCATATGGTGTGAGTAGAAAAAATGTTGTTTTTCACATACAGTGTATTTTCCATGTGCAGAATGTATTAATCCACAAATCATTGGTGAGGCCTGATTTGCAAGGATATTTAGGTGCCTAAAAATGCAGATAGGCATCTAGTGAGATTTTCAAAAGTATGTAAGTGAGTTAGGCATATAACCCACACAACAAGTTGTGGAGCCCTTCTTCTCCCCTTATGGGATATGGTCTGGATGAGAGACTCAGGTTCAAATTTACTTTGTACAAATAATCATTGAAGTAGGGACTTGGGTCTTCCACCTCCCAGGTCAAGTGCTTTAACCATTAAAACTACCTGGGAAAACTACCTGGATTTCCATAAGGCTTTTAATACAATTCCACATGAGACATTATTAGTTAAATTTGGAAAAGTTGGAGATTAATACAAGAATTGAAAGCTGGATAAGGAACTGGTTAAAGGAGAGGCTAGAATGGGACATACTGAAAGGTGAACTGTTAGGCTGGAGGGAGGTTAGTAGTGGGAACTGGTCTTGGAACCAATCTTCTTCAACATTTTCATTAATGACCTTGGCACAAAAAGTGTGTGCGCTATTAAAATTTGTGAATAACACAAGTGGGGAAGTATTGCCAATATGGAGGAGGTCCAAAATATCATATGAGAACATCTGGAGGACGTTGAAAACAAGACCAATAGAAATGGGATGAAATTTAATAGTGCAAAGTGCAAGGTCATGTACGTAAGAACTAAAAGGAATTTTTGCTATAAACTAGAGACTTATCAGTTGAAAGCGACCGAACAGGAGAAAGACTTGGATGTATTGGTTGACCACAGGATGAGTATGACCCACCAATATGATGTGGCCATGAAAAGATCTAATGCAGTCCTAGGATGCATCAGGGAAGGTATTTCCAGTAGAGAGGGAAATGTTGTTATTGCCATCATAAAAGGCAAGGGTGAGACCTCATCTGGAATACTGTGTGGAATTCTGATCTCCCATGCTTAAGAAAGATGAATTCAAACTGGAAGAGGTGCAGAGAAGCGCTATTAGGATGATCAAAGGAATGGAGAACCTACCTTATGAGAGGAGACTTAAGGAGCTTGTCTTGTTTAGCATAACTAAATGATGGCTGAGAGGAGATATGATTGCTCATTATTAATACTTCAGTGAGATAAATACCAGGGAGGGAAAGGAGTTGTTTAAAGTCAGGGCCAGTGTTGGCACAAGAACAATTGGAAATAAACTGGCCATCAACAAGTTTTTAGGCTTCAAGTTAGATGAAGATTTCTAACCATCAGAGGAGTGAATCTCTGGAACAACTTTCCATCAGGAGTTGTGGGGGCAAAAAACAAGACTAAGCATGACAAGTTTGTGAAGGGAATGGTATCATGAAATTAACACAGTGTCATGTCACCCATCTGTAACTGCTAGTAGCAAATAACTGCAACAGAGAGAGATAGGACACTAAATGGGGAGGGCTCTGAGTTACTACAGAGAATTCTTTCCCTGGTCTCTGGCTGGTGGGTCTAACTGATGGCCATATTTGGAGACAGGAAGGAATTTCCCCCAGGTCAGATTGGCAGAGACCCTGTGGATTTTTCACCTTCCTCTGCAGCATGGGGTTCTGGTCACTTATTGCTTCAAAACTTAGAGCAAATGGTGGATCTTCTATAATGTGTAGTTTTTAAATCATGATTTGAGGACTTCAGTAACTCAACCAGAAATTATGGGTCTGCTACAGGAGTGGGTGTGTGAGATTCTATGGCCTGCACTGCGCAAAGATCAGACTATGATCATGATGGTCCCTTCTGGCCTTAAAATCTATGAGCCTACAGAACTTATGAAATAACAGCCTATTTTTCATTTAATCAATGAGGCTTCTACCTGACAATCTTTCTCAGACGCTAAAGATTCGGTGTTTGTGAGATTCCTTCCTCTGGCCTCTCTTCCTCATAGAGCTAGTGATGTAGAAAGGAGACTAGAATTTGGAAACTTGTCCACCAGTTGAAATTCTACAAAAGACTAAATGGACAGATCCCTTCCACACACAGATGTACTTGGGAATTGCCGGAGAATTGTCTATAGAAATTCTTCAAAATGGTCATTGGGCTTGGAGTAAAGAGATATCTTTCGTGCTTCATTATGAGGGCTGACTGAGAATTTTCTGAGAAAATGTTTTTCATTGGAAAATGGCAGTTTGTTGAAACTGAAACTTTGTGAGAAAGGGTCTGTTATGACATACCTCCTGTTTTAAAAAAAATGGAAAAAAAGTTTGATGGAACATCCCTATTTGACAATTTCAAAATCAATTTTGCTTTGGAATAACTTTTCATTTAAAAATTTTAGCTAACTTATGCTAAAAAAAATTTTAAAAGAGAAAGAAATGGCTGGAAATTACCCATGCAAAATGTTTTTGTTGTTGTGATTTTTTTGCAGATTATCAGTTAACGAAAATTTTCAAAATTTTTACTTTGCATCCTGAGTCAGGTGGGGAAAAGTTTTCAAAATCTTAATAATTCTCATGGGACACTCATTCTACCATATTGTTGGCATAAATTTCTCTCCAAGTCTAATTTTGGTAAGAGCAATAAAAGCAAAGTCTTCTAGGAGCTCAACTTAAGTCAAGTATCTAATACATTCTAATTACATATATTTTCTTCAGTGTCAACTTAAAAATGGCTTTCTGAGTTCTGGCTATAACAACTTTCATATGTCACCTGCAGTGAACTGGATATAAGTCCCTATGTATTTAAATCTACAGGGGTTTTTTTTGAGTAAAAAACTGGTCTACTTGAAAACCTGCAATTCCTAATCACTCAAGATAATGAGTGTTTTGACATAATAATAACTGCAGGATTTCAGTAGAAATGTACTTCTATACAAATCTCATTCAAAGGTCTCAAAGCAGTATGCAAGCATTAAAAGTTAAAACTAACCCTTTGAATTAGGTGGAGGAAACATTCCCTGTTAGAATCCATCTGTTTTTTGTTTTTGTTTGTTTTTACAGTGCACTACATAGCCCGGCAGGTTAGAGCAGGAAGTGAACTACACTGTATTCAGTGTAAATATAGAGGATGTTTAGGAAGATAACTCTATTGGTGTATCTGATTTTTTTTTCTAGGATGCCAGGCCTAATACTCTTTTTCTTAGGAAAGAGTTATGATATCTTGAAAAATGCTTGGTTTTACATCTCATCCAAAAGGCAACACAGTGTCATGCAGATACACACAATGGCTAAGCATCAGTAATCACTAGGATGGAAGAAAGTAACCTACAGAATGGCCATTGCCACATTCTGCAACACTTACAATATGTGTTCCTTAAAGATTTTTTCATACAAACATTGCATCTGCTCAGCTCTTCTTTGTCAGATCTGACGGGATCACAGCACACACTGGTATGAATAAAGGCCAAAACCCTTATTTTAAGAATATATTTTGGTTTATAATGAACTATAAGTTCATAACCCTAATTCTCCATCTTGCTACGATAACACTTAGAGGTTAATCATTTCCATGAGAGTTCAAAGAGTGTGCTTTCATCTCATCCTTCCCTCACAGAGTATGAAGAAGACATCCATTAAATTCTATCCAAGCAAACAAGTAATTTTGTCTATTTTTAATCTTGAAAGTGTACAAATTGCTAAGAAGCCCTTTCTCCCAGAGAACTTTGTAATTTTAGTAAAATTATGAATGACCCTTCTTACTGTAGTTAATAGTACATTTGAACTATTGGTAACCAGACAGATTTTGAATATTCTGTGTAGTCTTTTCATTTAAGGCTCATGGATTTGAATATTTCTTCTGCTTAGTAGGACAGAAGGGGTGGAGAAAGGCCCTCCTTTTATGGTGTAGACACTGTAAACTGAGTCTCTTCCCTTTTTACAAAGGTCAGAATCCCTTACTAGTGTGGGTTTCTCTTAAGGTTAAAGATGCTGTTTCCTTTTCTTTGAAAAAGGTCTGATGTTTACTTCAGTAAGATAGGTCAGAAGGGAATAGATTGTGTATTGCATTACTCCCACTCTACTTTTACATGGCTCGGTATTAGAGTTGGGCAGGTTTTTTTCACAAATAACTTATGCACCAAAAAAATGCAGTTTCAGGCCAACCAAAAGTATGAACTTTATCTGAATTCACCAAATAATTTCATACAAAAAGAAGTTTTCAGGCTAGATTCACAAGGAAACTTAGGTGCTATTCTCTAAACAGCTTGACGAGGAGGTGGCGGTGGCATCCCCATTCTTCCAAAGCCAACAGTTATGGAGGAGACAAGTTTGACTCTCTGCTTTGGAGTAAGGACTTGAACTTGGTCTCCCACATTAAAAATGAGTGGCCCTAGCCACCAGGCTATAGAAGCTCTCTCTTGCTGACCTATAAAAAGTGGAACATCTTCAACAAGAGAAACTGAGACTCTAGAACAGGGGTGGCCAACCTTAGCCTGAGAAGGAGCCTGAATTTGCCAATGTATATTGCCAAAGAGTTACAGTAATACAACAGAAGCCCCCCATCAACTTCCCACTCACCCCAGCTCCCACTGCCTCCCACCCACCAGCAGTCCCCTCAATCAGCACCTCCCCCCTCCCTCCCCATATCTCCTGATCAGCTGTTTTGTGGCATGCAGGAGGTTCTGAGGGTGGGGTAGAGGAGGAGCGAGGTCATGGCAGGCTCAGGAAGAGGTGGAGTGGAGGCAGGGCCTGAAGCAGAGCCAGGAGTTGAGCAGTAAGCACCCTCTGGCAAATTGGAAAGTTGGCACATGTAGCTCCAGCCCTAAAGTTGGTGTCTATACATCTTAACTTCTGAAGATCTGCGTGAGGCTCCAGAGCTTCCGGAGGTTGGCTACCCCTGCCTAGAATATCCTCTAGCTTTGTGGTTAGGATACTCACCCAGGAAAAGAGAGATTTGGGTTTAAGTCCCTGTCGCAGAGCAAGGATTCAAATTTATGTCCTAAATCCCAAATAAGTGTCCCTAACCTTTAGGCTATCTATTATAAGAGGAGGGGGAAAACTGCACTACAACTATCTTGCCCTCTGTTTTTCTGAACCTAGCCCTTTATTTTCTTTTTTTTATTGTTCTTAAAAGGGGTCAAAATACTCAAACTAAATGCTCCATTCAATACAAAACATTATTTTACTGAGTTTTCCAATTCACCAAAACCACCTAAATGTTTTAGTTTCAACTCAGATTGAACTTGTGTTCGTGCATGCGCTTGTGACTGCCAGTGAACTGAAATATCAGTTATTCATCTAGCTCTGCACAGTACAAATAAAAAGTGGCCATTGCTTCCTTAATGTAAGCATAGCTGGGGCCCTGTCCATCCATGTCCATTCATCTTTTGTACTGGCCTCAGAATGTGAGGGTTGAGGCAAGCAATCTTTTTATAAATGTATGAAGAGTAAAACCAGAGGAAAACAGGAAGGAGACCATATATAATAGATAGTGCCACCCTCACTGAGATTTAGTGTTGTTGGCAACCAAACCAAAACACTATATACATGTTTGATCTTGTAATAGCTGTTATAAAAGATTTTTTAAAAACGTTTTTTAGAAGTTTAAAAGCCTCAAGTACGAGTGTGGCCATCAATATGTAAGTTTGCATCCCCTACACAGAAAAAACTTCGACATCTGGGACTTTTGCCTCAATATGGAATGCTACTTTTGGACCTATTGTCTTCAAATATAGATTTCTAAGTTGGGAGATGGAAGCAAGGGGGAGACCGATTACAATATGTTCATAGATACATAGTTTGAATTGCCCTTTTCCAAATTGCTGGATATTTTCTTCCTTACATGTAATATGACTAGAGATTTCATTGTTACCTTGTCTGCCATTCCATCTTACCATGACAAATATTTATTACATTGAACACCATCTCTGGAAAGGGTCCAGGACCAATCTGAGAACCAACCCATCACCCAGCTTTGGTTTTTTTGTTTTGTGGTTTGTTTGTTTTTTAAATAAAGGTTAAGACTAATAATTCCCAATGCATTGTCAAAGCTAGTCTGGTTTAAACAGATAAGCAGATAATAAAGGAAAAGCAAGAAGTTACTACAGAGGCAAGGCAAAGCAGCTTATACTTCACTTTTGACCATCAAGTGAGGTGGCTGAGTAGCAAATTGTGACACCAGGAAAGCAAGCTACTATGTCAAACAGCAGCTTCTGTGTCCTAGATTAGACTTCTCAATCAAAATTAGAAGAGGATTTATTTTTATCTTCCTAATTAAGCGGTTCTATCCTTTGTATTGTTTGAGTCAATGTTGATGATTAACTGAGGAGAAATGCCTTGAGAACTGTTTCCCAAATATAATTAAATGAGGACATAATGTTTTGCAATGGAAGAGATTATACATTAGCTGAATTTAAAACAGGCAAAAGAGAAAGAAAGAAAAAAAAAGAATTGTACACACTAGAAATTGAGCTATGTACTGAGATGTATTGAATTAGTTGTTTTGGAAACTTAAATTGGAGCATTTTCTTCTACTTTTCATTCTCCTGAGATCTTATGTATAATATAATACAGTGATTGTCTAAAAAAATCTATTGTTTGTGCTGTTTTTGTGAGATGAAACAAGTTAGTCTTTCTAATCCAGCTAAGCATAGGCAAGAAATCTCAGCTCTGTTGTAAGTAATTAGGAGGCAGGTGTTCTGTTATATCTAGTTTCAGAACATCCAAACTCACTTAAACTATAATCAATTAAGCCAGTCAGTCCACAATGCTGATATTTAGAGCTTCAGCGAGGTTTTGCGCAGGGGATCTTCATTTCTGAACTTGAAGTGTAACAACACATTGCAGAGTACTCTGAGGCAGATTCAATAGAACCATCCTAGGGCCAAATTCTGCTCTAGTTGTCCTAGTTACTTCGGTGGGAGACCCATGCACCCATGGTCGGAAATGGATCTTTAGTCTTAAATGAAAATCTTAAGCTAAAGCTGATAGACATTATGTTCATTCAGAATTGCCATTGAGGTTCATAGTAAACTTTCCATTAACTTCAACAGAGGCAAGGTTTTCTTTATTCTTTAGATACAAGTGAAAGGCCAGATTCCAACAATCAGGTGATCTGTCACACTATTTCAGTTTCCTTAATATCCTATTTTTGTTTAAAGAATGTGTATCCAAAAAGATCATGCATTGACTTCATTACTCTATAATGAACATCTCCTTTCTCTGGAGTTACATTTTGAGTAACCTGTAGCTGTAAGCATTATTTTTAGTCTTCCACATCTTGCTGTACACTTCACACAGAAGATATGCATTGCAAGTTAACATATGGTTGCCTATATAGTTGGACCTATGTGCTCTTAATTGAGTTGTATGTATATAATCCACGTGCTTTAACAGTAAATGAGTCTCCAAGTATTCTTTGTAATCAAAAAATTTAAAACGTATTTTAACATAGAGAACAAAAGATTTTCCATGGTGCTTGGGTTCTATTACTAATGAAGATGAAGGAATGTACAGGGGTAAAATCATTATTAGTGGGATCATTTCAGTTGTATATTTTTAAAATATAGACAAATTTTCTCCATATAACTTGTATTTCTTTGTTAATGTTCACTATATATCAGGATAAGGGGCTTGCTCATGTGTTCATCTGTAGCCAACAGAAGTTTGTTTTGGGCTTGAATTAGAACAAGTGCAAGCTCAGTTGGCTTGTAAAATCTAGTCAAGCATAAATTAGCTAACACAATAAAAGTACCCAAAATAATAATACAAAAGGGCTGAAGACTTTTTATTTTATTTATTTATTTTTTTATTATTTTTTGGTCCAGCCAGCTACCAGGAGAACAACCTGCATTTCTGGCTGTATTGTATCTGTGGGTGGCAAATCCCACTGTGATATTTGTCCTTCTTTCTCTTTGTCTCAAGAGAGAAGTGGGAATATCAGCTGCTATTGACTTAAAAGCTTCATTTTAGTTTCAAATATCCTTTTTGATACAGTCCTCAATCAACAAAAAGACTGCATAGGTATTTTCATGCAAGGAAGTGAGCACTCATAACTCCCATGTATGTCAAGGACTGGGGCTTTTGAATGGAGAAAAAGCTTTTACAGCATCTAAACCACCTGTGAATGAGACTATTAGAGACCATTTTGGAATCTTTTGGGAGAGGGGGGAGTTTAGATAGCAGCTTTACATGCTCTAAAAGATGCTGTTTTCTTTTATATTGGGCAACATTAATAACAGAATGTGAGTCTCTATCTCTAATATTGGTTTGTAATCTCTTCAGAATGAAATCTCCCTGCTAAGCCTCAGCATTCCTCTCTCAGATATTGTCAGTGCGCAAACTCTCATTGCATTAATGATGTTCTTAAATAAAGAACTTGTGGGTTTTTTGTCCTCTTCAAATAAAAAAATGAAAATATTGGGGGGAAAAAGGTAAAGTGAAGGCAGCAGGCCCTCATTTTGAGAGGCTAAATTAACGTTTTCAGAGAATAGATTTCTGCTAGGAATTAATGATGGTTTTGTTTTTTCTTTATATTCAGATGGAAGATGTCATAGCACGCATGCAGGATGAGAAAAATGGGATACCTATTCGTACAGTCAAAAGTTTTCTTTCCAAGATTCCTAGCGTCTTTTCTGGTAAGACTCAAAGTGAATTTCATACTGTTCAAAGCACTAGCAGTGCAAAGGGGATCTTGGATACCAGTCATATACTTAACATGAGTATTCTAAGAAATCTACATAGTCGTCAGATCTGGGAGAGAACAGACTATATTGTGAATACACTGAAAACTGGATTTCTTGGGAAAAGGGTGTGTTTCTGCTACGTGTTGCAAGGAATTTACTCAAAGCCTTTTCTAGATAGTCCAGTAAATTAAGCAGTGGCAATACTAGATTTACTGCAGAAAGGCAATTACAGGTAGGTACAATATTTTTAATGCACCATATTTTCATTTCAAACTAATTTTGTAAACCTGTTTTTAGGCTACAGGTGCACTGAGTTTGGTTGTCTATGTAGTCCAGTATCTGAGCATAAGAACTGCCATATCAGCAGCATTAAAGGAAGGTGAATCTTCCATCCCACAATGCCGTGTGTATTGTAGTACCATAAATGAAAATTATTTACTGATTCCTACAAAAAATCAACTTATGATCAGAAGCATGGGGGTTGTTGTCCCTTGTTTCAGTCTAGTAGTGCAACTGAAAATGTATCTGTCTTATTTGTTCATACAGATAGTCAATATAATTATTTACATTTAAAAAAACTTGTGGATATTTAGCACTAAATTACTGACACCAATTTGCATATATCAGTTTCTGCCCAACAGAGGTTGAATTCTGGAAAAAAATCAAAGATGTTGAGGCTAGAACTGAGCTGTACCATGAAAGCTTTCACAGCATCTGCCCACTTCATAGCTGGTCCTCATGAATGTTGTTAGCTTCTCTATTTCGTAAGTGCAAAAATCCCACACCATTTTTAAAAATCAACTGGGAAAATCCTTTTCATTTTCTTTGTTTCTGTTCATGCTGTCAAATGACTGGAGAATTCCTTTAAAGTAGATCTTGGTCCAAACCTATACTTCAGATACATTGTAAAATGGCTAATAACTACATAGGTTATGCAGTGGAGAAGGTGCACTCATCACAAAAAATATTTGCAGAAATTTGCATCCAGTAGAGCAGCACAAAATGTTCTATGTACCTTAATATATAACTTCGGGGATTTCTTTTGAACAGTGAAAAGGAGGAGAGCAGCCAAAGATACTTCCTAAGAATGGATAAAAACCATTTAGGGCTTAAAAGAGGAAAAATAGCATACAAATACTAGCCTCTGAGAAGTGAAACTTTTTCTCCCATAAGCATATAGAGTGTGGGGTTCCCATGAACGGATTCATCTTAATTACCTTCTCTGTCTTTCTTATATCTATAAGTAAACTTATGTCTACAGTTTACTTATAGGAGACATTATTTCCAAAAGCATTTTTTTTTAACTTGTAAAGAAATGATCAATCATACTTGTGAAAGTTATATTTAAAATAAGATAACCTTTCTTCAATAGCACGGGTTTCAGAGGAAGTAAAGCAACTCCTATGAAGGAGGTTTGTTCATTTACACAAGTTCATCTTATTTCTTTGTCTTATAGTTTTTAAGAATCAGAGTTTATTGTTTTTCCTCCAAATCTTCACTGTCACATATTATTCTAGTAACTTTCACTACCAAATATTAACCTCCATCCCAAACATATTATATATTTCCTGCTGTTCAAAGTATCCCCATTTCTGTGGATGCAAATGACTGAGCACATGAACATATAATTAAGCTGGTAACCTTAAAAGTAAAGTTTCATGTATAGTACTCCCCAATACTGAATGGCATCAGAACAGCTTGACTTTGTGCTAGGCCCTTTCCTGCTGACTGTAATTCTTAAGTTAATGGGTTAAGAGTTCATGCTTAGGGAACAGAAGTATCTTAGCTCTGCCATAATGATCTACCAATTATGAAGTTCGAGGTGGCCACAGATTTGTTGAAAAATAATGTTGTATAGCCTATGGTAACTGCTACCCTCAACAAAAGTATCCATTTGTTAATTCAGCATTAAAGTGGAGAAAAATTCATTAGTTTTAAAAAATGTGGAAGTTAATGGGTTGCTTTATAACTAAACCTGCGTGTGGAGTTGTCTGTCTGGAAATGGTCTGGCTAATGGGAAGATGTTAAAATGATGGGTGTATTAGGTGTCATTTGAAATGTGGCTGTCTGAAAGACAGCAACGTTGAGAAGTTATTGCACAAAATCATGAAGTACTATCATTGGGTTCTGGTATCATTAACGGATCACAGAGACAGTTTTAGGGTGTTCATTTAATGAACAAACCTTGAAAAATGTAATCTTGTCCCAGGCCCATAGTCTCACAAACAAAAAATGACCAGAGAACATTTTGCTGCTGTAGGCAATCACCTATCATACATGTTATAGTAGGTCTGTCCCCTTTGAAGGAATCCCACAGTCTGATACAAAGCAGTGAATGTAAAATACTTTCAAGCCAGCATTCTTCACTCACAGTAGTGTTGAAATTCTAGAGCTGTTTTGCACAGGTGTTGCATAACTTTTCAAGGTGCGAGCTGGGAAGAATTGGGCCTAGAGTCTTCTGTTACACAATCCATTAAAACTAAGCACCATCATATTTTAGTAGGCAAATATTTGTTTAATAAATGTTTTAACTTTGGGAATGGGCAAGGTATTATGAAATATTTCATATATTTAATGGAATAAGTTCAGATTTCACAGTAAAATTGACATACAATATGATGGGTTCTCTTTCTAGTTGTTCTATTTACAATTGGACAGCCAGCGCCAGAGTTAATGGTACAATGGGGACTTTCATTCTGAATGTGTGGGTTAAAGTAAAAAAGTTCCATTTATACCACACAGTATACTTGCTCTGAATGTCCCTGTATAAGATGTTTGACTGTATGTGAAATGAAGAATTATCCTAAAATGATTTTTATATTATTTACAGAATTGAATAAGCCAACTTATCATTCATTTGACATTTTAAAGTATGGTGTATGTCTGTTTAGTTCACAAAAGGAAAGACGAGTGTAAAACTATATTTTAACATTCACAGAATGCAAAAATTAGGATTTAGCCATAAAATCCTGATGATCATTTTGGATTTTCTAAAATCCCTGCATCAGATTTTCACAGCAACATTTGCCCACACTCATGTTACATAGGTTTCTGGAAAGCAACATACTAAGAAGCTTGCAAACCTCTCAAACTGGTCAGTGACACTTCTTTGTAGTGACAATTTTCATTCTCTCCTTTTAGAGAAGATTTCACAGCTTTTTTGGAGTCTTTAAATAATCTTGTAAATTTCAGTATGTATGGAAGCAGTATTGTTTAAACAGGGTGTAAAAATGGAAAACAAATTCTGGAATACAGTCCAGAATGATGGTCACAATGTAATGGATAAAGGTTTTGCAACTGACTTATAAAAACAAGCTAGATCTGTTGGTCTATCACAGTTAGGCCCCAATAGTACAAGCACTTACACCCATGCTTAACTTTATTCATAAGAGCATTCTCACTGAAGTCAGTTAAACTACTCACTTTTATGTAAAATTAAGCAAGTGCCATCTTGTTTGCAGGATTAAGTCCTTAAGTGATAACGTTACAGTTATGTTATTAAAATGCAAGAGTGAATTTTTCATTTTCATTTACTTGTATTACACATTACTGATCATGATTACCCCGAGTGAAATATTACTTTAAATTGCATTCTCTTTCATTTAAAATAATGTCAAATGACTGATTATACCCACTTAATGTTTTTAAAAGCATTATAGTTTAGCAAAATTTCAAATCAAGAATTGTATCTGCATTTGATTTTTATATAGAACGTTGTGACTGTAGCTTTTCATTTTTTTATACATATTCCTTTAAGATTTTTTTACAAATACAACATCTGTGCTCCTAAATACCTCAAATGAAGGGCCCTTCTTAATTCATAGTCATTACAAATGGCTGTGATAATAAAACATCAAAAGCAGAATTATATCAGTATGTAAACCTTGCACAAAAGGTCAATTAGCCAACATTACATTCATGTGCTCATACAGAACACGCACATAGTGTGTAGTGCGGGGAGGGGATTGACATAAAATCATTGTTTAATTATGCACAAAACCATTGTTTTTGTTCCATTCCTTTTTGTCTTTTTTTTAAATTCAAAATTTATTAAATTATCTCACAGATCTGTTTTAAAACAGATCTTTCAAATAATTTATAAACAAAGAATGTGAAAATACAGAATATATATATGCATTTACACTCTGTGTGGGGGATATTATATACTTAAGGGCCAAATTCATGTTTGGTGTAACTTTATTTACATCGATAGAGTTAAACAGCTGAATTTCGGCCATGATTCCAAAATAGTTAATCCCATTAGTTCCTAGTTTCATGGAAAAAATCTATTCCTGGGCTAAAACTTTGTATGCCAAAATTCAGTCTAAGAATTTTTAACATCAGATTATAAACTTCTGAAACAGAAATATATAATAGCAATGCTGGCCAGTGAATAGGGACTCATCTGCACATAACCTCCATTAACATTAATGAGAAGTACACATGTGAGTTCTTCTGCATCAAGATGTACTACTTATTATGCAAATAACAACGAGAGTTAACAATTTAATACATTACAAAGTCTGTGAGAGAAATGATTGGGCAAATTATGCATACTTGTATCCAAATACTGAAGAGGAATAAAAGCATTCTAAAAATAGCATACTTGGCAAATTCCTGTTGGGACCCAGGCTGAAAAAATTACAGGAAGTTCGCCTAAGGACATTGCCTACTTTAACATTTTACTCGTGCTACCCACTAACCATTACTGGTCACATTATGCTGATCAGCCAAATGATTGTGGTGCATTTTGATAGCCTTATGAGAAACAGGGATAAAAATCAGATGCCTAAAAAAATCTGTCTTCTGTGTTGTACTGTGATCCTGTCAGATCTCACACTAAGTGGGGTCAGACTAGTACTTGGGTGTAAGGCCAACGCGCTGCAGTAAGTGGTACTTGTGGTCATTAAACATCCTATGGCACATCTAACAATAGCAGTGATCCTGGCCAGCTTCCAGCCCGGGTAATTGCTGTTTATTCTGTCCATCTAATTATCCCCCTGTAGTTTTCACTGGATGTTATTTTTCTTTCCCTATCTTAAAATGTTAGTGTGCTGTTAAACAATTGCCCAGGAAGATTGCTGATGGTAGTTTTCATAGTTTAGTGTATTAATATAGTTAAATTTACATCACTTTGGGAGTTTGAAGATAAAAGGATACAGATATTTTGCACTCTCTGCAAAAAGAGTCTGTTTTTATCTTAACAGATTATTTCCAGTCTTCTTCCTTCTAATTCAAATACATGGAAGTTTTTCATGTTTATTTTATACACCTCTCCTAACATGTATTTCTCAGTGCCAGATAAGACCCTTATTCAAGATTATTTTCCACATTACTTGAGAACCAGATAATTTTCTGATAAGATATTCTGCCTCTAGTAGCAGCTTAGGAATGATAGTGTCTTTCTCAGAAACACGAGAATAGGGTAAAATCTGTCTTCCAGGCAAAGTCCACATCTCTCAATTGCTAGGTTGTCTTTGAAATCAGTGGGTTTTTTTCTTCTGACTTAAAAAGCTTCTCCACATTTTCCTCCTGCTCATTTTCAAAAGAAAAAAAACAGAACTGCTCTTTCAGTGATTACATAGATTGCCCCATGTGTTCTGCAGTAAATTGGGTCAAAGTTCTGAAGCAAGGTCCCCCTGGATTCTCTGGAACTGCTTTATGGAATTCTGCAGCAAACTGGAAATTCTGCAACAGGAGCAACAAGATTTTAAGAATGAAGGTTTATAATGCACTAAATGTGCAAATGAGCAGTATGAAAAGGATAGAATCCTCATGTCATTCTGGATTTTCAATACATTTGTTGTTTGCTGTCCCCAAATTCTGAAATTGTAATTTGCTGCTAAAATATAGAAACAATTCAGAAAATGCTTCCCTTAAAATTGTGTATCATTATATGGTTTTCATTCACAAATGGGCAGCTCCTTTCAAATACCTTTATAGTGAATTTGACATCTACTATTGCTTGTGGCCTTTTGTTGACCTACAACCAGATAGACCGTGTAATAGGCTCTTTGGGGCAGAGATCTGACTACTTTTTTGTCATGTTTGTATAGTGTCTAACATGCTGTAAAAATATTAGGTGTAGTACCTGATTCTAATCCTGAGAATTTCAAAATCAACACTTACTTTTAAAAATGTCTATATCTAGACACAAAAAAGAGTGGTATTCAATTTTGAAAGTAATCGGCTAGTGAATCATTGCCTACCACTGACTGGAAATAGAACTGCCAGAACATGTCATTGGTCCTACATTGCTAAAAGCTAATGGAGATTTCCCCCAGTCTCTTAAGGGTATTACAGGAGTGTCTGGCTTATTTGACTTTCCCCTTCCAGTTTGCTATTCAGGGTCTATACAAAGAAATGTCAAAAACAGTGGGGAAGACAGCAGGAATGGAGCAATAATATGTAGAACAGCAAATTGAAAAACAATGAGAGATTCCTAGTTTCAATTAAAATAGGTAACTTGATTTTAAAAAGTGTATAGAAAACAGAAACAATGTATCTGATAGGTTAATTATCTACATAAAATGTGTACATGTGTATACATCTTTAAATGATCTTTTTGTGTATCTCTCTTAACACACCCAGCCTTCTTTACTGTGCCTGTCTCTGTCACTGATGCACACTGCTCAGCAGTGCCTGGTTTGTAGTAGTCGGGAAAAGCAACAAATATGGTAAGGGATAATAGAACCTTTTACATAAGTGTACATAGAGCACATTCCTAGTGCACCGAACTTCCGATGGTCATACATTAATGCCTCATGGCACAATGGGTTCCACAAAGACACAAAATGCTGAGGAGACACATGTTGGCCTGCCCCAAGCACTTAAGGTTACCCAAAGCCTTTGTGCAGAGAGGTGCTAGCCTGCTTGTCAAAGCCCAGTTGGTGCTGGGAGTCCACAGTGTAATGAAGGACATACTAGCTATGTATTGTCCAGCTCCCCTAGTTTTTAATATGCTAATATATTCCACCCTTCAGACCTCTGGAAAACTGAAGGTTACCCTGTAAAATACATAACTAATATCACACATTTGTTGCCATTTTCCATTTTATGGTGCAACACTGTGTATACTCTGCACAGGGCCTGCCTATTTTGACTGATAATTTAGGGCATCTAGTATAATATGGCATATCTGCATACAAGTTCCTCTATAGAGTATGTTACTGGTCTCAGAAAAGAGTAAGACATACCTTGATTAGTGTTGTACTCTCTGCTAACAAATATTTTATAATGCTCTTAGACTAAGAGACGTTTTTGATAGGCTCCCCTAGGATCTGCAAAGTTCTCGTTACCATCTTAGTCTGGCTCCCTCAGAGGAAGTTTACAGATTCAATCCTGCACTTCTCATGAAGTCCTTTTAGTGTAACTTTTGGATGCAGAATGAATCCTGTGGAAAAACATGTGCATGTCAAATATGCTATTCTACTATATAGCTAATGGTTAACTATAAAAGCAGTTGCAAAAATTGGCATCTCATACAGAGCAGTTTGCTTAATTTAAATCTCTCTTGAAAAATATCTTTTATAAAGCCCCTCAGTGATAACCTTGAAATAACAATTGAAAAAAATCAAATGTCAGTGCCATGAAATTGCACTCTCTGCCAATGCATTGTTTGTGTCTCAGCTGAAATCTCTCTTCAGTACAGTTGAATTGCAAGTTCTTTGTGGCAGAGACTCAGTCATGCTTATATTTTCAATAGCTCCAAGCATGCTGTTGTAGGTCTGTACATAATTATCCAAGATGGTGACTGAGGATGAATCCCCACAGCCTCTTTTGAAGCTTTGAGTGCTTGATCTTCGATTCTAAAATTCAATTTAACCATTTCTAAGAGTTCAAATAAGCTTTTGTGCTTGGCAGTGAAGCTCAGAATCACAGGGCTTGAATTTTCAGAAGGCACAAATCTACAATAGTGACTGGTAGCTCATGTGCTCTGAAATACAGCCTGCTGTGGTCCTGCTATGCTCTTAAACTGAAGTCAAAATAATCTTATTAACCTCTTTTCATTTGTAGCATCAATTTTGTAGGCACATAATGCATCAAAACATACAGATCTGAGTGGCTGCTGTGCCTTTTTTCCCTTAATATTTTGTTGAAAGAAAGTCTTGCAAGGGGTAAGGAAAAAAAGAGGGGTATTATTGGTATTATTGTCTCCTTAGATTTAATATGCCTTGTGAGAATGAAGCTGCCAATCTAGCTGCCTGAAAATCATCTCCACAATCAACAAAGCTAATCACACTAAAAATTCTAGGTGTATTTTCAACTAACGTTGATTGGAATATCAGAAATTGATAGGAGATGGGTAATTTGCATAACACAGGGCTCCTCTCTAGGGCTGTGAATAAATAAAATTTTGTTTGAAATAAATGTAGGAAATATAACATATGAATCATAGATATTATGAAGAGCACTGAGATCATTTTTGTTTTAACCGAAAGGACACAGCAAGCAAATGGAACAGCCTAGCTGTTCAGATCTGGATTTGGGCAAAAAGAAGCATTCATACTGTGCAGGTGATGCAATGCAGTAATTGGTTTTCTTTTGGCAATATTCATATTGAAGGCTTCATAGATCATCATGATATGGCATATTTGTTAAAAACCAATATAGTGATGTGCCATGCAACCTTTATGGTAAACCACTGTATATATTGTGACAAAGCTCCAAGTTTGTACTTGTGGGTCCTGCGCTTCCGGGCAGATTTAGGGGCCTCAGAAACTCATCTAGGCCCCAGAGTGACCTCCCTTTCTCAGTATAATTGGCAAGAGTCACCGCCTAGTGAGTTACCTTCATCACAGGCCAGTATGGAAGATGGAAAAGGGGAGAGCCCGGGCCTGACCTCTACTCCGGGCTTCAGACCAGGGACTCTAATAATATCAGCTAAGATGGCTGACCTTTTATCCACAAAACACAATACAATTCCCTGGGCTACTTCCCCACAGCAGTCCTTGCTTCTTCAAACTCCACTTCACCCTTACCTCAGGGCCTCCTTCCTTCTGTATGATATGTTGTCCACCACTCAATCTCACCAACAGCACAACTTCCTTCCACAGCTCCTGACATCCACAGCCCACCTGACTAACTGGGAGGTTTTTAACTGGTTTCAGCCAGTCCCTGACTGGCTTCAGGTGTCCCAATCAGGCGAGCTGTTTCTACTCCTTTCTAGAAGGTTCTTAATTGGCCCTAGATGTCTTGATTGGCCTGGAGTAGCCTTTGTTTGGCTATCCAGGGAACAGGGACCTGAACATCCTGAGACTAATATACCTGCCTTCCAGCACTCTCTTATATCCTTCTGGTCTGACTCCATCACAATATTTATGGAGATCTAAAATATTTAGCGCTCAGATACTATTGGTGGTGAATGTGATAAATCATAAAAATGGAGGTAAGCAGTAAAACATACATGCTATGCTGTACATAGAGTTGAATCTGTGTTTGTACAGTGTCTAGTACAAAAAGGTGCTACTGGTCCATAATTGTGGCTCATAGGTCCTACTGTAATACAAATAAATAATAATTGAATCAACATTGATCTAGGAAACTGAGACCCCACATGAACCATAGGGACTTATATGTGTATGTCCACTTGCAATTCCTTTTCAGTTCAAGTTGGAGGTGAATCTTAATCTGGGATGTACAGTAAGCAAAATGTCACTTTTCATAATCTTCCCTTTTTCCCAGCTTCCTGGGGCTGGGTAGCCAGATCAGTCTGTCCAGCCTTCTTATTCAGTGCCTGTTCCATATTCACTCCATTCTCCCATGCTATCTAATCACTGTTTTTATGATCTCCTCTTGTTACCCACCCACAAACTCTAGTCTCCAATCCTTCCTGTCATCCATCCTTGGTATGTGCCTGTACCATCTCAGCCTCATCTCTTGCAGCTTCTTCTGATAACACAGACTTTGATCTCACTCCTGATGATGTGTTTCCACATGTGTCCCAGCAACGCCACACCTCTCACTGCCCTTAAACATCTCATTTCAGTGGCTTCGGGTCCTCTTGAGTACCTCTCTCTGGTCGCTCACATCTCTAAATACAGAAGAGCTGGTGTTACCATGACTTTGTGCAGCTGCCCCTTAAGTAGTCTGAGCATCCATTCATCATAAAACACTCCAGTTATCTTGTGCCAGAGTTCTCCATGCTCAGCAGCCTTGTTTGCAGTTCTCTGTCAATATCTAAATCTGCTGCTAACCAGCCCCCCATAATACTTAGGCACTGGCCCTCAATGTTGATATTATGTGACTTGGTTCTGTATGAGTTATACATATGAATGCAGTCTTTTCTTTACTCATTTTGGGGCCATAGTTTTAATTCCCTGGTCCAGGCATCAGACACCTGGACTCAGTCTTCCTCATTGTCAGCCATTAGTGCAATATCATCTGCATAGATCAACTTGGTACTACCTCCCATTTGGATTTGCTTACTTCTAATAACCATCATTATTATAAAGTGCTGATCTGGGGTGGAGCCCAACCATCACCTCAAAACTCTCTGTTACACTCAAGGTCATCCACACTGTTTCATCATGGAACTATCATACACCACCTTCTGGACAAGGTCCCCAGGTACTCCACAGAATTGTGTAGAGGTACCAGCAGTTGCCTAGGTAATTAGTGGAATGCTTTCTCCAAATCCTGAAAAGCCCAGCTGTGCTTGACATTTCTCTCAGCTTCTTTTCCACCAACTGTCTACTGATGAACATACCACCTGTTGCTCCTTTTGCTTCTTTAAAATCAAACTGCTCCTTCCCTAAAAATGAGCTCCACATTTTGGTGAATTGCTTCTAATATCATTTTTTAAAGATGTTAAACATTCCGCTTTTAAAATTAAATTATGGGCAAAATAAGCCTTTGCTTTATTCTGTTTTTAAATTAAGTGGTGGTGTTAGCCAAGGCATCTCAATGCATTCCCTTGAAATAACAGGGCCTTGTCTTAGTGGACTGAATGGGGTTTTCCCGTCATATACAAACACTGTGTATAAACTAAGCACTGAGAAGTCAAGAACAACTAGTTTCATTTGAAGATGGAGTGAGGTTTGCAGGTGACTTTTTTCACACATTTCAGAGCAGCGTGGACTGAACAAAAGCATGGGTTTGAAACAAGTCTAGCCTAAAAAGTCTATGGCACTCTGCTAACCAGCCCCCATAATACAGTACTTAGGCACTGACCCCAAACGTGTGATGAGCAGATTTTTCTTTGGGTTATATCCTTTCTTTTCATTGGGCACAATAAATGTGAGTTTATTCTAAACAATGAGGGTGAAATGAGTATGTGATAATCAAGTGGAAGTATGTTTATGCTAATCTAACAGTAGTGCATTTTAATCACCAGATAGGGTTTATCATTTGGTATCAATGTCATGTGCTTTGCTGTCAAGTCAGCAGAGGATGAGAGAGAGGCAAACAGTGCAGTTAGTCCCAACATAGGAGGTATGTTGTGGGGTTTTTTTTGGTTTTTTTTTTTTTTGTAGAAACCTCATTGGTTGTCTTGGGAATTAATGATATCCAGAAGTGAGATTTGTGCCAGCTTGAGGCATTAATGATAGGAGAGGATGAAGAACACAGGTAGTCATTAGAAATGGCTCCTTTAGAGTCTAAGGGAAAGTGATAGAACACCAGTCCTCTTTTCCTTATTCAGAAAATACAATGTATATGCAGTCTCATTTGTGTTAATATACAGTTCTGGTTACATTGTTGAGGAATATACCCAAAACTTTATCCTTCTACCTACTGGCAATTGTTTTAATTTTTGGAACAATATTATGTAGTGAACGACTATATCATAATGCATAGGCACAAAGGGGACTGAATTAAAGTTGCACATGCAACCTTAACTCTGGAATTTCCTAACTTTAGTGTTTGACTTTGCAACCCTAATGTTCTTTGAATGTAGCTTGTTTATATATAATATATGTGATTGGGGAGGGGGGCTGTGTGCTTACAGCTTTTATGTATATGAACAGGTTTTACTCTACAATACAAGACACAACTCTTATTAGGCAACACCTTCTCTTAAGTGACTTCTCCAGAATATCTCCAGATATGAACTGTTACATGGAATAATAACTGGACACTGTGCCTTTTCATTTGAAGTTTGAATAGCACTGGTCTACAATTTTTTAGAAGTCGTCTGCTTCAGAGATAAAATGTGATATTTATTATGTATTTTGATGTGCTGAATTCAAATATGACAATTAAAACAACTGATTGGCTACTGTTTCTAAGATATTTAAGTTTTTATATTTTATGTCTATGTATATTGTGTAGATAGTAGAGTTTTAATCATAAATTGTAAACCTAGGTCTTTTCATGTGTTTCATGTTGCTTTACATAATAATATTTCACCTGTCCTGTTTATGTAACACCTTAAAAATCAGCAAAAGGGTTATATAAATAAAATGTATTATGAAACAAAAGGCAAAAAACTATTATGTACATAGTTTAGTCCCATTCAGTGTCTACTCGGCGCTTCTTGGCTTGTCTCTTGTATTCATTAAATGGAGCATCTCTTGTCACTGTCCAGCAATAGTCTGCAAGCATTGATGGGCTCCACTTGCCCTGATAGCGTTTCTCCATTGTTGCAATGTCCTAGTGAAATCACTCGCCATGCTCGTCGCTCACTGCTCCGCAGTTCGGTGGAAAAAATCTAGATGAGAGTGCAAAAAATGTCTCTTTAGTGACATGTTGCAACCAAGGCTTTTGTATGCCTTGAGGAGGTTTTCCACCAACAACCTGTAGTTGTCTGCCTTGTTGTTTCTGAGAAAATGTATTGACACTGACTGGAAGGCTCTCCATGCTGTCTTTTCCTTGCCACGCAGTGCATGGTCAAATGCATCATCTCGAAGAAGTTCACAAATCTGAGGACCAACAAAGACACCTTCCTTTATCTTAGCTTCACTTAACCTTGGAAATTTTCCACGGAGGTACTTGAAAGCTGCTTGTGTTTTGTCAATGGCCTTGACAAAGTTCTTCATCAGACCCAGCTTGATGTGTAAGGGTGGTAACAAAATCTTCCTTGATTCAACAAGTGGTGGATGTTGAACACTTTTCCTCCCAGGCTCCAATGACTGTCGGAGTGGCCAATCTTTCTTAATGTAGTGGGAATCTCTTGCACGACTATCCCATTCACAGAGAAAACAGCAGTACTTTGTGTATCCAGTCTGCAGACCAAGCAAGAGAGCAGCAACCTTCAAATTGCCACAAAGCTGCCATTGATGTTGGTCATAGTTTATGCACCTCGAAAGTTGTTTCATGTTGTCATAGGTTTCCTTCATATGGACTGCATGACCAACTGGAATTGATGGCAAAACATTGCCATTATGCAGCAAAACAGCTTTAAGACTCGTCTTCGATGAATCAATGAAGAGTCTCCAGTCATCTGGATTGTGAACGATGTTGAGGGCTGCCATCACACCATCGATGTTGTTGCAGGCTACAAGATCACCTTCCATGAAGAAGAATGGGACAAGATCCTTTTGACGGGCACGGAACATGGAAACCCTAACATCACCTGCAAGGAGATTCCACTGCTGTAGTCTGGAGCCCAACAGCTCTGCCTTACTCTTGGGTAGTTCCAAATCCCTGACAAGGTCATTCAGTTCAGCTTATGTTATGAGGTGTGGTTCAGAGGAGGAGGATGATGGGAGAAAATGTGGGTCCTGTGACATTGATGGTTCAGGACCAGAAGTTTCATCCTCTCCCTCTTCCTCGTCTCACTCAAGTGAGAATGACTCTGGTGCATCAGGAACCGGCAGTCCTTCTCCGTGGGGTATTGGGCGTCTAGCTGATGGAATGTTTGGATAATGCACAGTCCACTTTTTCTTCTTTGACACACCTTTCCCAACTGGAGGCATCATGCAGAAGTAACAATTGTTGCTATGATCTGTTGGCTCTCTCCAAATCACTGGCACTGCAAAAGGCATAGATTTCCTTTTCCTGTTCAACCACTGGCGAAGATTTGTTGCACAAGTGTTGCAGCATATGTGTGGAGCCCACCTCTTGTCCTGATCTCCAATTTTGCAGCCAAAATAAAGGTGATAGGCTTTCTTAACCATAGTGGTTATACTGCGTTTTTGTGATGCAAAATTCACTTCACCACAAACATAGCAGAAGTTATCTGCACTGTTCACACAAGTACGAGGCATCTCTGCTCACTTTGGCTAAACAGAAATGTGTCCCTTTGCAAAATCAAACACTGACAAATAAGAGAGCACGACACTGTATGATTTCTAGAGCTGATATAGGGCAATTTGTTCAGCAGAGTGATGTAAGCTTCGTTATGATTGCATCATCCATGACTTCTAGGAATAACATGATGCAATTCATATCATGTGTGATGCAATACCAGCCTCAGAATGCATCATTCCTTGTTTTGCCTAAAAAGCAAGTACTGTCCAAACCCAGTCATAGATTTATTCATAGATCCAGTCAAAGATGTATTTTAGTCATTTCTGGTTTAAATTGAGATCCCTTCCCTTTATAACTCACTTATCCTCTGCCATTCCCATGTCAAGGGTCGTATATACTGACCCAGTTGCATATCTTGAAAACTAGAGCCAATCAACAATTTTAAGCACCATTTTCGTTCTCAGTGACCCAGAATTAGTAAAGTTTGACTACATTTATTTCAGAAGCATTTTGGCTGTAGAGCAGTGATATTTCTTCTCTTAAAAAGAGCCTTTATTCCCATCTCCATTCCTTGGGGGTCAGGAAATTTTCCTAACGATCCCAGAACTTTCTCATTCTCCTTTTACCTGATAGCCTTAAAGACCTCAAGACCTGTTTTAGTGTTTTTGTAGTGAATACCTTAATATCACTATCAAGTAGTGTGTGAAAGTGTTTCAGGAGAAAAACTGTATTACTTCTTTTAAAGATAGACTGGAGCCTGCCACTTCAGGATAATAAAGGAGATCTGGTCCCTGCCCTGTTGCTGATTCATGTAAAGAGGAACAGGAAGTGGTGCCACACACACAAGGGAGCAGAAGTTGGGCAGTTACACATCCAGGCACTGGAAGACAAGCTAACCTGACTCAGGAACTTGGGTGTGGACTGTAAGTTTGGGAGCCCTGATCCAGTCTCCTGAAGAATTGCTTATTGTAATGATTCCTGATCCAAACCTTATTTATTTTTTTTTTAAAAAAGGAACATGGCCTCTTTTTTTATATGTGCCAACTTCTTCTTGCCTCTGGGCTGTTAAATATTAAATTAAACAGCTGCTCCATGTGGGGAGATTAAGGTGGGCCACATCTGAAATACTGCACTAGCCCACAAGGCGGCATTTGGGGACTGCCCACATCTTTGCACTGTGCTTTGTTTAAAGCACTGGTAGTGTGCTCAGCATTACACATGCTACAGTCTCTATCCCAGAAAGCTGGCAACCTCAGTAGATTGACCAGAGGCTAAGAGGAAAATACTGTCGTATTGCCTCTCCTCTTCCACAAATGCTGGAAGAGTGAATCAAAGCATGAATCACAGGGACTGCCTGGAGCTTTTGTACAGCTGTCTAGGGGCAGGCTGCAGAGAGTAAAGAGCTGAACACTGGGGAATTGGGTGACTCAGGGGATTAGTAACAAGAAAACATCTTCAATCTGTCATTAGTTCTGATCTCACCCATCTGAGTAATGATCAAAAGTTGTTACCACCTGATGACTGTTCAGTACTGTGTGTGAGAAGAGTTGATGGGCTCACGGATGTTACTAGGCAAGACACTCGCATTAAAAACAAAAAAAAATACAATGAAATCCCCACAAGAATTGGCAGCCTCAGAAGAGAGGCAAAGGACTGATACCTCATTCAGTTTAGGTGATCCCTCGAGAGTACTGTATTGTTGCATTGTAGGTGAATGAAAATTCCTGTATCCTTCTGTTCTTGTTGCCAGATAACCCTTTTCTGGGATAAAACAACCATGTGGTGAAAAAAGCCGAGGGACCATCCCACAGACCCTTGGTGTCTTGGTTTCTTTGGAATGCCATGTCCATAATGCTATGGCAGTTACTCTGTTCCCCAATCCCTCATTACATCTGCAGGTGAAGACCCTCTGTATCATCACCAGATTCCACAGGCCTAATTATGTCCATGATAACATGTGCGCAATCTCATTGTTTGTAGGTGAGGCCCTGTATTACAGCTGTGCAAGCCTGCTGCCTTCTGTGTGTATGTATGACTGCTTGGATCAGAGAAAACAACGTTGCTGATGCACTGGACACAATGGAATCCAGCCCACTTAGCTGCGCTAGCTTGGAAGGAGTAGTCAGAGTAATATGCAGACAGAGCAGGTTTGAGTAAGAAGTGGCATTTTTTTACATTACCACTTTTCAAGCCAGGACTTTTTGAAGATGGTGGTTGGTGAATATTCTGGAGAAACTCTATTCTCAACAGAATAGTTGGCCTTAGGAAGATGGAGCCATTTTTCCATCCATGCAAGTTATTTTATCACCTCCTTAAAGAATCCCCAGTTGGTATTCAAATGTTCATGATTTCTCCAGAGTTAATATTTTTCAGTGCTGGGTTCCTTCTCTGGTTGCTTTCTGCATGGTCCAGATTTTTGGTGTCTAGAAGAGAATAGCTTACTGGATGCTTATGATTGGGGCACATTTATAGAATCATAAAATATCAGGGTTGGAAAGGATGTCAGGAGGTCATCTAGTCCAACCCTCTGTTCAAAGGAGGACCAATCCCCAACTAAATCATCCCAGCCAGGTCTTTGTCAAACCTGACCTTAAAAACCTCTGAGGAAGGAGATTCTACCACCTCCCTAGGTAACCCATTCCAATGCTTCACCACCCTCCTCGTGATTTTTTTTCCCTAATATCCAACCTAAACCACCTCCACTGCAACTTGAGACCACTGCTCCTTGTTCTGTCATCTGGTACCACTGAGAGTCTAGATCCATCCTCTTTGGAACCCCCCTTTCAGGTAGTTGAAAGCAGCTATCAAATCCCCCTTCATTCTACTCTTCTAAATAATCCCAGTACCCTCAGCCTCTCCTCATAAGTCGTGTGCTCCAAATCCCTAATCATTTTTGTTGTCCTCTGAGGGACTTTTCCCCATTTTTCCACATTCTTCTCGTAGTATGGGGCCCAAAACTCAACACAGTACTCCAGATGAGTCTTCACCAATGCTGAATAGAGGGGAATGATGACATCCCTTGATCTGCTGGCAATGCTCCTAATTATACAGCCACAAATGTCATTAGCTTTCTTGGCAACAAGGGCACACTATTGACTCTCATCCAGCTTCTCGTCCACTGTAACTTCTACATCCTTTTCTGCAGAACTGCTGCCTAGCCACTCAGTCTCTAGTCTGTAGCAGTGCATGGGATTCTTCCGTCCTAAGTGCAGGACTCTGTACTTGTCCTTGTTGAACCTAATCAGATTTCTTTTGGCCCAATCCTCTAATTTGTCCAGGTCCTTCTGTATCCTATCCCTATCCTCCAGCATATCTAGCACTTCTCCGCGTTCAGTGTCATCTGCAAACTTGCTGAGGGTGCAGTCCACGCCATCCTCCAGATCACTAATGAAGGTATTGAACAAAACCGGCCCCAGGACCAGCTCTTGGGACACTCCGCTTGATACCGGCTGCCAACTACACATGGAGCCTTTGATCATTACCAGTTGAGCCCGATGATCTAGCCAGATTTCTATCCACCTTACAGTCCATTCATCCAGCCCATAGTTATTTAACTTGCTGTCAAGAATACTGTTGGAGACTGTATCAAAAACTTTGCTAAAGTCAAGGAATAATACGTCCACTGCTTTCCCCTTATCCACAGAGCCAGTTATCTCATAATTGAAGGCAGTTAGGTTAGTGAGGCATCAATTGCCCTTTGTGAATCCATGATGACTGTTCCTGATCACTTTCCTCTGCTTCCAAATTAATTCCTTAAGGACCTGCTCCGTGATTTTTCCAGGGAGTGAGGTGAGGCTGACTGGCCTGTAGTTTCCCAGAGACGACTCCTTCCCTTTTTTAAAGATGGACACTACATTAGCCTTTTTCTAGTCATCCAGGACCTCCTCCAATCACCATGAGTTTTCAAAGATAATGGCCAATGGCTCTGCAATCACACCTGACCACTCCTTTAGCATCCTCGGATGCAGCGCATCTGGTCCCATGGACTTGTGCTTGTCCAGTTTTTCTACATAGTCCTGAACCACTTCTTTCTCCACAGAGGGCTGATCACCTCATCCCCATATTGTGCTGCCCAGTGCAGTAGTCTGGGAGCTGACCTTGTTCGTGAAGACAGAGGCAAAAAAAGCATTGAGTATATTAGCTTTCTCCACATCCTCTATCGCTAGATTGCCTCTTCCATTCATTGTCTGCGGCAGGGTACTGAGAAGATTACTTGTTGACCTATGAGAAAATCTAAGAGCATTGTAGCCACTACCATTTCAAATAATATTGTGGATTCTTCAGTCTGTTCAAACTTCTAGTTCATATTGCCTTTTTGGTTTGAACAGTAAATAAAGACAGAGGGATGCATTAAATGATATTTAAAACTTCACATGATTCTTTTTATTTTACTGATATCAGCTTAGTGCCCACATTACGGTCCTGCGGCTCAGCCTGTCCATGTGACAAGTCTTACTCAGCTATGATTAATGGTAGCTAGATATTGCTTTTATTAAATGGAAAAACTGTTTCCAGTAACTTTAGCATTCAGAGATGATGCAGCCCTCAAATTCGGGTTTTTAAGCAGTGCGTGTATTAATATCAGTCCTTTCATTATAAGAACTAAAATCTTTCCAGAGTCAAGCATTTAAAAATAAATAAATCTCATTTTTAAGTAGTCATTTTCCCCCCCAAAAAACTTTTTTCTCCTTTATGATTACCTTACAACCTATTGGGTATTGACACCTGGAGAAACAGGAGAAAATATAATAATGGAAATCTGAGGCAATTTTGCAAATTTGTTATAGGAGACTTAAGTGACTTATGACTTATGTGAAAAACAAACACTGTATATCTGTGAGGTCTCTTAAACCAGGAGATATGAAAAGCTTATTTTTATAGGCATTTGCAACAGAGGTGGGGCTAGAAGTTGTATGCTGATGGGCAAGAGCATTTTAAAAATTGCTGTCTCATCATGAGATGGGAGATTATAGGGAATATCCACTCTGATTTGCTGTTTATGGTTTGAATCAGAGTTTCCTCTCCTTTCCAAATATTGAATGGGGACTTCCACCTCAGCATGTTCCCAAAGAAACAGCAGGTTTTGCTGATCGTAGGTAAGAATTTGTTACAGTAACTTTTCTTAACATATTGTTTTGCCATGAAAATACATTTTACCCCTCTTCCTTGGGAAAACTCTAAGTCTCTGTGTCCAGTAGAGATAAAGGAATTGATGCTGAGAGCTTCTGAAAGGTGTTCAGAGAACTAAAGCTCTGTTAGGGCCAAATTTTCTGTGATTTCTTCTTATTTTGACACTGATTCTCCTGATACTGAATATGGGTAAAACCCATTGAAGCCACAGTTTTAAAATTTTTTAATTATTCTTAATTCTAACCAGAAACTAGTAGCTGCTTAGCAGAGCTTAAGAACTACACTTTGGCTAGATCTACACCTATACATTAATGTCAGTTAGAGGTGTGATTCTTTACATTTTTTTGGAGAATTTGCTACATCACCCCCAGATGGGCTTGCTGGAATAACTATACTCGGAAACCTTTTCTAGTGTAGCCAAGACCTTGGAAGAAACTAAGAATTTGGGCCCTCACACAGACTAGACACTGAAGCAAAATAATGTTCTAAGGTTCTAGGAAAAAGATATTTCTCAGCCATCACCTTGATACCTCATGATATTTACTGTGCTTGATGTTCTTGCTGGTTAACAGTATACGGCAATCTTTGCTTTTCTTAGGTGACCTTAGGATGAGTAACATTAGCTCAGCAGTCCCATCAATGGCTCAGTGCTGATCTTAAACGACCTTCTATCACACCAATGCAACAACAAACTCAAAATTTTGACTGTTTTTCACTGCTGTATTAACTGATATAAGTTAGATCAGGAAATAAATCACTTTAATAATTTGGTTGGATCAGCAAAAAATATTTTTACATTTGGAAGGAAAATTCCACTGTATTAGTTTGCTAAGGAAGAATTTACAGTGTCATGGCCTATCAATGGACAAAGGACACTTAAAGCAGACACATACTCAAACTAAAACCCTAGATCCACACACTTCTGAACTTTGTGGAAATTTGAAATCTGAAATAAGACCTGGATATGAAGACTGTAGTCTTGGAAGCACTTATATACATACTTACAGGATGTGGGCCTAATCCTGCAAATGGTTGGTTTCTTTATAATGGGCTGAGCCAAGATGCTGCAAAGCTTAGGCTCTTAAAAAATAGACCCAGATCAGAATTTTATGTCTTGACTCCACCTCTACCTTAGCAAGAAGACATCTTATCACTTCCTCAATAAAGTGATCACAGAAACATTTGTCATACATCTTTTCATTAGTTGCTCTGAGTTTGGACCAGAAAATTCTGATTAGATCCAAAAGAACAAAGAGATGCTTGTGGGTAATAGATTTTAAAATGTGGTGCGTAAAAATTACAAGCCAACTTATTTTCTTACTGTTGCCTGTTTATCTGTGGAAGGTAGCATTAATGAAAATCGTGCTACTGAATTGCACTTTCTGCTGTATTTATTGATAGTAATTGAGGCTGTGCAGTGAGTTAGGAATCAGACTGTGAAGCCAGCATTACATTCAGTTTTGCAGGTGCAAAACACTTAATCCTTCTGTGACTCTGTTCCCTCTCCTGTAAAATGAAGATAAAGTTTACCCACCCTTCTGAAGCACATTGGAATCAGATGAAAAATACTGTGATAGCTAATAATGATTATTGGTTTTGGTGAGACAAGAATTACAAAGAAATAACTTTAGAAACGTTTAAAACTACTTTGGGTTAAACTCCAAAACCTGTACTTTGCATCAAAAATTAAATGCAAACCCACAAAAGCTATGTTTAAATCCATCTGGCATGTAAATATTGTACAACAGGGTTCATCATTACCATGGACAATAGCTGTGACAGATGTGGCAATTTTGTGCAATGTCATGGACAAACCTTATTGAATTAAATTAAACCTTATTGAATTAAGCTTTTGTATTATCCTGGGCCAGGGTTTGTATATAATTACGAGGAGGAAGACAATCACAGCCTCCTAGGAACTAAGAACAGTGGGGAGTGATCAGGCAAATTCACTTAGATTGTAACATTGTCTGGCTATGCCAAAAGACGGATGGGAGACATTGGACATGGGTTCAGTCAGGCCAGCATATACAGTGTACAGTGCAGGTAACCCCATGTTTACTCCATAATTACCCAGGGGGCTTTTACCAGCTACCCCTCTTTTTCCATCCATGTCCCTTCAGCAAATCCATTGTGGGAACCTTACCATCCACCCCACCTCGCAGGAGGGTTAAGGTGGGCTATAAGAATGCAATAACAATTATGAGTCCCCAACACCCCCCATTCATTCCTTTAATGAAACCTCTTTTAAAGTCCTTTTCCAAGCCATCTATCCAGTGACTGTGTATCATACCTATGGGGTACCTGCACTGCTTGGCTGACCCAGTCAGGTTCCCAGACATCTCCTAATGCCATCTTTTATATCCATTAAAAACATGACAGCACGTAAGTTGGACCCAGTGCTCCCAAAACAACTCTGCTGCCCCATACACTATGCCAGGACATGAAATTACTGTCCCTCCTGTGGTCCCAAGGAATTTGGCCACCTCCCTGTTCACATACCTCCTTGTCTTGTCCACCCTGTGGGGGAGAGGGAGCTCACGGCTCCCAACCAGACCCTGTTCTGAAGCATGTCTGAGCAAACCATGTTAACTCCTGGAAAAAATTAAAGTATCAGCCCCAAGTCCCTCCTTGCTCTGAGCATTAGTTCCACCCCTTTAAGCATTCCCAAATCATTTTTCTCAACATGCATTACAGTTATATCTAGAGGCCGCTGATGGGTCCACACAGCATATAGCATCAGTATTAGTTGATCCCATAACATGCCCCTCCTTGCATGCTGAGTATCACATCATCACCAAAGCCCAGCTGCAAACCCTCAGGCAACCTGGACACATACCTATGAGTCCAAAAGGCAATACTATGCCTGCAGATCCACACCACTGTCTGCATGTCTGGTCGTCCAATATGTATAATGAGATTATGACATATTAATGCTGATTTACTGCCTGAGGTCTTACATAAGTTCAGCATGTATCCGAATGCCAATGCCCAATTTGCCTCTGCTCCCATATCTAGCTGTGTTGTTGCCATTGCTGCCCCAATTCTGAATGAGTAGGAAACAAATTCATGGACTGGCAGCCCCAGCCTCATCAGTCCCTATTTCAACACGATAACAAATTGATATGCTCTGAGGGGACTCCTGCCACCATGCATAAAAAGGGTGCCTTTCCCCTTTGGCCATAAAGCCCTGTAGGCCTTCAAAGCCCAAAATGGGCAGATCCAGGCTTGCCGCCTGCCAGAGGATCACAGATTCACCCTGGTAGACTTGATCTGTCTTTGACTGTTACTAGCATAATATCACTGAATGCTCAGGCCATTGTATATCCTGCAGTTGCAAAGCCCTTCCCATACAGTCTCTACCAGACCCAGGTACTAGCTCACTGATCCTGAAAGCACCAACAAATGCTGTCAAGAATGCAGCCCTGAGCAAGGCTACCTCCTGTCCATTATGACATACATCACTGAGGTTCTGTACAAGATCCCTAAGTATGTAAATTGTGATGGGATGACAGGAATCCACCCTGGGGCCACTGGTACACGACCACCCAGCCCCAAAACCTTGAAACTAAAAAACCACTGCAAGGATCAGGATAACCATTTAGTCTACTGATGAATGTAATGGCAGAAAGGTGATTTGAGATTGTGGAGGATGCCATTTGATGGTTTGCCAACGACAACATGTACTGCAGCACCTGTTCCTCTGTAATGGCCCATATTGCTCACTGGCCTTCCTGATCCTGAAATTGCATGAAATCATTAAAATGTTTCTCATAGCCCTGCCATGTGCATGGAGCAACTGATCTCCACACTGACAACTTGTCTACTCAAAGGTTCCATAGCACTAGTAGCATCTGCCTGAGTTCCCACCCAGCTCCTGGTGCCTACTCCAGAAATCTGTGGACCTAAAAATGAGACCAGGCATGTGCTATGCCATTGTTTCATAACTTCTCTGAGGCTGACAATATAATTCCCTGGAGACTTTCCAGGGGCCAAGAAAAATCACCCCACTGAGCGCTGTAAAGCACCAATGTAGACAGTGCACCAGCGGTACTCCTCTGTTGGGGTGGTTTTTTGACAGCGCTAGGAGCGCTCTCTCCCAGAGCTGGTGTTGCAACTACACAGCCACATTAAAGCGCTGCTGCATTTCAAATTGCTATTGAAGGCATACCCTGAGATTTGCTGCTAGTTCCTGCTTTTATCCTGGAACTGAAGCGGGGGAAGGACTTATTTTCCCCTCTTCCCCTGACCACCTGATTACCACCCTGCTTTGCTTCCACATGGAACTGAGTAGAGCTGAACACTGGAGCCCTCCTGCCTCAGCCTTGGTCTGGGTGAAAAGGAAGGCTCCTGGCCGCATGCTGTTCCTTTTCAAACCCTGCATTCCCAGGGGATGAGTCAGTGACCACTGTGTCTCTTTTGCAGCAGTTTTCATCTCCCCACCCCCAGCCATAAAGCACTGTTCCCTTCACTCAGCCAGACCAGCCCCCCAAAAACCCTGCTTAAAAGTGCAGGGTGGTCACCTCCAGACAGATACCACTGTTAGGTAAAAATCAGCTTGTCCTACTCACCATTCCAACACCCGGGTAGTGCAGAGTTGGGCTATAGCTCGAAACTGTCAGAGTCCATGTAAAAAAAACACACTGAGGCCAAGCAACTTTGATCAAAGGGCACACACCCCCCTCAGGCTAGTAGCTTCGGAGGCGTGTGGCAGCTTTATGAGACCAAGACATCAGTATTTATAGGTTTAAGACAGACAAAGAAAATACACTGGGAATGTCTTCTGTATCATCTCAGGCTGACCTTGCACACCCTGCTTACTCAATCAAAGAGAGAAGAAACGGGGGTGGGGGGAGAACAAGGCAAAACATATTTAAACAAGATAAGGCAGTTTAGCAAGGCCAGGAGGAATGAGGAATTTATTGCAGGGCGCCCCTTTTATCGAACACCACCACTTGGAGAGGCTTATGTATACTGCTTCATACTGTATTCTCTGGATACCAGCAGACAAAGGACTTTTGGATAAATAGCCTGAGTTTAAACTGAGTCAAAACCTACTTTCTGATCCAGAAAATGGACAACACCTTCTGCCCAAGGGAGGCCCCAATTCTTCCTTAGAAGAATTGGAGGGGCTTGACCTACTTATGAGGGGAACGGAGCAAAAGCTGTATGAACTTGTAACCACAGGAAATGCCTCTTTCTGTGGTTTGCAGGACTGTTTATCAGAATGAGCCGTTGCTGGAGTTGCAGTGGTCTCTGGTAAGCTTATTACCATGCATATTGGTTCTTTTGTTCTTTTTAATAAGTATTCTCTGTGTTGCTTTTACTTTAAGAATTACTGTGCTTTCTTAGATAGAGCTGTGGTAAGTTAGACTGGTGGGCAATTACACTTTTTATAGCTGCAGAGGAGAAGGCAAAGCAGGCCCGCTTAGACAGTCTGTCTTGCTAGGGAATTCACAGTGTAGGCGAGGAACAGTGCAGCCTGGAAAAACCCCTCAGTCAGGAGGGAGAGAGAGACATGTCTCTGCCCAAGAGAGAGAGCTGGGAAGATGGAAGCCTGAGAATGGGTGTCTTTGCTGGAGAGAAGGGGAATACAGATACAGTTGGCCAGAACTGCGACATAGCTACATCAATGAGGGGATTATTAATGATATAAAAGCAATTGTTCATGATTGAAGAGTGTGCACATATAATAATGACTTTGGCAATTGATTTGTTTAAACTTATTAGCAAATACAAATTATAATGAGCTTCCTGATTTAAAAAGTGTTCAAGAGAGTATTTAGAATTCCAAAGTAATGGCTGGTTTGCAGAAATTATCACCCTTGACAAGACCCTGCATTTGGGAGACTGGAAGAGGGAAGCACTATTGATGTAAGGGAAACAAATAACCAATGAAATATAAACAATGTTGATAATTCTCAGGCACCTGCAATTTTAAGCGATGGTTTCTAATAGAAAGGAGTGCAAAGAATAGCAGTTTGACTCCATCTGTGCTCTTGATGCTTCCATAGCAACGAGACTGTTTGTTTAAATGGCATGGCAGTTATTGGCAGAACCATTCAGAACTGCAGAACAGAAGCATTATCTGAGGAGGTAGGTTTGCCACTGTATTTGTCATCCCTAACTTGACACTTGACTCTGAGAGGAACTAGTCTTACACAGAGACCAGAGGGGAGAGAGTATGTGTTTAGTTGTGGGGAAATGGATTCCCAGGATCAGGCCCTCAGTGATTGAATAGTGGATTTGTAGAAATATGTAATCCGTTCCAGAGTTGGTACTGAGTAAATGCACATGCTGTGGGTTTTCAGAAACTGTCCCACAAACCTGCATCCAGTTATAGACAAAAGGAAAAAAGCCGAGCACAGAGTTCTGAATTAGTAACTGGAAAAAATCCTCCATTCCAAGAACTATGCATACATTGCTTCTAAATCAGAGCTTCACAGTAGTGATGTTGGCACAGTTTTTGTTTTGAAAGTGTATTTTTGTATGAATACATCACAATCCTAAAATTACCACAAAAGTATCTAGGTTTTCATTTTCAAAATATGGTCCCAAAATGTTTGATTCTTTTTTAGATGGAGATTAATAGGGTTAATTAGAGGTAAAGATCCATGTAAAACCACTGTAGGTATAGAGATACAAACAGTAATTTAATGGAATATAGGATATGCACAAGTACTTGAATATAGGATTATTCTACACAGGTACATATATGCAGGTATCTGTTTCAAAAACAGCATAATAAGAACATAAGAATGGCCATATTGGGTCAGACCAAAGGTCCATCTAGCCCAGTATCCTGTTTTCCCACAGTGGCCAATGCCAGGTGCCGTAGAGGGAATGAACAGAACAGGTAATCATCAAGTGATCCATCCCCTGTCACCCTTTCCCAGTTTCTGGCACAAAGAGGCCAGGGACACCATCCCTGTCTAACCTGGCTATTAGGTCCATCAATGGCTATCTTCCATGAATTTATCTAGTTCTTTTTGAACCCTGTTATAATCTTGGCCTTCACAACATCCTCTGGCAAATTGTTCCACAGGTTGACTGCATTGTGTGGAAAAAATACTTCCTTTTGTTTGTTTTAAACCTGCTGCCTATTAATTTCATTGGTGACCCCTAGTTCTTGTGTTATGAGGAGTAAATAACACTTCCTTATTTACTTTCTCCACACCAGTCATGATTTTATAGACCTCTATCACATTCCCCCCTTAGTAATCTGTTTTCCAAGTTGAAAAGTCCCAGTTTTATTAATCTCTCCTTATATGGCAGCCATTCCATACTCCTAATCATTTTTCTTGAACCTTTTCCAATTCCAATATACCTTTT
This sequence comes from Dermatemys mawii, assembly GCA_007922305.1. NCBI lineage: Eukaryota > Metazoa > Chordata > Testudines > Dermatemydidae > Dermatemys > Dermatemys mawii. The sequence continues at coordinate 14,402,075 of ML677386.1, read as the reverse complement.
TTGAGATGTGGCAACTACATCTGCATGCAGTGTTCAAGATGTAGGTGTACCATGTATTTATTGGCATACCATGGATTTATTCATGGAACATTGTGATATACTCAAATCCATAAATATCTGGTGCAGACATTTAAATACAGACTTGTGGTAGTTACATGCATATTTGGTGAAGAACTGTTACAGGTGCAAATTTATTCAGTGTATCAATAAGGAAGGAGAGCCCTCTATCTAGATAAAATTTAGGGCAATGTTGGTTGCTTAAGATGCCTGTTCTCTTTCTTGTATTTTGCATGTTACCTGACAAGTTGCTCATGGGATATAATCTGATGTTCCTGGGACAGTTAAATCCAACCTGTGATCTCTGCCATTGTCTGTAGTGTGTGACCTTGTACAGGTTACCTAGCACAGTGTGGTCCTGATCGTGGTAAGGGATTCTAGGCATTACTGAAATATAAATAATAATACTTAATCTGTCAAGGCCTCAGTTTCCCTATCTTTAAAACTGAGATAATTTTTAACATTTACTTACCATTGTGAAGTGATTTGAGATCTCTGCATGGTAAGTGCAAAGAGGTGGCGATGTTTTACACAGATACTGATCTGCCATTTTTAAAGTCACAGAGAACGCACCTAACCATCAAGATCATAAGGATGATTGTAGCACTCCCTGCTGAATAGGTCCCTCAAGACCCAGTGAAGTTAGGCTAGTAGTGTTTAAAAGATGTCCTGCAGTATCACTTTCAACTATTGGGAAAAGGATTCATGATTCTCACACCAGCACCAGATGTGTTCCAACTCCCCTCTGCAACAGGACAACCAGAAACAAATGAAACGAACTGCATTATTACGGGGGCCAAAAGTGGTTCACGCATTATCAAACACCATGAATAAGGGAGCACTAAGTTATGATGAATGCCACAAGCAACATTAGGATTCTTGATGCATTTAGGGAGGCCTAATAGGTGTGTCACTGAGTCATTGTTTTCTGGCTATGTGTTTAGAGTCTAATGGCTTCTCCACAGGACTCCACAGATTGGACTATGGGGGTATAAATTGAAATGCACACTGGGGTGCTGCACTATAACTATGCCATGTAGACCCTGCAAGCGCAAACTTAAAGGTGTCTTGTTCACATTAATGTAGTGCTGTTTGACTAGGTACCTTTTAGTTAGCATCACAGGGTCTACGTGGGTCTGGGACAGCACAGTGTAGTACACTACTGTGCAGTGCAACTTACACCATGCAGTCCAAGCTGCATAGTTCTGTAGACGTGCCCTGAAGGTTGTTCTTTGGGCAGTGCTTGTGGCATATGATTGCAGTTGCTCTGTTTGGGGCACAGGATATGTCTTGGGAGCTATTGTCACTCACACTTTGTTTTAAATAGAGACATTTGTGTTTTCTGGTACCAAAACTCTTGTGCCAGGGATTTGAGTTTGTGAGCCTGTTTGGAGATGTGGTTAGTGTGGGCCTATTTAATGAGATTGTCCAGTCCATATCATGATGAATCGTTTGGTTTTAACTCTGTTGTGTAACCATATGCATCAATGAGGCAAAAAGCCTGTTTATATTGATAAGAGGATATTTATGTTGACAAGTGAAACTACATTGCAATGTTTGAGTTGGCCAGTTGAAATGCAGGGTCTTGTATCAGGAATGCAGATAGCTATTGAATGAATATAAACATGGGCAGGAGAAGGGCAAACCTGAAATAGGATTCAGTTTTTTTAACCATGAGGTAAATTAACCATTGGAACTGATTACCATTGGAATGATAAATTTTCCATCACTTGGAGTCCTTAAATCAATAGTGGATATCTCTAAATGATATGCTCTAGTTCAATACTGGTTGTTGGATTAGATTTAGGAACCGCTGGGTGAGTTATCTGGCCAGTGTTCTGCAGCAAGTCAGACTAGCTGATCAAAATGGTTCTTGCTGGCTTCCAAATTGATGACTCTGAAAATATTAACCGAGCCAAATCCACAATATCAGACCCACCTGGGAAGGAGAGGAGGCTTTGGAATATTTTCTATAGCCCTACTCGTGCGTGGTTATTTGTTGACTTTTGGGAGACTTATTTTGGTCTGACAGGATAATACAGCCATTGGGGCTTGATTCTGAGTGGTGCTCAGCATCTGAAAATCATATTTGAAATCAGCAGGAAATGCAGGTGTGTTGGTACAGTCCCTTAGGGCAGGGGATTTGACTGTTATAGATTTCTTTTACATTAAACCTGCCAGCTCTGATAAATGATGCCAGGTGTGTGCTAGTTATTTGGTGTGAACAAAACTCTGCTGAGACCCAATTGGCTTAGTTCATTCAGACTACACTAATTAGTGTGCCTGTTATGCAAACTGGTTGAGAGTAGCTCTAATCCAGTTCCAACAGAGCAGAATGGCCGCTGACTCCACAACTTTATTTTGAAGCCAAAATTGCTTGTTAATTCTGGCATCAGATAAAATCAAATTCACACTCACACTAAACATTCCCCCCAGTTATATTTTAAGGGAATGATGATTGTGCCTGAATTCTAACCAGCTTGGAAATTCTGAATCTTGGAGTGAAGCAATTCTCATTAGTTGTAGTTTCAGAAATACTTAACCTCCTTTAGAACTAGCAAGGGTTTCTCTTTTGTACCAGTCTACAGCTCATTATAGAGTATCATTTCTGTGCTGAAGACAATGGACTTGCTCATTCAGCAGTTGCCCATCTCCAGAAGCACATTACTGGGTTTTAAAAAAGGTATTTTACATGAAGTATCACTTCACAATACAACAGCAGGTCATGGAATGCTACTGAATTGCCATACTGTCCACGATTTTGGCACTGGGATTCTTGGATCAATCTTGTCTCCAGTTGTCTTGTTTAACTTGATAATTTTAATGGTGGTTCTGGCGTGGCTAGCTTTTATGAGGGAAAGCCAAGCAATGATTAACCAGTGATTAGTCAAGTGATTAAACTAAGTAGGGTGACCATATTTCCCAAAGAGAAAATGAGACACCATGGGCCTGGCCTGGCCTGTGCCCTTCCCCTTTGCATGGCGCTGGCATCGCTGCTTGCCCAAGTCCTGCCTGCCTCCCACCCCACTCTCCTTGCAGCTGGCATCACGTCTCACCCGAACTCTGCCTCCCCTCCATCTGGCTGGCACTGCTGTTCACCAGGCCCCTTTTCCTACCCCACCCTTCAGGGCTGACATCACCACTTCCTCCCCCCCCCACACACATACACGTTCCTCTGTGCCCCATTAAGGGTCACACACAGCTTTTTGGCAAAAGTGAGCATTTGTCCTGATTGCTCTTGCCAAGATGATGGCAGGGCTTAAAAAGGGCTGTCCCAGCCAAAACAGGACATATGGTCACCGTAAGACTAAACAAGGCCCTAATTGACATTGAATTAGGAAAGTATATTAGAGGGTCTTTTGAGCACAGTAACGACTGCCACCCCCCATCTTTCCCTATCCCCAACACTATCATTGCAGTATGAGCAGGATATAACACAAGTATATGGGGGGTGAGAAGGAAAAACAGCAGGAAGGTACCATGCTGAGTACTCACTGTTTTCTATTGTCTCTCTCCCAATCGATCCTGACAGTTTTAGGCTTCCTGTTTCTGTGCACTATTTCTTATCCAACTTTCCTAGAGCAGTGAGCTCTCTTTTTCACCAGACACTCTAATACCCTCTTCCATCTTGCTGTATCACATTACTATAGTGCCAGGCACCCTTTTCTTTCTCTCATCCATATATTACTGCATCACTGGTCACTTTCAATTTTATCGTCTCATCTCTACTCCAAGCAGCCCTCCAAGCTCCACTTTTTTTCTTCCCCTATTATTGGCACTGCAGAAAAGTAAAGCATGTTCAGGTATGAATGTAGAAGAGCAACTCTCTGCATTTAAGTCCCCACAAATTACATTTTGTAAGTAATAACTCTCCAACTATGGCCCAGCACCACTGTTAGGTAGATCTGTGTCCCAAGGAAAAACGATAACGTGAGGGCATGTTTCAGACTCTGTCATATTAAAAGGTGTGGTGTTCGCGTATCTGCTTCTGAAATATAAAGTACAGTTTTTATACCCTGAGAAGCGATGGTAAAAAAAATTCCATGTCTATAATCTCTGTGATGCAGCTCTAATGATCTCCATTTAAAGGTGAAAAGTCAAATTGTCTATTTTATTTTTGTTTTGGTTTTTTTGGTTTTTGTTTTGTTTTTCTTTATTTGTTTTAGGGGGTTGTTTTGTTTATTTGGTTTTATTTTGGTTTGTGCATCTTCACCAGAAATAAAGGAATTTAGTTGACATTTCTAACAGTGCAGAAGAAAACCCAGCTCACTCTTTCTTAGCTGGGTTGTTTCTATAGAGCTAACAGGAGTAAGTAGTAGGTAAAGTTAACATCTGTTGACTTGGACAACATTATGTTGAACACACATAGATAGTAGATCTGTTAAGGAAATCTGCTATTCCATAGGAACAGCTCATAAGAACCACGCTTTGAGCAGCTTGCTTCTAGTTTTTGGTATTTAATTAGTTTAGTCCTCTTTTTAATTTTTATGTATTTTGGAGGGTTGTTTTTTGGCCCCTAACAACTAAAGAACAGTGCAGTTCCAAGGTTCGAAGTGTTGGAGATACTGTAGGGAAAATAAATGAACAGGGGTCAGAAAAGATTATGTATAGTCCTTGTAATCACTGCTTTAAATCTGTGTGTGACATTTTAAGAAGTATTTTGTTATTGAAGATCTTAGCAGCCAAAGAAAGAGGGTGATTAGTGGTGAAACACAGAAACAGAGACACAGAATGCTAACGTTGTCTAATATTAGACTTGGTTGGATGCTCCAAAACATTATTTGTGAACATTAATTGAATTCTGAATGGCACTTTGATTGGAACATGCTCATGCCACTTGCTCACTACTCATAAACATTCACACAAATGGGGTTTGTTAACACATTTGGGGAATAGTTGTGAGAGCAAAAGTACTTGTTATTCATTATTATCTATTTTTTACTATTTGTTCTCTTGATTAAGAAGTTTGTCATCTGATTGGGAAGCAGAAGCCATGCCATATGACTTAGCATGTGACTGGTAATCCATGTATATCTGTGAGCAGCTCAAGGACTATATATAGATTGTAATTTGTTTGTTTGCATACATTGTTGAAATAACTATGAATGGATTTACAAATCAGTCTATGAACAATTTGTTAACAGGAAATAAGAGGACCCAGGTTTGTAATGAATATTATTCACAGGCCACTGTGTGTTCCATGCCTTACCAGCCACAGAATTTGTTATGGACTTTCACCCCGTGCTTCAGAATTGCACTGCAGAATCTGAGGCTTTTTTGTTTCAAAAGAATGTTTCCAGCTCTTATGGTTACAGACGGAACCTTGAAAATATAAACTGAGTCTGCAGACAGCCTTAAACAATGGTTCAGAGGAGCATGAATTGCTCCGCTCCTTACAGACAGGGTCCCATGGGCTGAGTAATTGCCTGGCTACAGAATATTGTAATTTTCCAAGTTGCAAAATCCAGCATTTCTGTCACAGATTTTGCCCTGTTGCTACAATCATGTGCCCAACATTTTTTTCTTTTTGTCTCCCTGGAGAGCCAGGATCTGCCTGTAGCTGCCTTTGATTCCCCTGAGTTCCTCAAAATGGGGAGTAAATTGAGTTAAGTGCATGTTCCCTGCACTGTTTCATGGGGAGAGGCAGCAGGGGATCAAGGAGCCAGAACTGGAGACCAGCTTTTAGGGAAGCCTGGAGATCAGTGCAGCAATGGAGGAGGCCTGGGAATTCGCATAGCTAAACCCTCTGAAGCTGTTCCCCTTTCCATAGCACAGATGGGGGAAAAGAAGACTGACTCTGTGCCAGTTTACAGGGGACAACATTGTGGGAGCCAAGGACTGGAACCAAGCAGCCTGGACAGCACAGAGTAAACCCCTCCCCTGCCCTTCTCCACCCCAAATCACTGTAAAATAATCAACACATTTTACAACAAGTTTGAGCTACAAACTGAGAAAGAGCCCTATGGCACCTTAAAGACTAACTAAAGTATTAGAGCATAAGCTTTTGTGGGCTAATACCCATGTCGTCGGATGCATGCATCCGACTAAGTGGGTATTAGCCCACGAAAGCTTATGCTCTAATACTTTAGTTAGTCTTTAAGATGCCACAGGACTCTTTGTCACTTCTGCAATTCCAGACTAACACGGCTACCCCTCTGATTCTTGAACTACAAACTGTAGCTGTGTCTGTAGGGAATGGTGCTGGGACTGAGGGGTATTTATATTATTATAGAATAAGTTCTTATAGGCATAGATCTTGCTGGGCATGAGTAAACTCGCATGTAGCTTAATTTGAGTGCAAGATTAAACTGTAAACAAGGATATGACAAGCTGTGTGCTGGAGATGGTGTTCTGGGCCTAGTTGAGGTAAGTGGGAACACCTTCAGCTGATGAGCTTGAAATGTAGACAAGGAGAGGACATAAGTGACTGGTCCTTTCATGATCCACAAGATGTCCAAACCAATTAGGTTCAAGCAGTATAGATGTAAGTAGCTAGGAAAAAGTATATAAACTGTGTAGCATATGTGTGATATGATTTGAATTTGTGATATCATCATACTTAAACTCACTGCATCTGGGCGTGGCCAGCATGGGCATAGATGTATTATATGCCTGAGAAAGTAACCTGAGTGATGAGCTGCAGACAACTAAGGCCAGGTCTACGCTGTAGGGGCTTCAACCTAAGATTCAGAACTTCAGCTACAAGAATAGCATAGTTGAAGTTGACATATCTTAGATCAACTTACCTGGGCATCCTCACGACAGCAAGTTGACAGCTGCTGCTCGTCTGTCAACTCTGCTTCCTCCTCTCGCGGTGGTGGAGTTCCGGAGTTGACGGGGAGAGCGCTCAGAGATCGATTTATCATGTCTAGACTAAACACAATAAAGCGATCCCCAAGAGATCAATCACTACTGCCGATCCGGCGGATAGTGTAGACTTGGCCTGAGTTTCTGTATTCCAGAGGAGCTGGATGAAGTGTTCTTCCAGAACTGGATGAGGTGTTCTGGGTAAGCTGAGCAGAAAAGGTCTAGGAGGCAATCCCAACAAATGTTGCTGAGAACTTAGGAGTTGCTACCACAGCATTTGGTTTCATTGTGCCATGGAGAACACAAGAGTCCTAATTAATTGCAATACCTAATTCAACCAGCTCTGCCTTTTTTGAATTATTTACCTCATAATGGTGAAAAGCAGTTCATGAGCATTCAATACTGTAATGTATTACTTGCCTTTACTTTATTTTGCTCTGTACCTGCTTATCATTGGGGCACACAAAGATTGCCAAACCTGGCCTGCACAACTGCACGTCTACCAAATGCAAACACTGCAACTGCATGTGCAACACAGGTATTTGCACACATGACCTTAAACTGACCACGTGTGAATGCAAATACCTCATTTGTGCATATAATTGTGATTAAGCACATGGAATTTAGCCACATACAATGGGATGCACTTAGCTTTGCTGTCCATCTTCAAACTTGGGTCCTAAACATTTAAAGGAATTGTGGAAAACAGTGACAAAAAGCTATGTAGTTTTCAGAAGAGACAATTAGGTTTTACTTTTCACTCTTTAGAGCAATACTCCCATAGTCTGAACATGTAGCACTACCTTTGATGTTAGTGTCCCATGTCCTTATCTGATGCCAGAAGTTTTCCCCTTAACATTTTTATGATCAAATGTGAATTAACTAAGAATAAAATCTCAATCTGTCATAGATGTGGGTTTTTTGGTTTTTTTTTAAGCTAGAAAGCAGTCTTCTAGGAGTGACACAAAAAGATGGATCAGGACTGAAGATTTAGATGTAAAGAGCCCAAATGAGGAAATAAACAGATTTCATTTCAATCACCTTGTAGTATGTTGCGCAAGAAAGTGCAATGGTTAGTCAGTTGAATTCAACACTCAGCTACAAACTGGTTAGCAATATTATTGAGTAAAATGTATCACGTAAGAGAGCATAACTAGTGGAAAGAAAAATATTCAGGATATATAAGTGTACAACAAGATAGGTCTCCAGTCAAAACTTTAATTTTCTGTAGGTGTCAAACCCTAATGTTGTATCTGTTGGGTATTTGTTACCCCTTCACTATACTTTATGGAATGGTAAAATAAATATGTAAATAAACACATTTAAATCAGAATCCTGGCTATCACAAAGCTTCCTTAAAATGAAGAAAATATTTTTTGCAAGATTATTTTTTTTTCTTAGAAATGCTTGGTACTGTGACAAAGCCAGACAGGACAGTTGTAGGAGAGTGGAGGAAGGCAGGTATGTCACCCCTAGAATTAGGGGCTGTTGTGACCTTTAAACACCCTGCTCCCCTTTCTAGTGAGAGAGTGAAGAGAGACACGCTGTAGCAAGGCTAGTGGCAGCAGGGAAAAAAGATTTTTCCTGAATGGAAAGCTGCTCTCCTTCCTACAGGGGAAGCAACCAAGCCAACTGGCTGTTTGGGGGACTGGCACCACAGAGCCACCATAACAAGGCGACCCCTCCAGAGAGGGGACAGGGACAGGTATTCCCTTCTTGTGTTATGAATTTGTTTCATTGGTTTGGTTGAAGAGTGTTCCTGAGGCCCACCTTCTACTGTAAAATAGTGAAAAATAAAACCCGAGTGAGGAATAAAAACTCTGGAGTGTGACTAACTTACTCCAGGCCCCCACCACCAGAGGGGCAAATGCAAAGCCTGACAAAGCAAAGGAAATGGCTTGCCACAAGCTCCTTCATGATTATTTGAACCCAAGAGACCATGTTTTCATTATTTAACTATATTTTCTGCTGGTGAAAAAACAATGTGGTGATATCTGAGTGCTGTGCTGAACAGAGTGGAGTTCCCCGATTCTGTACCCTCCCCCTCCTTCTGTTCCCTTGGAAGTCCCCAAAGCCTGCTGGGTTGGTAGAACGACCCTGTAATCCATGATATGCCTCCAGCCAATAGACCCGGATTGGGGTGGAATTTCGTATTATTGGAGGCCAAATGCATCAATGGCTGAAAGGAGAGGACTTGTGGAGGGGATGGTGTGAGAGAGGAGAGATTTTCACAGAAATTTGCAGTAATTGTGGATAGTAAAGACAAAATTTTCCCTTGGTTCTTGTGAAATGGGCACAAAAAATTGTTACAGCACTCTGCCATCTAGTGTTAAACTCAGAATGTGGCCCTGTGCTGAGAACCCTCTTTTAGTCTTCCCTCCCAGTAACAAGAAGCCCAGCCTGACACTCCATGTAGCTGCCAATGTTCTCCTGCTGTCTGAGTGACAAGTGCTCTCACCCTTCTCAGCTACCAGAGACTTCCAGCATTTTTGGCTCCTGCAAACCAAGCACACAGCAAACAGCTCAGAACAATAGCCGTCAACTCTGCTTCTGTGAGATCCCTTTTACAATAAGCAAAGAGGTGTAATATAAGGCAAAAGCTACCCGCTCAGGTAGATTAAAAATAAGAGTGTAGAAGGGTGGCTTGTGTGAAACATGGAAGCGTTCTCTATCATAGGGAATGAATCATCAAACAGGTTACAGGGGCTAGCAGTAAGCCATGACCTGTAACTTCACAATATGGCTATCTGACACAAGCAGAGATTGTGACAGTACTTCACTATGTGGGGAAACTCTACCAGTTTTAAATCAGCTACTGCCACCACTTACTGAACACGTCATTTCAGAGCACAGTATGAAAGCCTCATGTTGCTCGCTGGGAAACAGACTTGCTTTGTGCCACACCAATAGGAGAAGATTGTTCAATATTGATTATTACAGATCATGGCCTAGGAACATGTATGAGAGATGTGAGACCTGCTAACTGCTATGAGCAGAGTCAATCATGGACAAAGTGCCTCAGACTAGTTCAACGCTGAGTACCAATCAGCGTGCATCTGGAAAGCCAAAGTTCAAATAAAAGACCTTGTCAACAGGATCCAGACCCAACTGACAAGTACCGTGTCTCCCAAGGCTGAGTGACTAGGATGGCCTGGCTGATGATTTCATTCCCATGTGGAGAGGAGAAAAAGAGCATTTGATTGCTGTCTTGAGAAGTTTTAAGTCTCCATTCTTTACTCACTATTGTTGCAGAATACTGTTATTTCTGGGGTGCAACTCATAGCAGAAGGAATTTGGCCTTGCCTTTGCCTCTGTTTTGGAAGATCGTGCCCACTCTTTGGACACATGAAAACCCTATCCACATTGCTTTCTACCATCCCTCTCCCTAGCTATGTTCTTGATGGCAAAATCGGAATTCAGTGTTCTTGCTCTCATTTCTGTCTGTTGGGGGTATAACATGAACTATACTCTTGATATTATTATATGTCCCTCGTTGACATTTAGAGCTTTCATTGTTCATCCCAATTGCTCCCTTTTATAAACGCTGACCCTGAGAGTTGCTGAGCACCTGCAGTTCTCAGTGAAGTGAGTGGAATTATGAGTGTTCAGCAATCACTCAGTATAAGACTCCAAGAAACTATTTTCTTTGTAACCTGTTATTTGCCTTCACTTTGTTCTTTCTAAAACCAGAGTCCAGTTACTTTAATAGGGGCTCAAGAGACACTTTTGCCTCGAAATGTTTGTTAATCGCTTTCAAATGTTGTTGCCTGCTGCAATAATAATAAGTCTTAGTGAAGCGTACATGCAAATAATTAGATTCATTTATTAACTTTTCAATATAGTAAATGCACCTATCAGCAACTCTTGGCATTGATACAACGTATAAAATTGAAAAAAAACTAAAATGGCATAATGGCCCACTGAAATCCTACCTCATCATCCCATCAGAGGTGTGTGCATTCTAGTGTATTTTCAGTATATGGTAGATAATAGTTGGGCTGTCTTTAGGTGAAACAAAAGAGAGTAAAAAAATATCTACATTTATCATAAACCTTTTTTTTAAAAAAAGGACAAATTTTCCAACTGAATTCTTGTTACCATAATCAATGAAGAAGCTTTTAAATTGAAAATAAAACCAATACCCACCTTTCAGAGTTCACTAAATGTAGGAGATTCAGTAGTACACTATGAAGTCATAGTGTAATATATGATTCTTTTTAAACTCAACATGACACAGTAATTTGATGCATTCCAAGGGAATTGACAGTGAATCTACAGTGCACTTTAACATTTCACTGTTATTTTAGAGGCTTTTAGTTGATGGAGGGGCAGAGGAAGGAAGTCTTTATACATCAGATAAATACAGACACATTGGGTCAAATTCTGTTCTCAGATACACCCATCCAACCTCAGTGAATTCAAATACAACCCCCCTGGGTTTATGTTATCAAAATTTTGTTAATTGACAATAGATAAATTCTACAGTACTGTGCTACTCAACAACATTTCCTTTGCTTTTATCTTCTAATCTGATGACCTAGCAAGATGTACACATCATACAATACTATTGTATTTTCACTACACATGCTTAGGGTGCTAATCAGGAATTATTTCTAGAGAGAGGTATTTATGGGATGTTCCTTGAAAGCAGGTACATAGATATGGAAAAGGACTCTGTTTGTACTCCTCTGTGTCCCAAAATACCCTGTGTATAAGAGAGAGAGAGAGAGAGGGTGGCGGGGGGGGAGTGAAATGTTAGTAAAATAAGGTAATATGAGTTAAGTAAATCTGGTTTCATTTGCAAGAGCCGGAGGTTCTCTTGGGGGACTGTCCAAGAAACAACTTCAGAATCTAAGAATTGCCACAACTTCTACTTTCAGCAAGATGCACTTCTTCCCCCTTGACACAAGCATATGGGATAGATTACATCTGCAAAGCAGACTTCACACTTCCCATTTTTCCTCCTTGCAATGGAAGAGAGAGAGAATTGTTTGCACGCACAAGATGCAATCATCTCCCTTATTGCACTATTGGAAGATGCTAAGATACCTTGGAGAAGGGTATGGAATAAGGACCTGAATAGAATATGAGCAGACGAATAGGCCTTACTTTCACGCACTTTTAAGCCAGTTTGTGCATAGTTTAACTTAATTAGAATTTGAAGATTACTGGTTTAGTAGCCACCCTTAATTCCCATTTACCTTTAGTTAACTAAAAATATATTGTCAATGTTAAGCATATGAACATCTATGAAGTACTAAGTTAATCTTATTTATCTAAGGCAGAACTGGCATCACTGTAGCTCTACTTACGTTTAGGCAGAGAGCTGTGCAATGACAAAAGGTACCATTTTTTTTAGTTACTTTCTACTAGTACCATATGAATTTATCCAGTGGTAAAAATATGCCATTGATGATATATAGATTTGTCTCCATTTCATATTTTAAAATAGTTAATTCTTTTTTGTTATCCATATACATTATCTTTCTTTTTATTAATGCAGTTTAAATATTGTGAAAGCACACATAGGACAGGAAGGATACACCAGTCATTCTGCTACTAGCCTGGGACTGGGGAGACCCAAGTTCAGTTCACTGCTCTGTTAGAGACTTCCTTTGTGTCCTTGCACAGGTGTCATAAGTGTAAAGTAGCCTAGAATTATTGTTTACCTGTAAGGGGTTAAGCTAAAGGTAACCTGAGAGGTGGACAACTGACCAATGAGAAATTCCTCAGGAGACAAAGGATTTGAAGTTTCAGTTTCTCTCTGGGTCTCTCTCTGTTCATCTCGGCTATGGGATGAACACAGCTATGTCTTTCACTGTAACTATAAGATTCTATCAAGTACTGTAGTCAGTAAGTTTACCTTCTTTTTATCACTTGGAGGGTTCTCAGTGGTGAGTGTTGGCTGGGTGCTTCTTGATATTGTAAGATTCAGCAGCGATATCAACAGTGGGAGAAAGTCACCTCGGGGGGAGAGGTTTGGTTTCTGAATCTTTCTGTTGATTATGGTAGGTGCTGGTCTATTGATGGTTATAAGGGATTTATTCCTTTCTTTTTTTTCTTTTATTAAAATCTTTCTTTTAAGAAGCTGACTGCTTGTTTTTCATTGTGTAAGATCCTGGTTTTGGATCGGGCACGTCTCACAGGAGCAGGCAAGGTTTGTTTGTTTTTCTCTCAAGCTTCCCAGGGAAGGAAGAAGTTTGGGGGGTTAGTGGAAAGGGAAAGAAGGGTCCCAAACTACCCTAGACCTAGTTTGGTGGTGGCAGTGTACCAGGTCCAGATACAGAAGAAATTGTGTTCTGGGGAAAAACATTTTAACCCAAGCTGGTAAAATAAGCTTGTGGGGGTTATTTCTTTTTTCATATGGATCCCCACATCTGTACCCTAGAGTTCAGAGTGGGAAGGCAATCCTGACAACAGGTTATTTAGTTTCTCTGTGCCTCAGTTCCTCATCTGTAAAGTGGCAATAATTGTACTGACCTGTCTTACAAGGGTGTTGTGAAGATAAATTGAATATTGTGAAGTGCTCAGATACTATGGTGATGGGTTCCATGTAAGTATCTAAGACAGATAAAGTTGCTGTTTCTACTTCCTTGTTGCACTCTGATTACTAAAGAGATGATTTTTCATTATACTGAGGGTATCTTCATCAATAACTGACTGGTTGTTTTCAAACCCTGCAAAAGCATTTCAGATTAAGTATAGTATTTTGCACTTTGGGAAAGAAAAAGATTCCCTCTGCCTCCTGTCCTGTCCCCCTGTTGCCCAACTGCAAACATGTTTTGAGAATAGTCCTTAAAGCTGTTGAAAGATCGGACATCTCCAAAATAGAGAAGGCACTAGACTAAAGAAAATGAGATCTCATGTAATTGTTTACACCTGTAGAAAGTGAGAGCCTAAAGTGAGTACAATATAAGATGCCACTATTCTGATTTTACACTCACTTTCTACAGGTGTAAGTCACTCTCAAAGGGGAGAGAAAAAACAACTGAAAAAAACACCTCCTCCCTCCTACTACCATACCGCAACAAGACTTTCTACTCTATGTGCTTCTCCCTCTGGGGACAGAATGAGACAACAAACCCATGACAGATGTATAGTAGTGTTGCTTAATACACTGACTAGTGAAAGGCACTCAGATACTATGGTGATGAGTGGGTATAAAAACCCTATACAGACTAGAAAGCAAAAGAAAATCAGGCCCGGTGAGAGTCCCTTTTGCAGCAGAGCACACTGGGCTAGGAGGTTACCCTGGCTCCAGATCTGCGATGCGCTCTTACTCACTAGCTACTCAGAATCTCTAAATATAGAGATGCTGCAACAGTTCCTATTCCCAAAAGGCCCCCAAAGAACACTTTCAGACTTTGTAAGTTGCTGTGCCACGGATGTGCTATGAGATAAGTGATACAAAGAGGGTAAGAGAAGCAAGTGTTATGTCAAGTGTTTGTGAAGAGGCTAGTGAGCACAACAGAACTGCAATAAAACACATGATCTCGAGGGAGAATTTGGGGCCAAATCCTGGCCTCAGCCCCAGAGCCCCACAGCTGGGGAACAACTCCATGTCCATACAGCACTAAATATATTTTGACAGTGGCCCAAGCATGTCAACTAAACTGTACTCCTCCCCCAGGAGTTAGTCCATGATTCTGATTCCCCTGGCTCTTGGGAATATGACTGGGGAATCCTCCAGCTAGTACGGTGCACCCCTGGATCTAGTGCAGAGAGTGGGCTTGATCAGCCACCCACATAGGAAATTAAATACTCTGTGTATCCCAACCACCAACAAGGGCAAGTAGTTCCAAGATAGAGATGGACAATAGATTTCTGGGCAAGCAATCTCCCTTCATTAGGGCAGCCAGTGATGAGGGGGAGTGAAATACAGCTGGATTCCTATAATTTCTCAGGTTTTCCAGGTCACAAAGATACAGTTTGTTTTAAAAAAAATACCACCACAATTTAGGAATCCGGTTATGTTCCCCTTGTTTTTTTGTGACCATTCTGCATCATCCTGGACTCTGAGTAGAGGGGACTAGGAACTGCAAAAGGCTTCTCAGGGTGGCAAGAAGCTCCACACACCCCTTGAATGTCCCACCTCAGCAGATACTAATTCCCCTCCCCGCCCCCAGCCCTTTGAGTCCTGAGGATCAGTCAGGCCAGTGCAGAGCTGACATATATGAAAGTGTGAGGGACTACAACGTCACTTAATTTCATGTAACGTATAGTTAGTAGCTGACTGCAAGTGGGTAACTGATGAGTCCTTCCCACCTCGTAACAGGTTAAATCAGCTGTGTAAACTAATCCTCATTAGGGCTTGTCTACACTACCACTTTTGTCAGTATAGTTTGTCACTCAGGGGATGTGGGGGGAAAAATCACCCCTCTGAATGACATAAGTTACACCCACAGGAGTGCCAGTGTAGACAGTGCTATGTTGACGGGAGAGCTTCTCTCACCAACATAGCTACCACTGCTCATGGAGGTGATTTTATTATCTTGATGGGAGAGCTCTCTCCCATCAGCATAGAGAGGATACACAAGAGATCTTAAAGGAGTGTGGCTGCCTCAGTACAGCTGTGTCACTGTAAACTTGCTAGTGTAGACATAGCCCAAGTAAAACTCTTGTTTCAGTGTTGAGGTTCATGTGTTATATTATTGTGTCTAATCCTACTAGTCACTTAAGTGGGTTGGTGTTGGTCTGATAAATATAACACTGCTCTACAGCCAAAATGCTTCTGAAATAAATGTAGTCAACCTTTACTAATTCTGGGTCACTGAGAATGAAAATGATGCTTAAAATTGTTGATTGGCTCTAGTTTTCAAGATATGCTATTGAGTCAGTATATACGACCCTTGACATGGGAATGGCGGAGGATAAGTGAGTTATAAAGGGAAGGGATCGCAATTTAAACCAGAAATGACTAAAATACATCTTTGACTGGATCTATGAATAAATCTATGATTGGGTTTGGACAGTACTTGCTTTTCAGGCAAAACAATGAATGATGCAATCTGAAGCTGGTATTGCATCATACATGATATGAATTGCATCATGTTATTCCTAGAAGTCATGGATGATGCAATCATAACGAAGCTTACATCACTCTGCTGAACAAATTGCCCTATATCAGCTCTTGAAATAATACAGTGTCATGCTGTCTTATTTGTCAGTGTTTGATTTTGCAAAGGGACACATTTCTGTTTAGCCAAAGTGAGCAGAGATGCCTCGTACTTGTGTGAACAGTGCAGATAACTTCTGCTGTTTGTGTGAAGTGACTTTTGGATCACAAAAGCGCAGTATAACCACTATGGTTAAGAGAGCCTATCACCTTTATTTTGGCTGCAAAATTGGAGATCAGGACAAGAGGTGGGCTCCACACATATGCTGCAACACTTGTGCAACAAATCTTCGCCAGTGGTTGAACAGGAAGAGGAAATCTATGCCTTTTGCAGTGTCAATGATTTGGAGAGAGCCAACAGATCATAGCAGCAATTGTTACTTCTGCATGGTGCGTCCAGTTGGGAAGGGTGTGTCAAAGAAGAAAAAGTGGACTGTGCATTATCCAAACATTCCATCAGCTAGACGCCCAATACCCCACGGAGAAGGACTGCCGGTTCCTGATGCACCAGAATCATTCTCACTTGAGTCAGACGAGGAAGAGGATGAAACTTCTGGTCCTGAACCATCAATGTCACAGGACCCACATTTTCTCCCATCATCCTCCTCCTCTGAACCACACCTCATAACATAAGCTGAACTGAATGACCTTGTCAGGGATTTGGAACTACCCAAGAGTAAGGCAGAGCTGTTGGGCTCCAGACTACAGCAGTGGAATCTCCTTGCAGGTGATGTTAGGGTTTCCATGTTCCGTGCCCGTCAAAAGGATCTTGTCCCATTCTTCTTCATGGAAGGTGATCTTGTAGCCTGCAACAACATCAATGGTGTGATGGCAGCCCTCAACATCGTTCACAATCCAGATGACTGGAGACTCTTCATTGATTCATCGAAGACGAGTCTTAAAGCTGTTTTGCTGCATAATGGCAATGTTTTGCCATCAATTCCAGTTGGTCATGCAGTCCATATGAAGGAAACCTATGACAACATGAAACAACTTTTGAGGTGCATAAACTATGGCGAACATCAGTGGCAGCTTTGTGGCAATTTGAAGGTTGTTGCTCTCTTGCTTGGTCTGCAGGCTGGATACACAAAGTACTTCTGTTTTCTCTATGAATGGATAGTCGTGCAAGAGATTCCCACTACATTAAGAAAGATTGGCCACTCCGACAGTCATTGGAGCCTTGGAGGAAAAATGTTCAGCATCCACCACTTGTTGAATCAAGGAAGATTTTGTTACCACCCTTACACATCAAGCTGGGTCCGATGAAGAACTTTGTCAAGGCCATTGACGAAACACAAGCAGCTTTCAAGTACCTCCGTGGAAAATTTCCAAGGTTAAGTGAAGCTAAGATAAAGGAAGGTGTCTTTGTTGGTCCTCAGATTCGTGAACTTCTTCGAGATGATGCATATGACCATGCACTGCGTGGCAAGGAAAAGACGGCATGGAAAGCCTTCCAGTTAATGACAATACATTTTCTCGGAAACAACAAGGCAGACAACTACAGGTTGTTGGTGGAAAACCTCCTCAAGGCATACAAAAGCCTTGGTTGCAACATGTCACTAAAGAGACATTTTTTGCACACTCATCTAGATTTTTTTGCACTGAACTGCAGAGCAGTGAGTGACGAGCATGGCGAGCGATTTCACCAGGACATTGCAACAATGGAGAAACGCTATCAGAGCAAATGGAGCCCTTCAGTGCTTGCAGACTATTGCTGGACAGTGACGAGATGCTCCATTTAATGAATACAAGAGACAAGCCAAGAAGTGCCGAGTAGACACTGAATGGGACTAAACTATGTACATAATAGTTTTTTGCCTTTTGTTTCATAATACATTTTATTTATATAACCCTTTTGCTGATTTTTAAAGTGTTATATAAACAGGACAGGTGAAATATTATCATGTAAAGCAACCATAAACACATGAAAAGACCTAGGTTTACAATTTATGATTAAAACTCTACTGTCTACACAATATACCTAGACATAAAATGTAAAAACTTAAATATCTTAGAAACAGTAGCCAATCAGTTGTTTTAATTGTCATATTTGAATTCAGCACATCAAAATACATAATAAATATCACCTTTTATCTCTGAAGCAGACGACTTCTAAAAAATTGTAGACCAGTGTAATCAGCCAGGGGCAGTTTTAAGCCTGTTATTTTTGATAGTTAATGGCAGCATAGAAAAATGATAGCACCGAAGTAAAGATTTGGAGAAAACCATTCAACTGGAAGTGATATAGCAGGTATAAAGGAACCTGGGAGGTCTGCTTATGCGTTGTGAAATGCATGGTATAGAAGCACTTTAAATACTGTACCAGTAGTGTTTAAAGAAACATTGGAATTGGAGACAAAATGAATTGCTTCTTTTTTTCAATCTTCCTAGTGTATAAGGCATATTACTATGAATTTAAATTAATGTATTAGAAGTGAGGTCCCATCCAACTTCAGAACTCTCAAAATTTTGGAGAAGAGGAGAGACTCCTTAGCACCTCAGAATGGTGGAAGTAGTTGTAGTAGAGCCCTGGAAAAGAAGAATTGCAGCATTAATGGTTTTAATTGTAGAGTGGAGGCAGCTAGTTACAATGAAAGGATCCAAGCTGATACCTATTTTTTTTTTTTTTTTTGGTTTTGGTAAGTGAGGCCATAACCATTTTGGTGCAGGACTGATCGAATTGGGAGGTAGACTGGGAACAAAATAGAATGGAGATTAAAACTGATTTAATGTAGATTGGAGGAAGACTTGATTTATTGTGAAATCTGTGGAATTAGTTAATTGAATTAGTTGAAGAGGAATGGATGGAAGCTAAATATGTATGGCTTTTGGGGGCTATGACTTCAGAAGGGTTGTGGTGTTGTGGGTAGTCTTTCTGCTTGGGGAAATGTTTGAGACTTGTGTGTTTAGGAATAGATATATTTTTGTCTTCGTTTTCTGTGTTTGTCTTTATGTAGATGATAAGAAAGAACTATATAATAAAATCTCTTTAAAGCACCTTATGGCTCTATATAAATGTTCATTATTTTTAATTTACACAGAGATATGTTTAAAATTTAAACTTCCTGCTAATTTCATCTGGAAACAAAATGCTCAGTGTTTGCTAAATGGACAAAGTTGAGAATGGAAATTACTTTCCAACTTAAAAAAATATAAAATGGAGAGAGAGGACGAGACTTTTAGTCCTCTTGAAATTCTCTTGTTTGTCTGTTTGAGACTTCTCATAATTGTTCTCCAGAGAAGTGACCTCAGTTTTAAAGGCTCTGGATCAAACTTTGTTTAACCCTTACATAAGTAAACATAGGCTCAAAAATGACATAGAAATCTGTAACTAGAGCTGGGCAAATAACCATTTTTTTCTTGGTTTGGTGGCAGTTCTGAAAAAAAGGAATGTGTTGAGCACAAGGGTTCAAACATGGCTCTCCTACATCCAGGGGAGTGCCTTAATAATTAGACTAAAGATTATAAAGATGAGGGTGCAGTAGCACCTCAGCTGCCACCATCACTACTACTTCTCCTCTTCTGGCTGTTTTGTGAATGGCTGAAACTATTCACATCAAATTTGAGAATAGTTTCAGATCAACTAAAGCTACATTTTTGTCAAAGTTTTTTTTTGCCCAGCTCTAGCTATGATCCAATAGGCAGTTTGTGTTATGTGTCCTCCTTTCTGTCCATTCCATGGAGTCTATTACAGCCTAACTACAAAGCCTGGCTTTTTAGCTCAAGATGTAGAGGCTTATGCGTCTATCTTTGAAGACTTCCAGTTCAATCCCTGGTGTTGGCCCAGAGGGAAGACAACACACACCTGCACTCTAAAATGGATTTATGCCCTAGCATTGATTGACATCAGGTTGAATGCCTGCTTGTGTACAAAAATCTTCTAATGGCCACAAAATGCAGGAAAACCTGTAAAAATAATTTAAGCAGGCTCAGAGGTAGAATGGTTTAATCAGGTACTATGTGCAAGATTTGCTTATGCTGGCTTCTGAATTAACTATAGCTACTTTTTACTTCAGTGTGAAGGCAGGTCCATGCTAGCAGGTGTGATTGCTGAATTGGGGCTTAATTTAAAACAAGATGCAACAACTGAGTAACAGGCAAAAGTGGGGGAAGGAGAATGAGGAATAACAGTAATAAGATCATGCATCTACATGCACACTTGATGGCTGAAGAGGTCTCTCTTTAAATTCCTATGCAAATATCTGGCTAGAATTTGGCCCAGTGTAAACATAATAGACTTCTCATTAAAATTTTCCCCTGCATCATAAACAAATAACCAGAACACTTATACTGTGGCCAGTTTGGATCTGGAGACTTATACCTAGAAACACTATATCATCGATCATTTTTATTTCTGTTTTTATACCTCTAAAGAGGAGATAATATATGTCCTAGATGTATTTTCTAACTCTGCCTTGTTAAAGGCCAACATTAACAATCACTAACCAACATTTAAAGACAGAAATTTGTAATCCTGTAGATATCTCAAAACTCTTTCTGATTCTATTGCATTTAATGGTTTATATATCAAGAGCAAGAATATTAGGAGTCTTCATGATCACCATTATAGGTCATCTTTAGCAGGTAGGTATGGATAATGTTCTCATAAAAGAATCTGATTGTTCCAATGGACCTGTGAAAGGAATCCACTTGTTTTACAAATATTTTAATTCTTTTCAAAATTATTGACACTTCATTCAAAACTAATAATCATAAAAAGTCTGTTCACAGATAATATCAGGAATTCATAGTTTTGTCTACAAAGGTAGCTGCTCAAACAAGAGAGATACCGAAGGGACAGTAACATGAAAACGTGAAATTTGTGACATCTCACGCTTATACTATATATCTCTGATTATTTAACAATTGTTTTTGTGTCATATAGTAGATTACACCAATTTGTCTCAGATCCAATAAAGAATCTATTGGATCAATGTCAGAAACATAATTTACAGAGTTATCTTTCCCGTTCTGAATTTAGGAAGCCAAAAATGTTTTGCCAACAATGTAGTCCAAAAATATAAAATGCTTTTGATCTTTGATTAATTTAAAACTTGGCAGGGAAGAGAACAGCAGTAGAGGAAACCTAAAACCGCAATTTCTGCCATAAGCAAATATATTTTTTTACTCTGAGTGTGGGTAGCTTTAGATAAATCTTAATATATATTTTTATTATTATAAATAACATTTCACTTTTCCTGACTAACTGCAACATACAATCTCATAAGACACAGACACTACAATTATAGCACCAACATAAAGAGTAGACGTGTTGAGGATTTGTACACAGAACATTTATCAAGTATCCTGAAGAACAGACAATAAGAAATTTAATAAGAGCAGGATAGTATTAGCTAGATCCTCCACTGTGCAAGGTCAAATAAAGGCACAGGTACGACAGGCATATGTTTTGACTCCAAGAGTCATGTGATGATATAAAACTCTCGATTTCATTTAGGGGAGGGAATGGGAGAAATGGAGCATAGTAGAGCTCCATTCCTTGCTAAGGAACAACTCTAGTAAATCTACATGAAGGGACATACTTAGGGTCTCAGTCTAGATTGCTTTAATCCAGCTCTGCCACCACCCATCCTGTTATTAAAGACAGACTCAGTATGTGGTTATATTAAAGGCTTTCCTAAACTTGCCTAGATGTGATTAACAATGAATACAACATTGTGATTAACATTGAATACAGTTAGTGTCTGGGAACCTTCATTCTTTTTCCAAAGCCCAGGATACTTTCTCTACATCCTTAAGGCTCTTCTGTACTGTTTTGCCCATGGAAAGACTTTATTAACAGTGCCAAGCTTATTATCAAAAGAATCCAATTGTCCTAACAGGGGCATGTATAGCTGCAAGATTGGTTTTAATTTGACATCAAATAAAGAAGCAGTTTCTTCTAAACTGCTTACTATATTAGCTAGCATGATTGTTACTAGAACTCTAAGGCTAAAGGGTAAATGTGGTGGGGATTGAAATGCCAGGGAAGATCTCCTTGTGCTGGACCTCTGTGGCACCATACATTTACAGTGGAGCTCATTTCTGTTTTTCTGGTTACCCTTCATTGGCTTTGTAAATACACTAATAAAAATGGAATGGAGACTGCCTGGTAAACCAAGCAGCACCAATGTAGAAATTATTGATAAGGAGGGTTGCCCAAAGTACTGTAGCATGACAGCTTTGCAAGCAGCTTCTAGCATCAAAAAACAAAACCTGATCATTCTATCTACCATAACAGTTTACAAGGTAGCAGAAGCAGGGGTAAGCGGGGGGAGGGATAGCTCAGTGGTTTGCGCATTGGCCTACCAGACCCAGGATTATGAGTTCAATCCTTAAGGGGGCCACTTAGGGAGTTGGGGCAAAAAAAAATCTGTCAGGAGACAATAGCTGGTCCTGCTAGTGTTAGAAGAGGACTGGACTTCAAGGTCTTTCCAGTTCTATGAGATAAGTATATCTTCATATATTTAAAAAAAGTGATTTCACTCCTGGATCCTTACTGTCAGTTCCAGTTGTGGCTTTGGGAGATAGCATCTCTTTTAAACTTCTTCAGACTTACAAGTCTTGTAACGTCAATGAATCAGATTTCCATTAAAGCAAAAAAGCCTCTACCCTGAAGAATGCAGCTATGTTTTGTTTTACCAAACATTTTTAAGAGAGGTTCAGAAATCTTCAGGCTACAGCTATTGAGTTAGTATGATGGGGTGGGATAGGCCCAGAGGTCCCCTGCTGGAGGCCTCAGGGTTCTGCCACATCTGTCCTAGGAGAGGAGAAGTGGAACTAAGTCATCCGAGTGACCTAAAGAGCTACATATGAGGCAGCCAATCGAGGGTTGAAGGATAGTATAAAAGGAGCTGCAGTGCAGCCCACTGTCTGTTCATTGCTGGAGCCAGAGGAGTGCAGATCATGTGTCTGGCTAGCCAAAGGAAATTGCAGCACCATGGACAGCTCAGTGCTGTCAGAGATTGGGGAAGTGAGAAAGGGCTCCTGGCTGGCTACTGGGCCTGAACATAAGAGACCTGAGGTAAAGGTGAAACATTAGTGAAGGTTGGGCCTGCGGAGATGTGGCCTAGGGAACTGAAAACAGTTTAGTTTAAAGGGACATGGTGGTATGTGGCTGTTGTTCTTAGGGTCTCTGGGCTGAGATCTGGAGTAATGGATGGGCCTGGTTCCTCTTCATAGGCAACTGAGGAAGTGGCCTACAATTGGAAAACAATAAACCCCAGAAGGGATCTGAACTACTTAGTGGCCCAGCTGTAAAACTGGGACCAGAAAGGCCCAAAGAAGGTGAAACCTTTGCCTCCAGAGATTAAGTTCTGGGGGTATGGTTTGATACCAGGGCCAGGACTGTCTAAAGACTGTGGACACACCTGACCTGAAGGGGGCGCTCATGCGAGGTGGGTGCCATGCTGTTACAGTGAGTCTTTTTTCTTAAGCCAGGTCTGTGTGAGAAACTTTTGCTGTTAGAGGTGTGATTTTTATTATTTTCTTATTATTGTGACATTTCCATACTGATCTGTAAAGCCCTAGTAGATGCTGGTATCATCTTACAAAGATGTTTACCAAACCAGTATAATCTGCAGCAAAACTACTTTTTGGCTGATGGAATCTGTGCCTACACTTAGAAGGTTTCCCTATATACCTATTGTGACAAAGCTCCAAGTTTGTACTTGTGGGTCCTGCACTTCCTGGCAGATTTAGGGGCCTCAGAAACTCATCTAGGCCCCAGAGTGACCTCCCTTTCTCAGTATAATTGGCAAGAGTCACTGCCTAGTGAGTTACCTTCATCACAGGTGAGTATGGAAGGTGGAAAAACGGGGGAGCCCAGGCCCACCCTCTACTCTGGGCTCCAGCCCAGGGACCCTAATAGTATCAGCTAAGATGGCTGAACTTTTGTCCACAAAACATAATACAATTCCCTGGGCTACTTCCCCACAGCAGTCCCCGCTTCTTCAAACTCCACTTCACCCTTACCTCAGAGCCTCCTTCCTTCTGTATGATATGTTGTCCACCACTCAGTTTCACCAACAACACAACTTCCTCCCACAGCTCCTGACACCCATACCCACCTGACGAACTGGGAGGTGTTTAACTGGTTTCAGCCAGTGCCTGATTGGCTTCAGGTGTCCCAATCAGGCTAGCTGTTTTTACTCCTTTCTAGAAGCTTCCTGATTGGCCTGGAGTAGTCTTTGTTTGGCTATCCAGGGAACAGGGACCTGAACATCCTGAGGCTGATATACCTGCCTTCCAGCACTCTCCTATACCCTTCTGGTCTAACTCCGTCACATATCCCTCCCCACTGCTCAACACCAAGGGGTTGGGCAACTTAGGTCAACATACAGTGCACCCATGATAAGCCATCTGCGTTGCCATGGCGACTTCCGGCTCTGTGCTGTATGCAGAACTGGAAGGGTTGAAGGGATAAGAACCATCTAGTCACTCTCGCATTTTTCTCCTTGTTCCGCTGCATCCACTGAAGAGGGGCATGGTCAGTCATGAGGGTAAACTGTCTACCAAGCAGGTAGTATCGCGGTGTTTCCATGGCCCACTTAATGGCAAGGCATTCCCTCTCGACCACAGCATACTTCTGTTCCCTTGGGAGAAGTTTTCTACTCAGATAGAGGATTGGATGTTCTTCTTCCCCGACCATCTGGGATAGAACAGCCCCTAGTCCAACCTGAGATGCATCTGTCTGCAAGATGAACTCCTTAGTGAAATCTGGGGCTATAAGTACAGGTTTACTGCGAAGGGCTGTCCGTAGATCTGTAAATGTCCTCTCTGCTGTATCTGTCCATCGCACCATCTCAGGTCCCTGAGCTTTTATGAGATCAGTCAAGGCACTAGCCCAGTGGCAAAATGGGGACTAAAGCGTCTATAGTACCCCACTACCCCCAAAAATGCCCGGACTTGTTTCTTGCGAACCGGTCGGGGCCAGTTTTGGATGGCCTCTAGTTTACTGAGTTGTGGTTTCACTACACCTCATCCCACAATGTAGCCCAGATACTTCGCCTCCGTTAATCCTATGGCACACTTTGCAGGGTTTGCGGTAAGGCCAGCATGCCTTAGGGTGTCTAGGACAGCTTCTACCTTTTCCAGGTGGGTTTCCCAGTCTGAGGTATGAATAACTACATCATCGAGGTAGGCAGCTGCATAACTGGCATGGGGACGCAATAGCTTATCCATAAGGTGCTGAAAGGTAACTGGGGCCCCGTGTAGACCAAATGGAAGGACTATATATTGAAACAGTCCCTCTGGGGTGGAGAAAGCGGTCTTTTCCTTTGCATCTTCAGCAAGGGGGATTTGCCAGTACCTTTAGTTAAATCCAAAGTGGTCAGGCATTTCCCAATCGGTCCACTAACTCGTCTGTCTGGGTATAGGATATGCATCGAACTGGGATACTTCATTCAGCCGACGGAAGTCATTGCAAAACCTTGTGGAGCCATCTGATTTGGGTACTAGCACGATGGGGCTAGACCACTGACTGTGGGACTCTTCAATTACCCCTAACTCCAACATTTTCTTTCCTTCTGCTCTGATTTCTTCTCTTTTGGCCGCTGGCACTCGGTAAGGTCTCATCGTCACCTTGGTCCCAGGGTTTGTAATGATGTGGTGATATGTCTCAGTTGTTTGTCCTGGCCGAGATGAGAATACATCTTGGTTCCTGTTGATCATCTCAACCACCTCCTCTGTTTGGGCTGGTGTTAAATCAGGAGATATCTTCACCTGCTCGGGGTTCTGGTTCTCCTGCAATGGGTCCTTGTGAGCAACTACACACACTTCTTGGGTATGCCAAGGTTTTAGAAGGTTGATGTGATATATCTGCTTTATTTTTCAACGTCCTGGTTGTCTCACCTTGTAATTTACTTCCTCAACAGGTTCGACTACTTCATAGGGCCCTTGCCAATGGGCCAACAACTTACTTTCGGCCGTGGGTACCAGTACCATTACTCGGTCACTTGGTTGGAACTGACGAACCTTGGCCTGATGGTTGTAGTAAGTTCTCTGGGCCTCTTGGGCCTTTTCTAGGTGCTCCCTCACTATGGAAGTGACCCGGGCTATCTGGTCTCTCATTTGTAGCACATGTTCTATAACATTCTTCCCCTCACTTGGTCCTCCTCTCAAATTTCCTTGGCTATGTCCAAGATGCCTCGGGGGTTGCGTCCATACAGTAGCTCAAAGGGGGAGAATCCAGTGGAAGCTTGGGGGACTTCACGGATGGCAAACATGAGGTAAGGTAGTAGGTTGTCCCAGTCTTTCCCATCCTTGCTTACCACTTTTCTTATCATGGCCTTGAGGGTCTGGTTGAATCTTTCCACCAGACCATCAGTTTGTGGATGGTAAACTGAGGTCCACAGGGTCTGGACATGGAGCAGGGAACACAGGTCCTTCATTAACTTGGACATGAATGGTGTTCCTTGATCTGTGAGGATTTCTTTTGGCAGCACTACCCGGGCGAAGATTGCCACTAATTCTTTGGCAATGTTCTTGGAGGCTGTGTTTCGTAAGGGGACAGCTTCTGGATATCTGGTTACATAGTCTAGGATGACAAGCACATACTGATGGCCTCGGGTTGTTTTCTCTAGTGGTCCCACAAGGTCCATAGCGATCCGCTCAAACGGAACTTCAATGACCGGCAGGGGAACCAAAGGAGCTCTTAGATGTGGATGAGGGCTGTGCAGTTGACATTCAGGGCAGGAGGCACAGTACCGCCAGACATCTTCATGTACCTCCGGCCAGAAGAACCTGCGTAAGATTCGTGCCTAGGTTTTCTCCACTCCCAGGTGCCCTCCAAAAAGGTGACTGTGAGCAAGGCTTAATATTGCCTTCTGGTGTTTCCAGGGCACAAGGAGCTGGTGTACCTCTTGCTCCTGCATTTTTATGACCCGGTATACGAGATTCCTTTTTATCACAAAATAAGGCCTTGGCCCCCGGGCCTTTCCCTCTATAGGTATCCCATCTATTTCGGCCACCTCCTTCCTGGAGCACTCGTACCTTGGCTCTTCCACCTGGTCTTGTCCAAAAGTCTTTCTCTTGGGACTTATCAGCCTGACTTCTGAGGGACCTATCTCTGCCCTCTCGCCTGGCTCTGAGAGGTTGGGGTTGGAACCAGTTTCTGACCCCTCTTTCATCTCACGGCTCTCCCCCTCAGTTGACTGTGTTCGTCTGTCTATACAGGCAGCCCTCTGTCCTTGCATCAGGATTCGGGTACCCAAGGCCTTGGCTGCCCTTCTTTCTCTTTTGGTCTTCCGACCTTTCCCTGGGACAGGGAATAGTTCCTGGGATATTTCTGCGAAAAATGGGAGGTGACATTCTGCTGTGGAAGTCTCCCGAAGTTCAGGGAGCTCCCCTCCCTCCAGCTCCTCTGGTGGGAGCAAGTTCCCAAACCCAGGGAAATATCTCCCTATGAGCACAGGGTGTGGAAGGTTTGGGACTACACCTGCTTTCACCCCAATGACATTTCCCTGAATTTAAATTTTTACTGGTATGATGGGATAGTAACTAACAGTCCCATGGACACAGGTTACCCCTGTACACTTTACCTTCATTAACTGGCTGCGCTTCACTAATTTACCTGAAATTATGGTGATAGCACTCCCCAAGTCTACGAGTGCTATGGTTTCTACCCCATTCAACTTTACCTGCCTTGTATATTTATGTGGAGTGACTGAAACCCCTACAAGATTGAGTAGGCTGCAAGGGTCTGTTCCATCCCCCAAGCTGCACTGCATTGGCTCTTTGACGCTGGGGCACTGAGCAGCTATGTGCCCCAACTCCCCGCACCCGTAACACCTGTAATTGCTTCTAGTCACTCCCCTATCACGTGGGTTAGGAGTTTTAGTCACAGGACCTTCCCCACTCAGGCGTTTCCCTTCCTTCTGGGTTCTCAGCTGGTTTTCAGCCTCCTTCTTCTTCTACCTAGGACTTCCCAGGGGTTTGGCTGCCCGACACTCCAAGGTCGGGGTCGAATGTTTGATTAGTGAGGGGCCTTCCTGGGGTAGCTGGGTCAATTCCCTGGTTGTTATCCGTCTTTCCACCAAGGCAATCATTTCGTTGTAGGCGGATGGATCGTTCTGGCATACCCACTTTCGGAGATCTGGGGGCAGTCTCCGCATGTAATAGTCCAGGACCAAAGTCTCTAAAATCTCCTCCGGGCTGCATGCCTCAGGCCGTAACCATTTCCGAGTGAGGTGTATGAGGTTGAATAGTTGGGACCTCGGAGGTTTGTCCTCCCTGTATTTCCACTCCTGGAAACTCTGGGCCCGTACTGCTGTTGACACCCCTGATCGTGCTAGGATCTCTGCCCTCAGTCGGGAATAGTCAGCGGCATCCTCGGTAGGCAGATCAAAGTAGGCCTTCTGGGCCCCTCCGCACAAAAAAGGGGCGAGAATGCTGGCCCACTGCTCCTGGGGCCGTGCCTCCTGCTGAGCAGTCCTTTCAAATGAGAGGAGATACGCCTCTACATCATCATCTACCATCATTTTCGACAGACAACCAGCAGCTCTCCATACTCCCGACCCCTCGGAACCTTGGTTTTTGGTGGTGAGGGCTTTCAGTTGATCTACCACTTCCTGCAAAAGGGCTCGATCCTGAGAGGCCTGCCCTATCAATAGTTGATTAGTTTCTTGTTGTACCCGCAGGAACTCCTGTTGTGCCATAGCATGGGCTCAGGTGGCCTCCTGCTGTGCTGCAATGGCTTACAACAGTGCTTTTATTACATCCTCCATTGTGGTGAGAACACCTCCAAACCTGGTGTACTTTTTTTTAAAAAAAAAATCTCTCCCTTTCTTCCGCCGCGCGGTGACTAAGTCAGAAAATCCCCCCCTCCCCCGACACCAGTTGTGACAAAGCTCCAAGTTTGTACTTGTGGGTCCTGCACTTCCTGGCAGATTGAGGGGCCTCAGAAACTCATCTAGGCCCCAGAGTGACCTCCCTTTCTCAGTATAATTGGCAAGAGTCACCGCCTAGTGAGTTACCTTCATCACAGGTCAGTATGGAAGGTGGAAAAAGGAGGGGAGCCCAGGCCCACCCTCTACTCTGGGCTCCAGCCCAGGGACCCTAATAGTATCAGCTAAGATGGCTGACTTTTTATCCACAAAACACAATACAATTCCCTGGGCTACTTCCCCACAGCAGTCCCCGCTTCTTCAAACTCCACCTCATCCTTACCTTGGGGCCTCCTTCCTTCTGTATGATATGTTGTCCACCACTCAGTTCACCAACAGCACAACTTCCTCTCACAGCTCCTGACAACCATACCCACCTGACGAACTGGAAGGTTTTTAACTGGTTTCAACCAGTGCCTGATTGGCTTCAGGTGCCCCAATCAGGCTAGCTGTTTCTACTCCTTTCTAGAAGCTTCCTGATTGGCCTGGAGTAGTCTTTGTTTGGCTATCCAGGGAACAGGGACCTGCACATCCTGAGGCTGATATACCTGCCTTCCAGCACTCTCCTATACCCTTCTGGTCTAACTCGGTCACACTATATTGATTTAGCTATACATGCAAATCTTTTCTACTGTAGACCTAGCTGAAGAATTTTTAAGAACTCAAGGAACAGTTTAACCCTGAACTAAACATCTTAAAGTGAATGGAATTTATACCACTGATGCATTTTGCCTAGGATCTTTTTTGTTAGACTAGATTTGTCATTGTTTTCTCCATCAGCTGGGCTTCCATCTGAATTTTGAAATAAAGATGAGAGTCTTGTGAACTTGACCAAATGCTCAAGGGAAGGATTATTTTAATTCACTAGACATATCATACATCATATAACACACTTTAGAAAGACAAACAAGACTTGGCCTTCAGCAACAGAGTGAGGTTATGAAGCTCCTTGGGAGCAGGGGAGTACAGCAAACTGGTTAATGGTTCCTATTTTCAAATACATAGCATCCTTGAGCAAAGAACACTCTGTGACAGAGTAGTGACATGTTGGGTAAGATGAGGAGAAATATGCAGGGATGGCTGCTCTGAGTATTATATAGGGTTCCTTCTGATCAATTAATTTGACCATCTATAATAAAATGCTAAATCCAGTTTCACATAACTGTTTCTCTTTCTTTAGTAGTTGGGGCGCTCCCAACAATGGGAACAATAAATAATGATCGATCGCCACCAAAAACTTGTCAATTCTAATGCAAACTATCATACCCTTAATGTGTGGTATTCTGCCTCTCTGCTCCCCTGTATCATTCTGAGTGGGGGACGGGGCTACAATTCTAAAGATACTGTATATCTTTGCTTAAGCAATATAGACAATAACCAGAATTTTCAAATGTGGGTTCCCAAAGTAGCCATATTTAGGCACCAAATTACTATAGTTTGATTTTACAAGGCACTGAGCACTTACAACTCCCATTGACTTCAGTGGGAGGAGTTGGTACTCAGCTTTTCTGAAAATTAGACCACTTGTATTAGACCTCTTAATTATAGGTGAATAGCAACCCACTATTATTAAGGTTGCATAAGACTTTCCATTATAATCCCCAGTGTTTAGTTTTAACTTTGTGAATTCTCAATCCTTTGGGGGTATTTTCTACTAGCTTTAAGGGGACTTAGAATAGTCTGACTAGATAGCAAGCATGAAAAATTGGGACAGGAGGTGGGGGGTAATTGATACCTATATAAGAAAAAGCCAGAAATATCAGGACTGTCCCTATAAAATCGGGACATCTGGTCACCCTGCTTAGAACCAACCATTCATGCACACAGTCACATTGAGAACTCATAGCAACTGCAGTCAGCATTATTAAGGGCTAAACTGATGCTATTCTGGATTTCAAACCTTATGGACATTCACCACTATTTAGTTTTTAGAATTTTAAATACATTGCATTATTTTAGTTCGGACTCTGTCACAGATGGCAGCAGTGGAATTTTAATATATATTAAAGCAAAGAATAAGCAAAACATGTATGTCCAAGTTAGAGTAAAACACACTAAAATAAAGAGAATGAAAAAATTAGAATACTGGCTTGAGCTGCAATACCAGTTTAGGCAGCATGCAGAGAACTGCCATTTGATAATCACAGCTGCAACAATATATCAGTTCAATTTTCCAGGAAACATGAGACTACATCCTGAAAAGTGTTGGTGGTTCTTGTCCAACAGCCAAATTTGAAATTTTATCTGTTCATGGACAAGTGTGATCAGAATTTTTTTTTTCAAATTTCCCTACTGTAGTATTGCTGAGACTGTTGAATTGCGATTTTTCCACCGAAGAATTGGCTGCATTTTGGTGGAAGGGGAAGTGATTCTTGTACATCCATTGTTTTGAGATCTCTTGATTGGCACTATGTAAATGAAAGACATTATCAGAATATAACTTTTCTGATATCAACACCACATTGTATCTTTTTTTTATTGATTGCATTTGCACATGCATTTTATAACCACTGCACTCTATCAAATTTCCTTAATCTGGGAGATACTTAGGAAAACAAGTAACTACAATGCAGCATAAAGGCAGACCTGACGTCTGAAGTCAAAAAGCTGTTGTGTTGACTATATATCTGTCACTGCATGGCCAGCCCTTATAAAGGGAGAGAGGTCCCATCCCACTATGAGATAACTAATTTGAGTCCTTGGGTTTGAGAGTATGAAGCAAACCAGTATGTGATTAAACCAGGCCTCTGGGAAGGTAGAAAAATAGAGGCCTGTGGAAAGGGGAAAAAAACTGCAGAGTGAAACTTCATGGAGAGGATCTCCTGTAGAGGTACCCAAGGAAGGGAATTAGAGCTTGGTAAGAAGACCTGCCTGAAAGTTGTCTTTTCCTTTTTGGGAGAAAGAAGGGCAGATCCTATATCTTCTCCAGGTGTTCAGAGAGCAGGAACAGTTAGTCCCTCAAGGATGACGGTCTGTGGCTAGTTTAAAGCTAAGTGAAAGAATTTTGGTGTTTACTTTTGGAAGTTTTTGTTTAATAAAATAAGATGCCAGGAAGAGTGGCTATTAGATGAAAGACCGTGTGGAGTTAAGGGGCTCTGAAAAGGGGAAACAGAGGCAGGGATGCAGAATGACCCTGGGCCACAAGAGGAGCTCAGGAGGCAGCTTTCTTGTTACTGTCTTCTATCACAAATCACGAAATTCATTGAGATTTTAGTGTAATAAAAGTGGGGGGGTTTGTGTTGTTTTTTGCAGAAAGGGGATCAAAACTTTGTAGATTAGCCTTAATATATTTAATCTATCTAAAAATGAGAGTCACTGTGGGATAGCGTGAACAGGTATTGCAAATATTGTGGCTCTATTTTTTCAACATTGGATTTTTTTTTTTACGTTAACATGAATCAAAGATTGGTACTCAAAATGCCTTTTTAAAAACAAAAAAAGTTCTCATTTCAGAAATAGATAAAATTAAGCAGTGAGGTACAGGAAACCATATGTTTGTATGAGATAACCCCTGGCTCAAGGGCATATTATTTAGGAAGTGTGTTATCTAGCAATACCAGAACCTCTGGAGAGTGAGATTGTGCTTATAAAATGGCAACTTGGAGGTGGGGATGAGGAGAAGAATTAGCTCAAGCATGCAGCTGCAGCAGCTCTTACTTGGAATGTTCAAGTCAGTGCTTGTGAACAGCCAGGCAGCATATTTCAATGAAGTGAATTAATTATGGGGGAGAGAATGTCAGCTGAATTTTGAATGCATAACAACATCTGTTAACCCAAAAACAAATTTCAACATAAATATCCTTAAAGCTGCTATAACTGTCAATACAACCAATGTAAATCAATACTCACATAAGTGTGTGAGGGCCAATGTGGGGGAAAAGTGTGCACACCACTTTATGTGTTGTAGCACAAAGCTGTAATAGTCCCTGTGAATTTTTTAACACCATGATCTAAAAATAACACAGACTCTGCCCTTGAAAAGAAGCCTTTTAAAAGCTCTTTCTTCCTCTGAAAAGGAAATAGGATGTAATGTGACAGGTAAAAAAACAACAACCATTTTTCTCATGCCCAGACTCTACCACAAAAGATGCTTTTCTTTCAAGTGAAATCTCTGCAATAAGAACAAATCTGATCTTCTTAAGAGGCTAGATAGTTATTTTAGCCTGAACTCTACATGCTGAATGTGGATACTTATGTGCAACATTTCCCTTATCTTGCTTCCCCTTACATAGTCTTTTTCCATATAAATGGACTGAGGATAATTCATTATTAAAGAAGCCATTGTGATAGTCAGTTCTATACTCTACAAAACTGTTAAATAAGACAGCAGATTCTTGTTCATTCTAAATAACAATGAAAATTGGCCAATTTATTGGCCATTATTTCAACGTACTTTGTTCTGTAACATTTGGAGTGCACAGTTTGTGCGATAAGCACACAAATACAACAGAAAGGAACTCTCCATCTTTCAAGTTGCATCCATACTCTTTAGCATAGCCTAAGGTTTACAGCAGGGGTTTGGCAGAAAGGACTCTTGGGTTCTTTTCATAATCTCTACCACCAACTCAGTTTTTGTGACACTAGGCAATTTGCTTAGGCCTGGTATACTCTATAAAGAAAGGCTGACCTAAGGTGCCATGCATTCACTTAGCTGTACATGTGTCTATATGCTTATATTTGTCTCCCATTGTCTGCACCCTGTTACAGTGACACAGTAATACCACCTCCCCAAACAGCATGAAGCCATGGTCAATGTACTGTGTTCAACACTGTGTGACCTATATTGACCCTAGAAGTCCTCCAGCAGCTGTTCCACAAGGCTTGACACAATTGTGAACCCCTCTCTACAGGGGTCACACAGACTGGATGCTGCACACCTCCTTTTAAAAACTCTGAGTATTTTTGAAATGGCATTGACTGACTTCCCAATTGGGCAAGCACCCTTAGCAGCAGTCCTTCATTGTGTGCAACTGCCCAACTGACCATGCTGGCTAGATGCCCCAGATGCACTTCTTCCTGGAGTAGACAGGAAGTATTGGCTCTTTGGGGCCTGCGTGGAGAAGAAGGTGGAGGCCCAGCTATGGAGCAGTGGTAGAAATGTGAACATCTATGAACAGATTGCACAGGAGATGCAAGCAAAAGAATACAGAGATAAGTAGAAGTGCTTTGGGACAGTAAAGGAACTCCACCAGCTATACCAGAAGGTTAGGGAGGCCAACAGTCAATCTGGGGCTGAGGTGCAGACCTGCCATTTTTACACCAAGCTGAATGCCATAACTAGAGGAGACCACATCATCACCCTGCTGTGGATGCCTTGGTAGAACTTGAGAGAGAAACCGCTGCTGTGAACTTCAGGGAAAAGGAAGGTGGGGGACATGCAACTGGGGAGTTCAGCTTTGCCACAAGGCAGGATTTATTCAATACTCCATTGCAGTTTGGTCAGTCCCACCAGCTGTTATAATGTTTAAATATATAGATGGAGCCTTATCCCAGTATAACAGGCGATAGGCAGTGACTTTTCATTAATTTACTCATACTAGAAGAGATGGAGTTGGTATCTGCTTTTCATTCCCTTGCAGAGCTGTGGTAGAGTGGACATGCAGAGCAGTTTGTTTATGTACACAGGGATGTCCCTTGTAGTCTCCTGGAAGATTTCAATGCAACTTCCAAGGAGCTACTCTTCAATCCTTTCCTGAAGGTTTCTACGGGTTGCTGCCTTATTTCTTCCTCTAGGACTCTCCCATGCCATTACTTCAAAGTACTGACCCAGCCTAGCCCTTGCTTCCCTGGCTCATGAAGCCAAATACCAGTCATCTCAATAGCAGCAAGGAGGTTCAGCAGATGTGGAATCACGATTGAATGGGCTTTTGGTAGACTGAAGTGATGCCGGCATAGTTTACTCACAATACTAGATATTAGTGAGAAAAATATTCCAGTGGTTGTACCTACTTATTGTGTCCTGCAGGATATCTGTGAGGCAAAGAGTGGGGAAATCTGCTGTAGAGGTGGAATGCAAAGGTGGAGTAGTTACCTGTGGAGTTTGAACGGCCAGACACAAGAGCTATTAGAGAAGCTCACAACAGAGCTATATAGTGGAGGAAGGCCTTGAAAGAGCATTTTAAGACTCAGCAATAGTACCATGGTGTGGTAGACTATACTCTACCTGGCCCTGATATTTGTGGGATATTGGAATTCTGCGGTGCATATTTATGAATATAACACGGTCTCTGTTAATGCACCTATCAGTTATGTGGTGCTTGCTGTTCATTAATTATTACACTGTTGGTCACTGATCCTTTCAGTTCTGTCACTCTGTAAAATTACTAGTAGGCATCCTCAGTAGTACTAGGTGTTCTGCATCATATGTTGGGAAGTAATAAAGATGAATTATTCACCAAAAAATGGATTTTTATTGCATACCAAAACCAGTACAAATAAGTGCAATAAGACAAGGATAATAAATACTTCTGAAATAAATTAATGGACCAGAACTTAAGAGCAGAGAACATCTGTTCATTCTGGCT
This sequence comes from Dermatemys mawii, assembly GCA_007922305.1. Lineage (NCBI taxonomy): Eukaryota > Metazoa > Chordata > Testudines > Dermatemydidae > Dermatemys > Dermatemys mawii. The sequence goes on along the minus strand of ML677386.1, from coordinate 14,366,688 downwards.
ATGCATACAACAGCTATGGCTCTCACAGATCAATGTACGTGAAACTCTGATTGTCTTTACAGCCTCTCACAACTAGGGTGACCAGATGTCCTGATTTTATAGGGCAAGTCCCAATTTTTGGGTCTTATTCTTATATAGGGTCCTATTGCCTCCCCACCCCTGTCCTGATTTTTCACACTTGCTGTCCACCCTACTCGCAACCTGCAAAGAAATCTTTCACTCCACACTCACACCTTCAACCCTTCCCACACTACGTTCCAATACATATAAAAGGGTTAGCAATATACAATGCGGGTGCTTACCCAGGGGAGCCCTGCAGGGGCAATTTTTATTGTGACAGCAGCATGGTCTACAGTCATGTGCTCTGTTGTTCTCTTTTAAAAGAGTACCCCCTTCAGAGAGTACCAGTGGAGAAGGCAGCAGCACTTCTGATGTGAGGAATCAGGAAATGGACATCTAGAAGCTGAGGGATCTCTTTGTTCTAGTCCCCAAGAAGTTGAGTGTCTGTAGAAAACTATGTTGTGATGTGATGCAAAATTGAGGCTAATGATTTGTGTAAATTGATATAGAATTAGTATTACAAAAAGGAGAATTGATTTAAATGTATGCAAATCTGTGGGCTTCCCAGCATAAATCAGTCCAACCCAATGTTGAGTTGAGATCTGCAGTGGGGAGTAGTCTTCTAGCTGTACCTTCAGCTCTAAGGTAAGAGGTGACCCATATTCCTCTTCTTTCCTGGATCACTTCCTGCCAGGGAAATCCTTTTCCAGTCACCTTATGTCCTTCCTTCTCCTATTTGTGAGAGAAGAGTACCAGTCTTCTCTTGCCCTTTGTTAAAAAAAAAAGAAAAAGATAACACTCTAAAAAACAGCTGCACAGTTAGCTCTCATATCTCTTTAAGTGACTGAGAAGTCTGTTCTTTCTGGCTGCTGTACCAACACAGGAGAAACCTCCTGGCTACTTCAGGTATGCTTCAATAAGTAACTGACTCAAATTGTGGGGAAACAGCGGCCAGTAGCAGCTTTGCCACAAAATGCTCAGAGGAATTAAAATGATACATGGAAAGGCAGGCTAAAAAAACTACAGCACAGAAAACTGATGGCTTTTACAATGATATTTGTTCTCTCACTGGCACCGCAAATACCAAAGATACTGTAAGTAATAGTCATTCACATGAGTGATTTCTCCTAGACAACACTACACACGTAATATTTTCCCCTCTACATTGTATAAAAAAAGGTGTTTTGTACTGGTGACATTCAGTGAACCAGAGCTTACACTCCTCATAAAAAGATTGTGAACACAAGTCTAAGCCATAAAATCCCCATTCTGCAGTTACACTGAGACAATCATCGTCAGCTACTTCTCCAAATGAAATAAAACATAGACTGTAGAATGAAATAACACAAAGAATAGGGTTCAGGCTCCCACATATACAATAGTATTGATTACACCACTACGTACAAATCAATATTTTCAAAGTGCTGTTGTCCACTGTATCAACACTGAACACTCTGTGCATGAGGTAGGGAATTATTATCCTTCTTTTACAGATGAAGAAACTGAGACAGAATGGCTGTGGCTTGCACACCGTCACATGATAGGTAGTGGCAGAGCTTTGTCTCTTCCTCAGTTCCTATCATGCCTTCTGTGTTCTTCTTTTCCCACCTCATCAGAAAGCAGCAGAAAATAGTGTCCTTTTACTTTCTCTTCTCTCATATCCTCTACGCTGGGTTGGTACGCATACGGTGCTTAAAATATCACAGTGGCTCTGCCATTTCCAAAACACAAATAATGTTTCACAATCACTCTGACCTTACTCAAGATCCAATCCAAAGTTCCACTAAAGTCAATAGATGGTCTCTCATTGATTTTAAAGGATTTTGGTTCAGGGCCATACTAAGCAAGTTGATAGGGGTGGAAGAAGGATGGGGGGTTTCTGTAAAGACACATTTTAGGCTCCATGAAGGCACAAAAGACACGTTCTTAATATGGATCTACCCTAGTAGTTCCATGTTCACAATAAGAGAGTTCTACTGGTGGCAGACTCTGACTACTAGCAGCAGAGTAATGGAATGTTTTTGCATTTCCAAATGCCTGGTAAAATCAGTTGACTTTCACATTTTAAAAAGAAGTATTTCAATCATGAAACCACTTCTAGTTACACTGAAACATGTTGTCCACAAATGCCTGTATGAACTAATACTCACTTGTATAAATGTTCATAAAATTGAGTATAGAAGAGGAATGAATTTGGTCAGTTGAAATTTGTTTCATGTTTGCCAAAATATTTGCCTAGAATTTTTCTCACTATTTATACAACTTTACCATCATTTGTGAGGGATTGGTTGATATGATGATTTGCATGACAACACCCAGTATAAATATGTACCCCTGCATAATATGTAAGAGTATATTTTAGATTTCTTTTTTTAGACAAGTACAGTATTTAGAGTGGATGGGTAATGTGCAAAAATAATGAAGCTTATTTTAAATCAAAGCAGCTGTTGACTGAAAATTAAAATGCTAATTCACATCTATTTTAATTTTTGATAAATCTCCATTGACAGTTAAATCATGTTAGAAACTCTCAATTGTCAGCATAACTTACATTTCAATGAGTCATTGGAAATTATCCTCTAGAGCTAATTGATTTTTGCTTGTGTTGTGACAATGTGCTTAGCATGCATATAAAGAGCTGCCATGAGAAAAGCCATTTGATTTTTATTCCTCTGTGGAAACCTGATAGTTTCTGCATTAGCTAAAATCATGGCACACTTAGTCTTTCTGCTGAAATTTTAAATAAATAAATTCATAATCTCAGGGCACAGATGAAAGACAGAAAATAAGATTGTCAATTTGGTTGATAAAGGTAATAATTTTGATGAAATATACTTAGACTTCTGTAAAGCATTTGACATGGTACGCACAACAGATTAAAAAACTAAAACAATATAAAATGAACATGGCACACAGCAATGAATTAAAACTGACTAACCAATTGGTCTTAAAATGTAAGTGTAAATGGGAAATGATGATTGAGTGGGTCCCCTTTCTGTGGGATTGTCTCATGGATCGATCCTTGGCTCCATACTATTTAACATCTTTATCAGTGACTTGGAAGAAAAGATAAAATCATCATTGATTAAATTTGCAGATGACATAAATATTGGCGGAGTGCTAAATTATGAAAGGAGGTCATTGATAGTGATGATCTGGGTTGCTTGGTAAAAGGGTGAAAAACAACCAATATGCATTATAATATGGCTAAATGTATCTGGGAACAAAGAATGTAGGCCATACTTACTGCATGGGGGATTCTATTCTAGGAAGCAGTAAACTCTGAAAAAGATTTGGGGGTTGTGGTGGATAATCTGCTGAACATGAGCTCCTTGTGTGATGCCGTGGCCGAAGAAAGCTAATGTGATCCTTGGACACATAAATGAGAGAATCTGGAGTAGGCATAGAGAGATTATTTTATTACTATATTTGGCACTCAAGTGATCACTGAGATGTGTGACGGAGTCAGACCAGAAGGATATAGGAGAGTGCTGGAAGGCAGGTATATTAGTCTGAGGATGTGCAGGTCCCTGTTCCCTGGATAGCCAAACAAAGGCTACTCCAGGCCAATCAAGACACCTGGGGCCAATTAAGAACCTTCTAGAAAGGAGTAGAAACAGCTAGCCTAATTGGGACACCTGAAGCCAATCAGGGACTGGCTGAAACCAGATAAAAACCTCCCAGTTAGTCAGGTGGGCTGTGGGTGTCAGGAGCTGTGAGAGGAAGTTGTGCTGTTGGTGAGACTGAGTGGTGGACAACATATCATACAAAAGGAAGGAGGCCCTGAGGTAAGGGTGAAGTGGAGTTTGAAGAAGCGGGGACTGCTGTGGGGAAGTAGCCCAGGGAATTGTATTGTGTTTTGTGCCTAAAAGGTCAGCCATCTTAGCTGATACTATTAGGGTCCCTGGGCTGGAGTCCGGAGTAGAGGGCGGGCCCGGGCTCCCCCCTTTTCCATCTTCCATACTGGCCTGTGATGAAGGTAACTCACTAGGCGGTGACTCTTGCCAGTTATACTGAGAAAGGGAGGTCACTCTGGGGCCTAGATGAGTTTCTGAGGCCCCTCAATCTGCCAGGAAGCGCAGGACCCACAAGTACAGACTTGGAGCTTTGTCACAGATGATTAAAGGGTTATTTGATCACAGTTTATAAGTATCTACCTGGAGAACAGATATTTAGCAATGGGCTCTTCAGTTCAGCAGAGAAAGGAATAACAAGATCCAATGGCTGGGAGTTGAAACAAGACAAAATGAGACTGTACATTTTTAACAGTGAGAGTAAAAACCATTGGAACAACTTACTAAGGGATATGGAAGATTCTATATCACTGACAATTTTTAAATCAAGCTTAGATGTTTTTCTAAAAGCTCTAATCTAAGAATTATTTTGGGGATGTCCCATGGCCTGTATTATTCAGGAGATCAAATGAGCTGATGGTCTTAGAATCTATGAATCTTGGGTCAGCATGAAACAAGTTGCATTTCAATGGAAATTGTGTTTGAATAAGGACTGCAGGATTTTCCCCTATGAGCGTAAATTGTGTGTTTTACTTCCTTCCATTGCCATTGTTGTGGGGATGTATTTGGATGTCAGTGGAGTAAGAAATTGGGGAACAGAGTAAAAAGGAAAATATCATATTTCATAGATAGGATGCAATGAAAATATGATGAAGGAAAAAAATACAGAACAAAATAAAGCAATAGAGTGAAATTAATTCTCTGACGAAACATTTTTGTTGAAGAGAAAGGTTGTTTGTTTTGCCAGAGCACTTTAAAACTGCTGATTTTTTTAAAGACAAAAGTGAAACTGCTTATCACAGCAGAGTTAACAGTCTCAAGCAGCTGTTACTGTGTTATGAAGGAGGTTATTAAAGTGCACATTGCAGACTCTTACTGATATAGAACTTGTTTTGCTTAGAAGTGAGATCTAACTCGGGAAGAACTAAGTGGTGAAAAGCTGAGGTGTGTGATAACACTAACAAGGGCTATTAGAGTGGCCTCAGATAGTGCTTCTGCTGCTATGCTTTGGTTCTTTCAGCTTGCCTTGCACTTAGCTAAAACACAACAAAAAGAGCCTTCTACCAGAAGCAAACTGTTTTCACACAACTTCTTAAAATGTAACTCTTTTCAATTTATTGAAGTGTGAAATCTGACACACTGAGTTGTCCTGATTGGCAATAAAACAAAGTTAATTCAGATGCCAGATGGTCTTGGGGTTGAGGGCACAGGACTGGGAGTATGGACATCTGTTCTATTTCTGGCTCTGTAAAAGAGTCACTGTAAAATCTGGGGGAAGCCTATTTGAGACTTTCTTTAACCACGTACCTTGCACAAGATATTTTCCCCCTCCCTCCAGAACCATTTTCCCACCACTAATACCAGCTCAGGAGAATTCTGGAGTCTTGCAGATCACTTTCCCACTAGAGGAAAAATCAGTGGCATGGAGTCTGGGTATATTCTAAGTGCAATTTTCTTTATTTACACGCACATCAATCCTGCATGAAAGGTAGTTACAGACAGCAGACTGGCAATCCCTTCTTCCAGAAATTTCACCTTACACTCCAATGCCTGATTCTGAGGAAGCACATTTGCCCAAAGAATTGCATCCAAATAAAGAGCAGAGATTTTGTTATCCACCATAGCTTCTTCCCAAAGAATTCTGCATAACAAAACAACAATACAGCATTTCATCCAAGATTATAAAAATGTGTTCGCATACGAAGGAAAAGAACTTGTGAATCTATGTATAACAGTGTCATCTGGTGACTCCTGTGATAACAGTGAACACCAGGACATTATGTATTTTAAATCTGTATTATGGAATGTGTATTATGAAAGTGTTTCCAGGAAATTTAGATGTGTGTAATGAAGTCTCTAGAAGACTTCCTAATCTTCTCTGCTCTTTGCTTTTCCCAAATGTTAGGGTGTTCCGCTTAGAGTGTGTACACAGAATTTTTAAAAATTCATAATCTTTCTAGTTATAGAGGAGAACACAGTTCTTGTGATGTGCCTTATAGGTGATCAGACTATGGTTTAGTCTAATATTCTCTGGAACTTTATTCCCCAAGTGAGCCCTTTGGATGGGAATGTTTTGTCCCAACCTATTGTGTGCTTTGTCTTAGGCATTGTGAGTAGAGCCGGGCAAAATATTTTCAGTGATTAGTTCATTCACCAAAATAGAGGACATTTCAGTTGACCCAAATGAATGTGCAAATTCACTGGATAGTTTTGACTGAACTGAAAAAAATTGAACTGTTTTGGTAATGTCAAAATGAAATGTTCCCTTTTGACCTGACTCAAAAGTTTTATGACTTCTTTAGTCTACAAAAATTTTGAGAAACTTTAATTTCTGTTCCATGTGAAATAAACTTATTATTCATTGATTTATTATTTATTCAGAATTGCCTGTGACCTGAATGCAGACATGATAATCTCATGACAGCCTGTCCAACTGATATGCATTGGCTCATTTCTGCACAAGCTATAACGTCTACATTACTTCCAGGATCAGTCTCAGATACAGTTAGTTATCTCCTTGGAAGTGCTGTGGCCAGACTTACCTGGAAGAAGCAGCAGATTTTCCTAGCTAGTGGAATATAGAATAGAGATTTCTTTCTCTACCCATGCTATCTGAGCACTGAAGTAGAGTGAAGAGTCAAACAAGACCCCAAGATTTCACAGTAGCTTAAAGAATGGTATTAAGGCTCTTTCAATAGAACCATGCTAGTTCTTCAAATCAGTTATCTTTTTCAATCAGCATCACTTTGGTCTTGTCCTAGTTGAGTTTGGTCTCCTCCCAGGCGCTAATTTATTTTAGACATTTTGACATCCATGAGGTGATAGTAGTTATTTCCATGGAAAATTATATACTGCTGGACATCAATAGCTTGCTGCTGGCAGTACAGCCTTGCAACCTGTCAGAGAGGTCTTATGTAGATAATGAAGAGGAGCAGGGAGAGGTTAGATTTTGAGAGACTCTGCAGGTGAAGGCTTTTTGGGGAGAAGAGATAGCTGCCAATCACCACTTTCTAGCTTCCATTAGAGAAGAATTGGAGCCCTTATAGTGCTGGGATGTCCATGCCAACGAGCCAGCAGTACCACTGTATTATACTGTATTGAAGGCTGCAGAGTGACCTAATGAAATGGGCTTTTATTTATGGCCTCTCTCCATTGACATGAGGGGATTGTCTTCCAGTGGTGATAAGATTGTCTCTGTGCTATGCCCCACCCTGCAGCCTGATTATGAAGCACTGAGCGTGTCATCAAAGTTCACGCTACTGGAGCTAGGTTGCCACTATGTTCTGAATGATTTTGTGTAGGAGGTTGGAGAGATTTTCCACCTCACATATTAGCTCTTAGGGCTTGTCTTCACTAGAGCTGGGAGAGATCGATCTTATGGCGATCGATTTATCGCGTCTCGTCAAGACGCGATAAATCGATGTCCAGTGGCGCCCTCATCGACTCCGTAACTCCAGCTCACCAAAAGGCGCAAGCTGGAGTCGACGGGGGAGCACGACGATGCCCGCTGCCGCCGTGAGGATGGCAGGTAAGTCGGCTGTAGATATGCTGATTTCAGCTACGTTATTAACGTAGCTGAAATTGTGTATCCACAGTCGATCTCCTGCGCTAGTAAAGACCAGCCCTTAGATAATCAAGTATTGGCAAATTCACGTCTCTGAAGGAGGTGCTGATAACTTCCATTATCAATGAACACACTTGTTCTTCATTAAGTTGCACCGTACAGGAGATGTATGGATCACCTGTGCTGGTACTGGCCTGAATATTTTACAGTGTAGCATAAGATTGTACAATCATACCAGAGTTTCAGCCTCTGCAAATTCCTCTTCACTTTTGTTTTGTTGACCTTTAGCTCTTTACACAGAGTACCTTATGTTTTCTTAGAATTACCAGGTATAGCAATATTTATGTTTGCTTCCGAACAGTTATATACACTAAGACTTTAACCTATTGGTTTGCAGTTTTCTTACCTTTGCGGAGGCAGAAGTAAATATGTTACATTTTAGAGAGGAGACAGAGCTGTGAAGTTCAGACCTGCATCTGGATCTGAGCTTCCTTTACGTCCAAGTGGATTCAGTTCAATGTTCTGGTTCCTGTCCATCTCTAATTGTGATAGGTTAAGATGATGCCAAGTTCATATTTCTGCTGCAAAATCAATTAATGGAAAACAACACCATTTAGAATCAGAGACATAAGTATGTTTGAACTTTTTCAGATGCAAATTCCATTCATCAAACCAATTTGATTAATGATGTTCCTTTGTAAAGGTCAACCTATTAAAGCAGAAAGGTTAATAAGTTAAATATGTGAAGTCAATCAGCCACATATGCAAATTAGCACAAATTCAGTGCTGGTGTAATTCCATAGAAGTCAACAGCACTATACTAAATCCATGGGTTTATGCTAGGTAGGAATTTGGCCTGATATGATGAATGGATGGAGAAAGAAGAGAGGGGAATTCGTCCACCTGTTTTGTTAATTAATATTTAAACTTGTACAAAAGCAAGCAAAGTCTGCCACTCTTGGTCCCACACAGTCCCTCCGTGCCACTTCTCTCGCCCCAACTTTATTGCCTTTGCAGTTCCCATCCTACTTAGATAATGAACTGTGGCATTTAAAGCAACTTTCAATTCAGCTTCTAGCAAGTTGAGTTAAGGAGCAGTCTTGCTGCCTATTTAGCGCTGCTGAGTGCTGCAGCCACACTGAAAAGGGAGGTAGAGGTTTCTCACTGAAATGTCATCACTAAGGGCTTGTCCTCACTTGGCGCGGCAGAAATTGGTCTTTTGGCGATCAATTTATTGCGTCTTTTCAGGACCCAATAAATCGATCGCCAGCAGCGCCGCGGTCAACTCCGGAACTCCAGCTCGCCGCGAGGAGTAAGCCGGAGTCAACGGAGGAGTGCGTCGCCGACCGCCGCCGCCGTGAGGACGGGAGGTAAGTTGGCTGTAGAGACGCCGACTTCAGCTACGTTATTAACGTAGTTGAAGTTGCGTATCTACAGTCGATCATCCGCCCTAGTGAGGACCAGCCCTAATTCTCCCCTCAATGGTGGTGCTTCAAAGAGAAATTCCTGCTTCCTTTGAACATCAGCTGGGGTGCGCGCAGCAGCTGTAGAGATTCCTTTTTCCTAGAACTGTTAAACCCTGATGGGAGAGAGCTGCAGTAAAGCTCTCCAATTAAGTCTGAATAAGCTAGAAACCTTGGAAGGCAGGTACCTGTGTTTGGAGAATATTGGTAAATATAGTGTGAAGAGAGAAAGTGGCTATTTTAAACTTTTTCCCTTAAGAGTCCAGCTGAATATTAAGCAGCAGTCAGTGGCCAACTCAGACTTGTTTTCTGTTTTTAAAAACTCCATTGTGTGTTATCTAATATTTCCAGTTTCCAATAGAAAGTGAGAGGTAAGTGGCAACAGGGCCACAGACTTGTAGGGAAGCGACATCAGACCTGACAGAGGGACAAGGAGTCTGAATAGTCCAGAAAATGTGAAGAAACAAGTTAGGATTCTTTAAAATCAATATATAACTTTAAATCTTACTCCAAAATCATGCTGATGCCAATCCTTTAGTATCTAAAAATGTATTTATAAAAAGAAAGAAAGGTGAGAGTTAAAATTGGTTAAAGGAATCAATTACATCTAGTAATGGCAAAGTTTTTGGTTCAGCCTTGTAACAATCCCTATAAAGTGGGTGGATATTCCAGTACTTAAAACTTCACATACATAAATGATACATGCATATAGATAGCATAATCATAACCAGCAAAATATAACCTTGTCATAGACACTTCACTTGGCAATCTTGCTGCAAATATATTAGTGGTTGCAACAATGATCTGTCGGGTCATATTTTAATCAGATAATGTCACAGACATATTCTAAAATGCTGAGACATTCTGGGAAGTTCCAGAATTGGTAAGGCATTAGGATGTTGGTTCGTTTCCATGTAGTCTTCCATAAACAATGCCCTTAATTTTTTTCCTGTCAGTAAGGCTTTATTAATCCCATTACAGCTTTGCATAAAAAGAAATGGGTTTACTGTCCCTGTAAAGGCTTGCTCACAACCTGAAATGCAATCAACACCTTTTTAGCTGTGTTTTATACAGATTAGTCTAAAATATGTTTTCTGCATGCATACATATTTATTTCTGAAGTTGCTGCAATCCTTTTTATCAGTGTCACAGCTGTCTCTGAAGAGTTCAACCAGAAATCAAACTTTTCCTTGATCAAGAGATTTTCCTTAGTTTTTTACGACAACTGAAGTAACTGAGAGCTGCATGTTCCTTGGAGCCACAATTGACCACATGTTTAAATTTGTGTGTGTGTCTTTACAGAAAATAACATAAACTGTATGAATGTATTCATTTGATTGTGGATATTTTTGAGGGGTGCCAGTTCATTACATTAAAAAAAGATTAGATACCTTTCTACAAATAATTAAAAAAGGTCCTTTACACCTAAGGGTGTGAGCAAGAGCTTATTTATGGTACAATATTTCCTTCCCTTAGCCAGACCTTGATATTTGCAAAAATCTTAATATGTATTCTTGAAAGCTTCAGGAGTAAAACCTTTCTTCTAAAGTTTCCTGCTTACATAGGCTGCATTGTCTTGTCTAGCCACATGTGCTGTAAATTTATAGTATTTCAGGTGAGTTTTCTCTTGGGCTTTTAAAATTAAGTATAGCAATTTAATTGCACCACTATCCCCAAGATTTAAAGTCCAGATTGCTAGTTCTTTCAAGGAAGAATAATTGTTATAGTTTCATTACAGGGATTTTCTTACATTGTTCATTTAGGAAGGTATTAAATCAGCTACAAAAATGTGCTTATATTTGTGAAATTGCAAGCATTTTCCTTCCTCGCTTGTAGCTTTAAATGACTTGAGTATTGCACTGACCATCTGTCTCTCTCTCAATGTTAGCTTGACCCCTGTTTTTAAGAAGGAATTGCAATTCCCATTTCCAAAGTATATTTGCTTTCTAATAAAAATATTAGTTTATATTTTTAATATACACAATACATTATTATAACCAGTTACAAGGTTGTTGTTATTTTTAACAACTTACTGTCTGTTTGATATGATATTTTAGTCCCTGCTCTTCAACTCATTTTAAAAGATAAAACCAAAAACATTTAATGTTTTCTTAATAATGCTCTTTGTAAATATTTTTGTCTTCTACAGTCTCGATTTTCTCATGATTTTTAGGTTGGGGTTGTCTTACTTACTCAAGACTTTTGGGCCATCAATCTATCATTAATATGACCCCACTGCTGTAGCACCTGAGTGCCTTATAATCCTCTCTCTATAGATATCCTTATAACACCCCCATAAGACAGGAAGTACTATCATGCCCATTTTACACAGAGGGAACCAAGGCACAGCAAGACTTGAGGGTATGTCTACATTGCAATAAAATACCCGCGGCACCAGGATTGGAGCCCAAGTCAGTTGCGAGGCTTTAAATAGTAGTGTAGATGTTTGGTTTTGGCTGGAACTCAGGTTCTGAAACCCAGCGAGGAGGGAGCATCTCAGACACCAGGCTCCAGTCTAAGTGGGAACATCTGCCCTGCTACTTTTACCCATGCAAGCCCAAGTCAATTGATCTGGGCTCTGAGACTTGGTTCTGCAGGGTTGTCTTTGCAGTATAGATGTACCTTAAGTGACTTGACCAAAATCACTGAAATGTGTGACGGAAAAGAGAATTATACTCAGCTCTACCAAGTCCTAGACTTAACTCTAACCACAGGACTATCCTCCCTATCATCATTTTTTTGTCTATATGCCAAATCTTACTGGCTTTTCCTTGAGTTGGACTTCCAGCTGATAATGAAGGTAGAAGGGTGTGACAGAAGGGCAGGAAGAAAGAATAAACTTGTTATTTAAAGAATTCTTTCTTTGGAACAATTGAACCTGTGAACTTTGATCCTGACTCTTGTAGGGTGTGTTCTGTGTGTGTTTCTGGTGGTATAGGAACATCTGAATTACTATGTTTACCAACCACCATATTTCAATTTGCTACCATACAAAAGAAGAGTCTCTCTTTTCCTTGTAAAGCATCCATCTGTTTTATTACCTTGTTCTCTTCATGACCCCCTAAACAAATAAGAACTGATAGTGATATTTTCAGTATTTTAGGAACACATTTGCATAAGTAATGAAGCAGTTCAGAAAGGACACAGAAATCAGAGGCAACTGACTGAATTAAGATCATTTTGTTGATTAGATATTTAGAAAATTGCTTACAAGCTGCACAACAAGCCATTTAAGACAAGACTTCCTTTGGCACTCTTTTCAATAACAAAATTGCTCACAAGGTGTGGTAACTCCAAAAGAAGAATTGATAACTTCCAATTTTGTAATACCACCAATTGTTTGTAGTTTTAATTGAATAACCTGAGGGAAATACATACCTTGTTACAGGGAGCACAAATCAATATGACTCATACTAGAAAATGCTTTTGTACAGTTTTTCTTTTGGCCTGAACTTAAGGTGCTAAGTGCATATAATTGAATCAATGGAGCATAGGAATTTGATAACAGATTTAAACAATGTTGTTTTGCTCAGGCACTCAGATACCCTAGGGATGGCTGTGGTATAAGAATATGAATAGAACAGGACTAGTGGGCATTTGGGATCATTCAGAATCAGACTCAGATCTGACCACACTTGAACTTGGGGCATGCCTTCCTCCAGATCCAATTCTGAACTACATAGCTGAAACTCATCACTGTTGTGTCTTTTAACTATTTAAATAGCACCATAAATGTAAACAGCACTGTATGAAATGTATAGAAAGATGGGAGCAGTGATCCATACTGCTCACGTACAATTATGATGTGAGCAGAAATGGAGGTAAAACTGTCACTGAGGGTATATTTCATGAAAGAAGAGGGATAGAAAGAGGGATCTGAACAGAGAAAAAGAAAGTGCTTAGTTCATGGGAATAAGAAAACTCTTTCAGTACCTAGTCTAAAAGAAGGTTTGAAGAGATCAAAAGTTTGGAACCCCACAATCTAAAGTTCATATTGTTTGACTACTTTCGTCTTTGCTCTTCAATTTTTCCATGGGAGGGAAGTACTTAAGTTATTACATCATTCCTTACCTAGTGCTGTTTATTTGCTAAGCCAATTGGTAGCAAGACATTTCTGGGCTTAGAATTACCTCACAGAAATCAATGGGATTTAAAAATGTTTGTCTAAAGAATTTGGTCTTCATGGTAGCCCAAGAATTTGGATCAAATTCTTCCCTTTTTTATTTGTATGCAGCCCTGTTGACTTCAGTGGGGTCCCATGAGTATAAATTAAGTCATACTGTGTCTTTAAAATGCTCTCTCCACCTGTATGTCTGCCTGCCTGCCTGCCTAATAATTTTTAAACTGTAGGTGTATTTGTCTGATATATATTTCTGGCCAGCTTCTGTTCTCACTGATCAGTAAATTACTAATATAAATGAGAGCACAAAGTTAGCCACTGAAGTCTAATAGCAATAAAAATGCACAGTTTAACTGTGTAGTAAAGATGTTTTCTCTGTAAATGGGATGATTGTGAGACCTGTATAATTTGGAAATGATGCATTCTAAGAAGACCGGATTCCCATGTAATCATTTAGTACTGCGCATATACACATTAAATGTGATTGCATAGTATATATAATTATCACCAACTAGGCCTTGGAAAATACATGTTAAGCTTAGTGAATAAATGTGGTAAAATAAAAGCAGCTTAATGATAATAATTATCTACAATAAAAGCACTGAGAAAATACCTTTTGTTTGTTTATACTATTCTTATTTATATAAAAGAAAGAGAAATTATAGTTAGAACAACTCTGTTTAAGTCTATCATATCCATATATCCCAAACCAGAGTATATTGACCAAATATATAAAGAGACCCATGAAGTTATGATGGCTTTGTACACCATAATGCATTGTGTGAGACCATGTCTTGTGTAGTGAATAAAGCAGAGGACTGGAAGTTCTCGTTCCAGCTCCATTGCCCACTTCCTATGTGGCTTTGGACAAGACTTTTAATCTCTCTCCCTCAGTTTACCCATATGTACAATGGGTTTGCTCATCATACCAATGTCACAAGGGCTTTAGAAGCTGGTTCAATGTTTGTAAAGTGCTTTGAAATCTTTAAGGTGTCATAGAGAATACTTTGCAATTCTATTTTAATTGTTTCATAAGGTAGTTCAGATAGAATAATCATCCTAAACCATTAACTTCCCTTGAACCAAACTTTTTTGAACTTCAAAGAGGAGGCATTAGTCTTCTGGTTTGACTCAATTAATATTCTTTTCTGATTACATCTGAATAGAGCCTACAGAGAAGCAATAGACTGCTAATCAGTATCTCTTCTGCAGACCTTCCCCATGAACTTCCTCCTTTGTAGGCCATCAACATTGTGATAATAAATCATAGTGATGGAGGATAGTCACTCGAATACTGTTACTGAAGCTGAAATACTAAAAAAAAAAAAAGCACAAATCTGCACAGCTGCTCTTTAAACATCACCATTTACTTAGGAGAAAAAAAGTATCTAGTATAAAAGAAGGTCCTTTATCATACTATTCGAAAAAAGAAGATAACATTTGGTGGCAGGTACAGCACTTCATGACAGTATGTCTGGGGGAAAATGGTAGTTTAAGAGCAAGATGGAACCTTGAAAAAGTTGAAAGACTCAGTGTTTTCTAAAATTAATCTGATCATTTTTTGGCTACAAATGAGATTCCTGCCCATTAGGAGATGGATGGTATCCATCCCCGTCTCTCTTCCTTTATGCTGTACTGGTGGATTACTGGTGCCAAATAACTTCCTTCTGGTTTTTGTCCTTTAAAATGATAAAGGGGACCCCCAGCATTGGGATATTTTGGAATATATATCATATATTCATATTTTGGGAAGTTTTGCCAACATCACACCTCTGCATCTTTTAAGTATTATGAGTCTTGATTCTTCATTCTCTCCTAATGTAAATTCAGTGCAACACTGAGCTTAGTAAAATAAGTCTGGTCTGAAACCAAATGAAGCAAAAGGAAAATCTGGATCCTTGAATCCCAGACAGAACCAATTTCAGACATACCAGACAGTGACTGATCTTCTCCCAATTCCTTGTTTAAAAAAATAAAATAGCTTTCTTTAAGCATCCCCTTAGTTGTTAATACAAAACAGAGAGGTATTCACACATGTTTCCAAGACCGTTAACCTGTCCATTCTTTGTACAGAAAAGGAACGACAAAACAAAAATGGAAATAAAATCCCTTCAAAATCTTTACAGGTCATCTTGAATCTCCTAAAACAAAGTCACAATACCAGCTATTTATTTCGATTAAGGAATAAGTAGTGCATTGACCTTTAATAATTGAGTGTGACCTGATCTTAATTAAACACCTCCTTGGTTCTATTGGATCTGCAAGGCTTGGTAGCGTAGAGGTAAAACCACCTGCACTTGCACTACCTACCAGTGTAAACCTTACATAGTAAAACTGATAGAATTTTTAAAGTGTAGATGAGCCTTTATAGCTCCAGAGACTTTTTTTGACTGATCAAACAGAAAACTATGTCTAAACATTCAGATGTTTCCTAGATGTTTTTGGATGTTTGATGTAAATCAACAGTGATTAAATGTGCAGACATCATCAAAAGGGGAAGAAAACTTAGGTGTAGAGAGGTAAAATGCAAAATAATGGGGGGGATGCTGGAGGAGGAACCGCAAGCAATAAAGGGAGGTTTGATATTCATTGTCAGTTCTCCTATCCAGGAAGAGGAAATGAACAGCATAGACACACAGTGTGAATATGTGACCATAGGACTGCACCTCTCACATGAAAGAGAATTTAATTTCCTCTTGTCTGTTTAATACTGTCCTGATATTGCTTTCTGGTGTAATCAAGCTCTGTAGTAGCTGCTGAAAAGAAAGTTAGGAATCTGTATTGGGGCATTACTAGTAAATGTCTAGGGTTCATGGGAGGATTTTGATCTTAAGAAATTGTCCAAATCATGATAAAGGGTGAGAACTACTGCAGTTTGCTACCAATTTAACATTAATAAATGCTTGGGAGAGTAGCTCGTGGGAAGTTGGCGGGGCATAGGAATTTTTCTGCAGATTTATTCCTGTACCTCTAGCTAGAATATATGGTGTGACAGATTCAGACCAGATGGGTATAGGAGAGTGCTGGAAGGCAGGTATATCAGCCTCAGGATGTGCAGGTCCCTGTTCCCTGAATAGCCAAACAAAGGCTACTCCTGACCAATCAAGACATCTGGGGCCAATTAAGAACCTTCTAGAAAGGAGCAGAAACAGCTAGCCTGATTGGGACACCTGAAGCCAATCAGGGACTGGCTGAAACCAGATAAAAACCTCCCAGTTAGTCAGGTGGGCTGTGGGTGTCAGGAGCTGTGGAAGGAAATTATGCTGTTGGTGAGACTGAGTGTCGGACAACATATCGTACAGAAGGAAGGAGGCCCTGAGGTAAGGGTGAAGTGGAGTTTGAAGAAGCGGAGACTGCTGTGGGGAAGTAGCCCAGGGAATTGTATTGTGTTTTGTGCCTAAAAGGTCAGCCATCTTAGCTGATACTATTAGGGTCCCTGGGCTGGAGCCTGGAGTAGAGGGCGGGCCCGGGCTCCCCCCTTTCTATCTCCCCTAATTACTTACTGAGAAAAGGAGGTCACTCTGGGGCCTAGATGAGTTTCTGAGGCCCCTAAATCTGCCAGGAAGCGCAGGACCCACAAATACAGACTCGGAATTTTGTCACAATGGGTAATGCCAGGAGGAACCTGTACTAATTCCTATTATTTTTTTTACTATCCTTTCCCCACTCTAATATTACTTTGATTTATCTAAGGTTTGTGTAAATCTGGAGTCTTACATCTGTCTCCTGCCCTTAACCCCAGATTTTAAAAAGAATGGTGTTACTTTTGCTGTGACATGTGTGGCTCCTTTACAGAATGGTTTGATAAGGATACAATTTATTAGGTCTTCCCATTATACCTTAGGTACCTCCACTTGACTGAAACAGTAACATGAACAACTTTCATGGAATAGACAGGAAATGCATATAATTGTGGTGGTGTTTTTAAAAGATTTTCTTCTTAAAATTGATTTTTGTTATTTAAAATATTATTGTTTGTCAGTGTCCTTTTTGTTGTCTAGAGAAACACCCCGCCCCTCTTTTAAACTAAACAGTTCAATATGTTTATAATGGGCCAATTCCTACTGGCTTACAGTGTAACAGACAAGACTTGTGAATAGTTCAGGTAATGCTCTGTGTAGAAGACTCTACAAGTATAGCACACTGCAGGAATGAAGGTGCAAAGCCAGTGGAGCAAATAATTAAGCAATCAATTTGCAAACACCTCGAAGATACTAACATGATAAATAACAGTCAGCATGGATTTGTCAAGAACAAATCATGTCAAACCAACCTGATAGCTTTCTTTGACAGGGTAGCAAGCCTTGTAGATGGGGGGAAGAAGTAGATGTGGTATATCTTGATTTTAGTAAGGCTTTTAATACTGTCTCTCATAACCGTCTCATAAACAAATGGCAAATACAACCCAGATGGAGCTACTATAAGGTGGGTGTGTAACTAGTTGCAAAATCATTCCCAGAGAGTAGTTATCAGTGGTTCACAGTCATGCTGGAAGAGCATAAAGAGTGGGTTCCCTCAGGGATCGGTTTTGGGTCTGGTTCTGGTCAATATCTTCAATGATTTGGATACTGGCATAAAGTTTGTGGATGATACCAAGTTGGGCAGGGTTGCAAATGTTTTGAAATATAGGAAATTATTTTAAAATTCAAAATAATCTAGACAAATTGGAGAAAGAGTCTGAAGTAAATATGATGAAATTCAATAAGGATAAATGGAAAGTACTCCACTTAGGAAGGAATAGTCAATTGCACACATACAAAATAGGAAATGACTGCCTTGGTAGGAGTATTGCAAAAAGGGATCTGGGGGTCATAGCAGATCACAAGTTAAATATGAGTGGCGATACTGGGAAACTGGAGTGTCTGAGGGAGTTGATTGTATAACTTCTGGTTAGCCAGTGGTGTAAAACCAAAGATCTCTTTGTTTGGCTGGTTTGGTGTGCCTTAACAGGAAAAGAACTCCAGCTTTGGGCTGTAACTCCCCGCTCTACACAATTTGTCCTGAATTGATACTCTCAGTAGTGTCCCGCCAGATGCCACTTCATTACAGCATGATAACAGTTTTCAAGTACATAAACAGGTGTTACAAGGAGAAGGGAAAAAAATTGTTCTTATTAACGTCTGAGGATAGGACAAGAAGCAATGGGCTTAAATTGCAGCAAGGGCAGTTTAGGTTGGGCATTAGGAAAAACTTCCTATCAGAGTGGTTAAGCACTGGAATAAATTACCTAGGGAGGTTGTGGAATCTCCATCAGTGGGAATTTGTAAGAGAAGGTAGGACAAACACCTGTCAGAAGTGGTCTAGATAATATAGTCCTGCCTTGAGTGCAGGGGACTGGAATAGGTGACCTCTCAAGGTCCCTTCTGGTCCTATGGTTCTAAGAGCAGCAGCAGAAGAGAGGGAATGAAAAAAGGGGGATATGGGTAGGGGAATATGAAAGCAGAGATGTAGGTTGAGTATATTTATATAGGACCTTGAAAATAAGGAGAGGAACATACATTGTGAAAAGGAAGCAACCAAAGGAATAAAAAGATTTAGATGGTGGGAAAGAAAGAGGACTCTAGCAACTCTGTCCCAGAGAGGTGAAGGTTACCCTTGGCATGGTGAGAAATGTTGAAGAATTGTGCTGCAAAGTGGGGATAATGGGAAAAATGGTGGTCCTGGGTGATATAAAATAGAAGTGACAGGATCTTAAACTGGATATGGAAAAGAATAGGTGAAGAGGGATTAGAAGGAAAGAAGTTCATTTTTAAAGATAGCTTAAGATATTGCTGGGATATTGGTCAGAATTTGAGTTGCTGGTGCGTCATGATAGGACCAATAATATGTTTGTCTGTGAGGGGAAGAGCGAGAATGTTGGGAGTGTCAGAATAGAAGTGGTGGTTAAAGACAGAGAACCAAAATAGATCCCCAACAGCAGGGGTGGAAGAACTTTTTGGCCCGAGGATCACATTGAGGTTCAAAATTGTGTGGAGGGCCAGGTAGGGAAGGCTGTGCCTCCCCAAACAGCCTGGCCGTGCCCGCTATTTGACCCCTACCCACTTCCCACCCCTTTACTGCCCCCACTCAGAACTCCTGACCCATCCAACCCCTCTCCTCCAGCTTCTTGTCCCCTGATCGCCCCCTCCAGAGATCCCCCCTCTTTAACTGCCCCTCTAGGACCCCACCCCCTGTCTAAGCCCCCTGCTCCTTGTCTCCTGACTGTTCCCTCCTGAGACCACCCCCCATCCCAAACACCCTTCCTGGGACCCTACCCCCTCCTAAGCCTAAGTCCCCCCGTTCCTTGATAGCCGTGCTCAGCCCGGGACAGCGGGACACGCAGCTCACTGCACTCGGCCTGGCACTCTGGCCTGGGACAGCGGGCCCGTGGCTTGCTGCACTCGGCCCGGTGCTCCGGCCCAAGAGAGTGGGCCCAGCGCTCCAACCTGGGAGAATGGGGCCCGCGGCTTGGCATGCTCGGCCTGGCATTTCACCCCGGGATAACGGGGCCCGTGGCTTGCCATGCTCGGCCTGGCGCTCCGACACGGGAGAAAGGGGCTCATGGTTTGCTGCACTCCACCCGGTGCCACTGGCCCTGCTTCCCTGGCCAGAGCTCGCAGGCCAGATAAAAACGGCGGCCCACGGGCCATAGTTTGCCCACCCCTGCCCTACAGAGAACATGGAGAGAGTATCAGAGATTAAATGAGAAGTTCCTGGATGGAGCTGCTATTAGCACATATTAAATCAAAGACTTAAGTTTTAGTGACATCCTTAAATAGAGATTTTGGAAATTGCCAGAACAAATACAGATTTGAGCTATTCCATAGATATGAGTGTATATATACAGTTACAATATGTACTGCATTAACCCCTTTTAAGTCTTGTTTGATAAAGGGTTGTGTTTGATTGTTTTGCATGTGAATACAAGAATGTAATACGTTTGCTTGTTTGTCCCTGAAAATTTACAACAATTATTCTTTTAAAATATAGACTACTGTGAGATAAGTAACATGACTATGAAATTGTGCATCAGTATTCCAGATCTGGAAAAAAAATAGTTTACATAATGTGTCTCTTTTGTTAAAACTGTGGGGTGTTCTATAAAAATAAAATGGTCTGGTTGGTTCTGGACAAATTTAACATTAGTTCCTTTTTACATGTTACACGGACATTTATGGTATCATGAAGCTGTGAGTGTAGAATATAGAAAGGACAAGCGTACTAAACTAAAAATCTTTTTTTTCTCTCCTAGGTTCAGACATTGTTCAGTGGTTAACGAAGAATTTAGCTATAGAAGACCCAGGTAAATCATTTTTTTTCTGTTAAAAAGTGATGCTTGATGGATCAGTTAAGTTTTAGGGTCTTGTTCTGTTCTCCAGCTCTGTAGGGATGCCAGCTAGTAACTAGACAGAATTTGATCCATGGGTTCTCGAGGGTTCAATTTTAGTAGCAAAGTGCACAGCATTCAATCCTGCAGACCTTCCATCAGAGCCATTAATTGGGATGAACACTTTATTAGTGTAATTTTTGGAAAATAGGTTTAACTTAATGGTAAAGAATAGGAATGACTATTGCTTTAACTCCTGAAATACTAGTATAAATTTCACTTCCATGTGGACACGTTCACCAACCCCATGTTATATGGCATCTAGCCAGTTGTTAAATAGATGAGAATTTTTTAATTTAATTTATTTCATACTGAAGTAGTCAGTAGATTAAAAATTAATTTGTTTGATGTTTATTCTGTCTTTTTTTATTATTATTACACTCTTACCCAGTGCAGTATTGCATTTTAAATCTCCAGATATTTTTATGGGCTTCTTAAGTACAAAGATGGAACAGAAAAATGTAATCCATGCAGGCCAACAAGTGTAGTGAGGAGAGATGATCCAGTGTTTATGGTGCCAGGTTGGAACTTGGGAGACCCATGTTCAATTCTTTGCTCTGTCCATGACTTTGGGCAAGTCACTTAGTCCCAATGTGCCTCAGTTCCCTATCCAGTACTTCCTTACTTCAGAGCGGTTTTGGGAGGATAAATTCAAGTGATGGTCAGAAATTTTCTGGGGGAATGTTTTTACAGCAGAAATTAGTCAGAAGCAAAGCATTTAATGGACATTTTGACAAATTTGCATATGGTGGGAAACAGAATGGTGCATGCTGGTAAGGTTTCATTTCAAACTTTTCAGAATGGAACATTTCAATTTCTCCATTTTGAATGAAATTTTGTTTCAATATTTAAATTTTTGTATTGTATAACATTTTAAAAAACTCATTCAGAATGAAAATTTTTGATTTTATTGAAAGAAAATATTTTAATCGACCTGAAACATTCCCATCAACCCTCCCCTGCCCCCTGAAACTGGTTTAACAGGAAATTTAAAAAAAAATTTTAGTTTTGTTCCATTTTAGAATGACAGTCCTGACAGTCCCCTCCAACCCTGGAATTTCCTATGAGGGAAAATTTCCTGTGAGGGAAAATCCAGTTCCTCTCCAGCTCCAGTCAGCATATTAAAGATTGTCAGGCACTCAGATACTATGGCAACGGGGTCCATGTAAGGTGCCTAAGATAGATGCTTTAAAGGAACGAGCTGTGAACCTACCAGAACTGTCTCAACGAAAAGAATGGTTACTAGTCACTTCCAGATTACTAATCACTTCCAGGTTAACATAACTTTACCCATTCCAGCAATCAGCTAACGCTGACAATACAAATAGTGCTTGCATGCCTAATTCTGTTGTTATGCTCAATGCAGATAGTAAAATGTCAAACTATGCTAATTTGTTACATTAACAGTAACTGACTTGCTTTTGAACTGCAGTACTGGGATCAATTGACAATCAGTTCTCTCATCACCAGAGAGAAGCTTCCTAAGGAAGAAAGTTTAAATCAAAGGTGAAACATGGTTTCCTTTGTTAATATGCAATAAAATAATAATAATTACAAAAACACTTAACCCAAAACACTGGAATAGCAGAACTTTGATCATGTCCTATCAGGTTTTTATGACAATCAAAGTCCAGACACCCCAGTGGAGAACAGGGAGTCTGAACCCTAAAATATGCGATTGAATCAAGTGATTGTATACAATATTATTATACTATAAAAGTGTATTGAGTAAAGTATCATATGAAATTAGTGACGGTTAGAAATAGCACTGTGTGATTATATATGGCTTGTGTATAAATATGTTCCTAAAATGTGTTCGGGAAGCAGTGCATAAGTCAAGCCTGCCATAGACAAAAGACCGTGGATTTATCTGTGTGACTGGCTTGATTACAAATGGATGGCTATGAAAGTATATTTACATACCATGTAAACAAAGCAATCACACTAACAAGCAGTGGAGGAAATAGTGTAGTGAGCACACCAGGGGGCAGAGTCAGCACTCCCAGAAAGTCTTCCTGGCTCTCGAGGACAACACCCTCTGATTCTGGGAACACCGGAACCTCCTACCAGGAAGGGCTGGAGATGCTTGTTTGCTTGATGTGAGGATGCTGGGCAATGACATCGCTTGTTAGAATTAAATTTTAGGCACTAGAAATGATGTTTTTTGTTTTGTCTGTAATCCTTTTCTATCCCCTTTATCCTTGCTTGGTATCACTTACATCTCTGGTTTCATTAATAAAGTTATTCTTAGTTTTACTATAATCATGTCAGTGCCATTACATTGAAGTAAAGAGTGAGTCCTTAGTGAACCTCACTAGCTGGGGTGTGCACTGTCTTTTTGGAGACAGCAAGCTTAATTTTGTGAGTGCCCAGTGAGAGGGTCTAGACACTGCATCTCTAAGGGACTTGGGAACTGGAGATCACTGGTTGTTACCTACAAGGCAAGATTTAAAGGGCAGAATCTTGTGGAGTTGCTGGTGAGGAGAATCAACTGGTGTGGCAGGCAGCTGACACTCAGTTTAAGCAAAACTCTTCCTCGCTGAGGCAGAGGGGTTACATGGTGGCTTATGGTTCTAGTTGTACTGAGGAGAGTGTCACAGTTGTAGTGGGTGGAAAAAAAAACTAGTCCACAAAGCCAATGGACGTTGCATTTACTGTGCTTCAGTAATAAGAACTTGGAGAACACATTTCTTCAAAGCCCAACGGATCTATGGGTGGCTAACATAGTCCTTCGCTGTTAGCCAGTTTCAATGAAAGCTCCATCCTACCTTCCCAGAGTTTTTGTGGTGCCAAAATAATCATGCCTACACCTTCATTGAAGAGTATCATACACATCTCTTTCTGTGCATGGCAGTCTGACTTGATCATGCACATTCATACTTCATTTCCCAGTATTTGCATGTAACGGTCCAAATTCTTCTCACTTGTCAGCGCAATCTGATTGGCATCACCAGTATAACTGACAAGAAAATTTAACCTATGCATTGATTTACAAAGTTTTAAAAATGTATCCTGTTATGTCAAAAGGAAGATTAAGGGTCTAATTCTACATCCTGTATGCATGAGAGTAATACCGAAAGTGAGAAAGTCTCATGTGAGCAAGAGTTGCAGGATTGAACTTCAGTGTTGAGCAGGCAGTGCTAGATCCAGCCTGCCTCTGGTAAAGGAGAGAAAAAAATATTAGGAAAGGAAACCGTGTGTGTGAGAAAATGTTACCTCTCCACATTTATAATAGTACAATATATTTTTTAAAAAAATAGGAAATATAATGGCACTACCATTTCATTGAGAATAAAGGACATACTGATTTATGGGTAATGTTAGATTATAATAGGAAATAGCTAGGCAGCAGTATTTGTTTTCATTATGCAAATAAATATAAAAGTGCTGCCTGGAAACAGCAGTTTGAAGGAAAATATAGTTGTAAGTGTAAACTGCTAGTAAAAATATCATTGAATACAGTTTGTTCGCAAATGGGAAATAATTTACTGTAGAAGATTTGAAAGGTCAATTTGCAGTAAAGCTCAGCTCCCTGCTAACTCCAACTTAACGCTTCCAATGAAGTTGAAAATTTTCTTCCAGAAAACACACTAGGTAGAATTAATGCATCAAATTCTGCTCATTTACGCTGGGCTAACATGTCAGTGAAGTTAATCCAGTGTAGTGGTACAGAGCTTGTTCCAGTATAGCATGGTTACTATTTTTTTTTCAATACGTAACTTTCGATTTTTTTTATACATGTTTGTATTTGATCCTCTAGCCCTATTGAAAAGTTTAAGGGAGCAGACATAAAAATATGCATAAAATATTCCTGGCTTCTACACAAACTAAGGCAATTAATTGAGTTTACAGATTTGCAGAGATGCCCTTTGGCATTTCTTTGCAAAATTGACCATTTTAAGAGTGTTGACCCTTCAGTGATGGTGCCAATTAGTTTTAATGTGGAAAATCTAACTTCCTCTGCAATTTTCCTATTTTAATGTGATAATTAGTGCTGTGAAAGTTACCAGATGGACCACTCTAGAGACTAAAGTATTCTTTGAAAGAACAACAGAGAGGCTGGATGGACCTGTTGGGAACTCAGAATTAAAGCTTTGTCTACACTACCAATTTATATTGCTGTAACTACATCATTCACCCCTGAATAATGCAGTTATGGAGAACTAACCCCTGGTGTAGATAGTGCTATGAGGATGTGGAGTACCCTAACATAGATAATGCTGCAGCAGAGTTATAAGTGCAGATAAGCTGAGACTCCCAAGATGTAAGCTCTTTTCCTGGCTCTGCCATCGATAAGTTTGGGAAGTCACTTAGCATCTCTGTGCCTCAGTTATCCCAGTGTCTAAAATGATGATGCTATTATTGCACCTTTCCTGAGTGGTAGCAGATTTGGGTGCCTTGACAGTTTCCCTTTTAGTGCAGAAATTGGTAACACAGAGCCAAACATTTTCTCTAACTTGTTTATTTACAAACTATAAATGGCATCTTTAACTCGATGAAGTTTTATCCATCAATATGCATCAATGAACTGTAATGTACAAGCCATTAGCACCTTTTTCCAAAGTGCTTTAGAAACACTGATGAATTAAAAGACATGACCCCCATTGAGATTTTTTTTCCTCACTAGGATTTGACTTGAAATTTTTAAAGTAATTTAGCCTAATTACTTAGCTGTTTTGCCATAGTGGCATTTTTTATTCCTCTTCCTTTTTTGTTTTTATTCATTTAGTTTAAGCCTATATCATGGTGGTGCTTTTAAACAGTCTCTGTACAGTTTGCAGACATTTCACTCTTGTGACTGTTCCTTTTGATAGTCTAGGTATCTCTTGAGATCTGCAACCCTCACATCTGACAATTTACCACACGGTTCTCCTGGTCATCACAAATCCAACAATGTATATTTGTAATAATCAAGTCCCTCATTATTATTATCTGGCTCTTCCTAATACCTGGCATCCCTCCCCAGGTGGGGTGTCCTTAGTGCGAGAGGATACCATGACGTCATCTGAAAGGAGAGACCCAACTATGGGATTGTTTCCCTCTGCTCCAGCTTGATGCTCTCCTTCCATAAGACTTTCATCCTCCTTAACAGCACAGAGACTGTCAGACACTGTTGTGTTCCTGAAAGTGGCATCTCTGTCTCCTGTACTCTGTCTCTGAGGACCATGAGTTGCTTGCACCATGCACACAGCACCTGCCAGAAGGCAGGGAGTCCTACATGCTGCATTCAGTGCAATAAACTCCGTAGTCCCTGCTTTGTTGCTGGAAATCTGCTTGCATTATTTTTACTCTTGAAGGGGTATTTTTATGAGGTGGGTTTATTGTCCTGAGTTGAGAACATATTTGTTAGGTGAGTCCATCTCTCATAGAAAACTCCCTTGTTTGCTGCTCCTGTTTCCTATCATCTCTGGTCACTTGGAATCTGGCTTCATAAACCCCTGTTCTTCCTGAATTAGCCCTGCCCCCTTGTCAAAGGACTCTTAAAGGGGCTAGGAATCAAAGGATAGCAGGCTAGAGCCTTTTGAGTAAGCTCTCAGCCTAGCTTTACCTGCTGCTTGGCTCAGCACACAGCACAAAGAGACCTTAATATAATCTTCAAGTAAGCAAGCACCCAACAAACCAAGAAACTCACTTCAAGGGTCACGTAGTTGCTCCTTCCTCTGGAGAGCTCCCTCACAAAACTCCTGTGTTGGCTGCTCCTGTTCACTAGCTTTATAAAAGAGTAACCTACCGACATGATATCAAAACCCATGGACAACAAAAGAATCAACTGTCCAGTAATTGAAAATGAACATATCGCTTGCTCACCACATTCCTCAAAGGCTCTAGTAAGAGTGGGCCTTTGCAAAATCAACAGATTTGGAGAATTTCCAATCAGAGTGGGGAGTAAATTTCAGAATCAAGTTTTAAATAGCCAAGGTCCAGATATAGACATAGGAGCTAAATTTTAGCACTCCCAGGTCTGAAAATTTGGGAGCAAATCTTTAACATCGGATTTCATAGGCCAAATTCACTGCTGGTGTAAGCAACTCAGTTAAGGTCATTGTGAAGCTTCATAGTGCACCAGGATACAGACTTGCTGTTTGCGGTGTGCAAATTCTGCCTCCTCTTTCTGCACTGGAATAAATAGGTAAGAATCCCTCTAATGTTGGAGATGAAGGGGCAAAATTGGACCCTTTGTGATCATGAATGTTATGTATATTGCTCCACCCTCTCTTGAAGGCGGCGGGGGCGGGGAGCAGGGATTTTAAGTTGATTTCAGAAGATGGGTAAAAGATTTGGGCCCAGTTTCTTTTTTATATGTTTTTATACCAGTTCACCAATCAACAGCAATCTGTCTCTGAGGGCCATGAGTTGCTTGCACCAGGAGTTGCACACACATACAGCACCTGCACATACAGCATACAGCACTAACTTCTCTGCAGCACCTTCATTCCAGTGCAGTCTATGGCAACAAAGAGAGCAGGCTGTCATCTCTCCTTCTCTGGCTTCCATCATCTGCTGCTGCCACTGGAGAAGTAGTGTTGCCTGCCATGAACCTCCCTTTCTGGAACTACTACTCTGTTTGAAGTTTCTGTAATGCATGGCTGGGCATCACGTCAGCCATTTTGGCTAGTTAATTATACATCTGTCTGAAAGTCAGAGGGATTTATTTAGTTTTTAATAATAGTGTGTGCTGCTGAACTACGTCAAACCTCCACTGCTTGCTGCACAAATCCTCCACTGTAAGGGAAGTGGACAACCTTGACATACAGGAGTGGATTATTATTAGAATAATATGTAAATCAGATGATAAAAGGCAGCCTTGCAAAAGAGTGATAGAAATTTACTGGCTTGTCCTTTATTCTGATGGTGGTAAAAAATATTTTACTTTCCCGTCAGAATAAAATGTTTGCCTCTGTTGAATGGGTGAATAGTTCTTTGCAAGGCTGATCCATATAATATTTACTAGGTGTTCAAATGGAACCATCACTGCAGATAGAAAATTCTTTCCTTGGAAGCACACACCTATGTTAATCTGTGGACTGCTGCCTCTGCAATGTATTTTTATTATTACCTCTGCCTGTGCTTTTATTTTCCTTTTCTGTATGTCTACATGGTACCATTTGAGTCATTGTGCTTTTTTACTCCTGCTGGACAACGAAGCACACTATTGTCCTCATTAAAAGAAACAAATTGTGTTGACTTTTGTTAGCTAGCTGTGAGATATGGTATGGAAACTGATGTAAGGAAGATGAAAAGAAAATAGTTTTTTTTTCTGTACTATAGAGACAAGTTGAAGAGGTGGCTATTATTCTAGCTACTGTTGCGTGTTTTTGTTATCTGAATTACCCAGTCACAAGTAGGTGCTGTGTGACTATTAAAGCTGTTCATGACAATGAAACAAAATTAATGGTTGATGTAGTAGTAATTGATATCAAAACAGGCTTAGACTTAGGTTATTTAATGATTTATCTTAGCCAAAATTAATCATAGCAAGATTCTCATGCTAAATTCTTCCTTGCCATCCCCCAGCTGCAAAAATGCTTTCTTCCACACCTCCCTGACTCAGCAAAATCTCTGGTAGCCCACTCCAGAACAAGTGTTTTGTTCATCTTAAACATCATATGTGGCCCACTGCTGACATTACAAAGTATGGGTGGCCAATAGATTAAACAATGCTTGGACCATTGGTCATGTCCTAGCTATTACCTATACCCACCCATATACAAAAAATGGGGCAGAACAGGTCACCACTACAGAGCAATCTGGATCATTTGGTAAGATGAGTGCAGGCAAACCATGTGCATTTTAATAAAGCTAAAAGTACAGTGGAACCCCACAATACCTCGCCCTGCATTTATCACAATCAATATTTTTGGACCCCAGTTGTCGCAGTATTGCAGGGTTCCACTGTATATGTAACTCACACACCTTCTGGCTGTAGTGTTCTCTCCCATCTGGAGGGAGGGAGAGACCCGGACAGACTGACTGCTCCATAGCCTTAGCTTACAGGCAGTTGGCTTTTAGCTTATGCAGTAGAGGCTCATGCAGTAGTCTCCTGAGGTTCCAGGTTCAATCCCACCCGCTGACAACCAGGGGTCTATCACCACTACATATACATCCAGGAACAAAAAATTCAGGTCAGACTTACAGATGGGGGAGTCTATCCTGGGAAGCCAGTGACTGAGAAA
This sequence comes from Dermatemys mawii, assembly GCA_007922305.1. Classification (NCBI taxonomy): domain Eukaryota; kingdom Metazoa; phylum Chordata; order Testudines; family Dermatemydidae; genus Dermatemys; species Dermatemys mawii. The sequence continues at coordinate 14,337,927 of ML677386.1, read as the reverse complement.
AGACTTGAAGATCATGGTAGCTAATCAGCTAAATATGAGTTCCCAGTGTGACTCTGTAGCCAACTGGATAATGTGATCATTGAATGCATAAACAGGGAAGCCTCAACTAGGAGTAGAGAGGTTATTTTATCTCTGGTCTACCATTTTTAGAATACTGTGTCCAGTGCTGATGTCCACAGTTCAGGAAAAATGTTGATAAATTGAAGGTTTGCAGAGGAGCCATGAGAATGGTTAAAGAATTGGAAAATATGCCTTCTAGTGATAGAATCAAGGAGTGCAATCTATTTAGCTTAACAAGAAGATGACTGAGGAGTGACTTGATCACAGTCTGTAAGTATCAACATGGGGAACAAAGATTTAATAATGGGTTCTTCAATCTAACAAAAGAAAGATATAGCATGATCCAATGGATGGAAGTTGAATCTAGACAACTTCAGACTGGAAAAGCGACAAAGAGTCTTGTAGCACCTCATAGACTAACAAATTTTAGGGATCATGAGCTTTTGTGGGCTAAGACCCACTTCATCAGATGAATGTTGTGGAAATCTCCAGAGGCAGGTATAAATAGCAGGCAAGAAAGCAAGGTAAATTCAGTCGGGGGGAGGTGAAGCCCACTTCCAGCAGGTAATCTGGAGGTGTGAACACCCAGAGAGGAGAAACTGCTTTTGTAACTGGCGAGCCATTCACAGTCAATATTGAGTCCAGACCTGATGGTGTCGAATTTGTAGATGAACTGGAGCTCAGCAGTTTCTCTTTGAAGTCTGGTCTTGAAGTTTTTTCCACACCATCAGGTCTGGACTCAATATTGACCGTGAATGGCTTGCCAATTACAAAAGCAGTTTCTCCTCTCTGGGTGTTCACACCTCCAGATCACCTGCTGGAGGTGGGCTTCACCCCCCCCCCCCGATTGAACTTACCTTGCTTTCTTGCCTGCTATTTATACCTGCCTCTAGAGATTTCCACAACATTCATCTGATGAAGTGGGTCTTAGCCTACGAAAGCTCATGATCCCTAAAATTTGTTAGTTTATAAGGTGCTACAAGACTCTTTGTCGCTTTTGCAGATCCAGACTAACACAGCTACCCCTCTGATTCAGACTGGAAACAATGTATAAATATTAAACATTGAGAGTAATTAACCATTGGAACAATTTACTGAGAGTCATGATGGATTCTCCGTCGCTATCAATTTTTAAATCAAGATGAGATTTTTTTTTAAGCTCCAGTGCTAAAGGAATTACCTTGGAAGTTCTATGGCCTCTGTTATACAGGAGATCAGACTAGATTATCACAATGATTCCTTCTGGTCTTCAAATCTCTGAATCCATAGAGCCAGTGGCATAGGCTGCAGAATCCAGTTTGTATGACCTCTCTGCTTTGAGCAAAAATGATCCAATTATACTTAATATTGGCTCTTCTGTGACTCCCTGGAGCTGTAGAGCAGGATTGTATTCCTCAGAAATAAGAAAAAATATAGCCTATGCAATTGCAAGGATGTGCTGATATTTTTTCTTTTCATTTTGGTTTTGGTATTATTGCGAAGCTCCAAATATCTACAGATTTCATTTTCATTTTCTCAGCTAAACTCTGCTAGCAATGTATGCTAGAGAGGCTCTTGCCTTCTGGATTTAGGGAGTTCAGGACTATAAACAACACATGAAGTTCTTCTCTCTCTTCATTTTGGGCTCTCGTTTCCCATGTTTAACCTCCTCTCCAAATGTATGTTGAGTCTCACATGAAGAACATAATCTCCGTGTTAAGAGAACGGGCTGTCTTCTGACCCAAATGGCATGTTAAACCAGCTATCAGGGGCACTCTCCAAGTCCTGAGTGATAGTTTGTATGATGCTCCTTGCCAGCCAGAGATGCTCTTAACATTACAGGCATAGTAAGAATCCAGAACTCAGCCTTTTTATGTCTAAAATCTTACGTTCTGAGGAAGTGCCAGTGGGCAAGTTGGGTGAAATCTTGACCCCACTGAAGTCAGTGGTGGTTTTGTTATTAATGACAGTGGAGCCAGGATTCCACCCCAGATTTTTAAATTTAAAGGGCCAGAAGATATCAGTGATAAAACAAAGACTGTGAACTCTATTAATGAAGAAAATTGAAACTAGAAATCTTTACTCAGTACTGAAATGAGAACAAATGCATAGTCCTTACAGAGTGAACATAGAACTACCACCACTTATAGCAATGGGTAGGACAGACTGCCAGACAGTTTTCTCCCTTCTCTAAAATTGCTAATCTGATGTAAATAAACACTTAGTCTTTTTGTTCAAGAATTATATCCATGTTTCTATAGTTATAGAGATAAAGGAACTGGCCCCAGTGTTTAGTGAAAAGGATATTTGACTGCAAACTTTTTGCCAGCCAAGTAGTGATTTCCTCCCACCCCACCCCAAAATACAAGTTAGTCTACTAGATGTTTGTAGCTGGGAGAATCTCTCTTGCCCCACACAGCTGCTTGATTTCAGTGCCCTTCAGAAAAATCTAGCTTTAACTACAAAGCAAACTAGTTAGATGTTAGAGGCTCTTCTCTTTAACTGCCCCACAAATGCTGCAATTCATACCCCAACTTGGTCTCCTCCACTAGAAGTGGAACTAAAGAGGGAGAGAGAAATTTGCCGCATGCTACACCTGCAGAACTGGGCAACTCCTGGCTTGATTCTCTTCCTGCCTTCCTAGGACCTTGTAAATCATAATGCCAGCCCTTCCACTCATGCCAGCATAATTTGTGGGGTTGAGTTTAGCTCAAACCCTTGGGCATCATGCAGCAGTACAATGTGTTACCTATTTGTCAACGAAACCATCAGGCCAGTCCTTCAAAATTTAGTATTCTTAGGATACGAAAAGCCAGGTTTTAATAGGAGACAGTAGCCAATTCATTTGTGCTCTTGAGAGCCAAGCAATCCAAGTCTAAGTTTAAACCGTATCATGCAAATATTTGCCAAATATTTCATGATATTAAAAATAGTGCGGTATGTTAGTGACAGGAGTTATGTGACTGATTAGGCTGCAATAAGATTTAACTCCTTGACTCTGGGGCTATCTTCCTTTCCATAATTTGATTTTTTCCCCCATTTATTTTATTGCTTTGGGGGTGAGGGTGGGAAGTTTCTTCATAAAACTGTGGTTTAGGTCCCACTTTTCTATGTATATTTCACAATGTGATTGTTTTATTGGTCAGGTACGTATAAAATAAACCTGCAGTGTTTATAGGGTGAAGGTTTGAGATCCACCTCAACCTATGTACATCACGTTGGCATAAGATGTTCGGTTGCCATTATGATTGATAGGACCTGATGGTGCTGGCAGAGCTTTTTAAAGTGATCTGAAAAGCAAAAGCAAATGGGGATCTAAGAAATAAAAAAATGCCCGGATTCTCACTATGACATTATTAAATATCAAGCAATATATTGCAGGAACTCCAACCAGAGGCAGAAATGAAGCTGTCATAGCTGCTTCATGTTCACAAGATATGCATTATTTCCAAATGTAATTGATAGTGTCGGCTATGGATCTTAATTTGTTCATGGTCTGTGTGCCAAAAACCATAGAAAAGCTTAGAATTTTGTGGTTCATTCTGCTGCTGAAGTTTATTTAGCTGTCTGGGTGAAGAGAACAATGCAGGTACAAGCAGATTAATTAGCAATTATTTTGCTGAGAAGTGTAATATTGCCCTGCCATCTGCTGCACCATTACTGGGAGAGTGATCTTGATGACACACTCATTTAACTGGTCTTCTCTCCCCTCCCTCACTTTCAAAGTCAATTAAGCTAAACAAATTAAAGCCACTTTAGTTCTAAATAACAGCACTGAAACAGGGATTTAATGTGATTTAACTAATGTACTTCAAATTCACTTTTTCAGTTAATTTGGATTAACTTTTTGGGTGTTCTGAGTAGACAAGCCCTAAAGAAAGTGATATTGCTTTTGGATGTTAGCAAGATTCTACTAAAACATGCTTTCAACCATAACTCTTCCTTGATAAAGTTTTTATTTGGGATAGAAATAAAAACTATATACCTACTCTCAATGGCTTAGCTCAAAATATAAGTGGAAGCTGACCTGAATCCTCAGCAAATAGTGTTCCAGCCTGTAGCCTGTTTGTTTGACTCTGGAATCTGGAATAAATCACAGTAATAAAATCCATTCCTGTGATGAGCTGCTGCCTGGAAAAGTGATCAGAGACTCAGAACTTCAGAAGCACATGCTCATCGTAAGTGCTGAATGCCAAGTCATTATCACTTAGGACAAGTCTACACTACAGTGCAACATTGGCACCGGTGCAGCTGTGTCGCTGTTGCATGTCTTGAAGCTGTGCTGGCAGGAGAGCGTCTCCCACCGACCAACTGGAGAGCTGGTGTGGACAGCGTAAAGAAACTTGGACCACTCGGAGGCGGGAGCGGGGAGCAGGAGAGGGCTTTTTCACTCCCCCGAGTGTTATATCGACTTAGGCTGAAGTTTAGACCTGCCTTTATTCTTAGCTATCTTTTATGCCTGCTGTCATTTCACTGCTGGGCTGAACAGGAGAAGCAAAAGCAAAATGTTCAATTGCAGTTTGAAGTATTGAAATTCAACCTACTTTCCACCCTCTCTCCGGAACCAGGAGAGAAGTCACATTACCTCTGTGGATCTGCTTTCTCCCTTTAAAGGAGGAAAAGCACACATAGGGAAATAAATTTTTTAAACACTCCTTCAAATAAAAGACACTGTAAACTGTTTCCTTTCATCCCTCCTCATCTACAGAATTTGCAATGGTAGCAGCACCCAGTGAATGTGATTTCAGTGATGACAGAAGTTCCATAGAAGGAAGAGGCACCCAAATGTTGTTTAAAAACAGTCATCTCTGACTCCTGGACACCCATCACAAAGAATATTACCTGTAACTGTAGCAGCAAGCTCAGGTATAATGGATTTTTCTAAATGCATAGCACAGAGACAATGTCAGCTGGTGACATCAGCAGAAGCAGAGAGATCATCATCATCAAGTATAGTAATTGGAACGTAGTTCAGAATCAAAGGAGAAAGTGCCCATAGAGCTTAAAAAACAAGTGCTTAATTCACTAAAATATGAATGTGTATATACACTGCTGAAATGTACCATTTCTAACAGAGCTGCACATATGTTATCAATTCTGCTTTAGCTATGGATGGATGACTGCTCTGGAATCAATGATGCACACGTTGGAAATATGGAGTATTGTCATATTCAATCACAAAAATGAACTCCATAGTAAAGTGAAGTAAACTCCATAGTAAGTAAAGGCTTATATCCATGACAGACAAGTGACCCTTTTCAAAGGCAAATAATTCATCCACAGAGGAAGCCAAACTGTACTCCATTACACCTCTTAAACCCCACTACACTCTATCTCTCAGGCTTTCATAAGGGGCCTCCAGTTGTCATATGTAATCATTGTACAACAACTGAAGATAGTACTGAATTTGCCTGTGACAGGGTATATAAACTAGCACTGACCTGGGAAGCGGTTTTGGTGCTGCCTAGAGCTGGAGTGTCCCTGCCTCACTGTACCTGCAAATCATGTCTGAACTGGAGGAAGAGATAAAAGATGGGAACTCCACTCACGTGGGTGCAATGCCAACTGCTAAAAGAAAACGAACTGGAAATCAGAACTAAACCAGATATCATATGGAAATATGGTTGTTTGAAAAGCTTCCTTTTAAAATTTCAGGGTATATATTGCCTATAAGCAAGACCAAAAACTAGATAGAGGGGAAGGTGTTTGTATTTTCAAAAGGGAATAAACTACATACAAGTAGGAAATAAAGAAGGAAGTCTTGAATATATGACATAATTAAAAAGAACAGGAGTACTTGTGGCAACATAGAGACTAACAAATTTATTTCAGCACAAGCTTTTGTAGGCTATAGCCCACTTCTCTAAGGTGCCACAAGTACTCCTGTTCTTTTTATGGATATAGACTAACAGGGCTGATTTCTCTGAACCCTGACATAATTAAACTATCCCCAACAAGCAGGAAGAAGGAATGGGAAATGATCATTTCCCTATACTTTTCAAGAACAAGTTAAGGTTGAAGGTAATGGCCCACCTGGAATTTTAAGCAAGTAACTGGGAGCTATTTACAAATAAATGTACTGCATTTGTGAATGATAACTGTGTGAGTGAAGACAGAGGGCATTTCAACAATAATGGAATAAAGGGAGTAATAGCAGCTACTGTAGTAGTACCTAAGATATTGAAGTACCTCAAAACTAGCAATTCACTTCTGAGGTGGAATGAGGAATGGCCATTAAAGAACAGAACAAGGCCTATAAGAAAGTGAAAAATACAATGAATAGTGAAAATCTACTGAAGTATTAAAGAAATAAGGCAATAGCAGAAAGAATTTTTATAAAATCCGAGAGTTGGAGGAAGTATTGTGGGAGGTTAATTAAAGATTTTTAAAAATGAGAGCTATACAGACATAAGAATAAGAGTAGTTACATCCCAGGTCTTTTGGGAATAACAAAATACTTAGAATCTAGGAAATGAGAGAGCAGAAGTTTTAGCAGAAACTTTCCAAGGCATGAGTAATGATGAAAATCAAAGTGCAGTTTTTTGATAAGCAAGAGGTGTTTGTCACAGAGCAGAGACAGAATTGAGGTTGTGGTTAGGTGGACTCAGTGGGGAAGTTGCCTCTCCCTAAAACCCTAGAGGGGGTTCTCAGGGTGGGTGGATTCAGGGCAGCTAAAAATTCCCACTCATCCTCTTGAAAAATTTAAAATACTCATGATGAAAGTGTTTAGGTGAGCAAACAGATGAAAGAGAGAATTTGCACATATTGCTTATGAAAAATGGGTGAGCCAACAGAACTGTTTCTTTCTTATAGCCAAGAAAGACTAACATAAGAAAGTGTAAAAGAGCTCACTATTAATCCATCCTTGTCACAATGACTTTTATAGCAAGGACAGGAAACAACAGATTGAATAAATATTTTTCCCATGTTGATGTAGTGACTGTAATGTCCTCCAATGCCACAAAGACTTGCTGGCGTTTCTGTGCTAAACTTCTACTTCCAGGGTTTAGAGAGGCTATACAATATAGATCAATGCTGAAAAACTGAGAAATGGGATTTCAAGCTAGTAATTAAGTATTAGGAATTTGCAACAGTAGAATTGCCTCTTTTTAAAGTGTGATATGAACATAAAGAAAGCAAAACTATAGACATTTACCAATTTGAACATTGTGTTGCACATAAAACTGTAACAGATTTTTCAAAGTGAAATTATGCATGCCATTGGTCCATCCTTGATAGAGTATTGTCAACATTTCAAATGGCAGAAATTGTTGTGTGTCTATTTCATGGGTATATAAATATTCCAGAGCCTGGTTTGGCTCGTAAAGTTATTTGGAGGGACTAGTGAAGAAATAGCTTATCCTTGTGGGCCAAGGAACTCAACTACCATAGGCAGAAAATGGTGTAAGTAATACAACCCCACTCTTGTTGGACTATGGCTCTGCTCTCCTGACAGGAGAATTGTAATAATTACAAAATGTGTAGCTGATAACCCGGGACCTCAATCTCTGATACTGAAGAATGGTACAATGTAAATATAAGAACACATGTAATACTTAACGTATATATTTATTGGGTTTGGCTTTGTACGCTAAGATAAATTAAAGCAATTCTTCAATACATTGTCTATCCTGGGGATTTTAGGGAAATCGCTTATGACACTGGTGCAACTGATAGGTGAGCCAATGGATAAGGGCTGATGCTGTTTTAACACCATGTCATCTGCTAGAACTATTCTGAAAGGAAGGGTTAGACAACACAGTGGCAGTAATTCTCAGTGAGAAATGGATGGAGTGAATGTAAAGATAGTAATGAAGGTAGTAGTAATGCAGAGGAAGAGCTGTTGAATGGGAGATACACAAATCAACTCCTTAGGAAGAGGAATCATTTTGGTACCATCTCTATTTTAAATAGTAAGAGAGCTGGGTGTTTACAAACAGGAGATGGGAAGAAATGTCACGTAAAGTCCCTTGCTGTAAACACAGAAAAGGTTTAAATTTTTTAATGTTCTTTTCTTTCCCCCAACCCCAACAGTGGAAGCTCTACATTTGGGGACGTTAATGGCAGCCCATGGCTATTTCTTTCCAATCTCAGACCATGTTCTAACACTAAAGGATGATGGCACCTTTTACCGGTTCCAAGTAAGTATACTTAAACTGTTCTTGGGTTGCTTAAATGGAGGCTTATATTAAGAGCAAGATTTTGCTCTTATTGTAACTGGAATCGTATCTCCCCCTTGCAGTGGCCCAGTTAATGATATCAATTCATCTTATACCTAAAAATGTGATTATATTCTAGAACTATATTTTTATAATTGAAATGTAGAAACACTAAGGACCATCACAAATATGTACATAAAATTATGTGAGGGTGGAAATGTACCTCTCTGAAAAACTCTAATGGCTTGACAAATCTAACAGATACAATAAAATTGCATTCAGCACAATCCTCAATAGGACCTTCTTTGTAAAGATGATGGTGTTCTGAGGTGTGGAATGTAACACATTATAGATCTTTCCTCAGAGGACCTATAGAGCACTTCAGATAGAATATTTCCTCTTCTAAGAGATGTACATATGTGTCTTCTATGAGCACATATTCAATTATGATCTCATATTTATACTGAGAGATTTCTATGTTGATCAGTTGGCCACACTGCAGTGCTCATGGAAAAAATAAGCGCATGTTCTAGCGCAGATTAGGAGAATACATTTGATTACTGATAGGTTTTTATTTTATTTGCATATTTATTTATACCTTTTTTGAATATTACACTAGTTTTCAAATTAGTTCTTTATTGTTTCATACAATGAACAGCTTGATTACATAGTCTGTACATTGAGACAAATGTGATCCACAGCATTGATTGGATAGCCTGGTGTTTGATAAATGTATTAGAACCAGAAAACACTGCCTGATGGGATGCTAGCATATCATTCCTCAGACATTTAAGACTAACATTTTAGTGTAAAAAAAGAAAATGCAGTTCAAAGATATCTGAGAAGAATATTGTTTTTTAAGTGTAGAAGAAACATGACAGGTTGGAGAATAATCCTACCTTCAAATCATGATCACCGTTTTAGTTGTATACCACATCTCATTTTTTGAGAGTCTAGACTAACATGTTATGTTTCTGTTGTTGCTTTACTGCCCTTTTTTGGCAAAAGCAGCATGATCTTTGGCCTAAAGAACACAGCATCAAAAATATAGTGTAGATTTATAACTACATACTTGCAATACTGTCAATCTAACTTGAAAGAATAGGAAGCCGATTTGGGCATAGAGGAGGAGTGTTTCTGCACGAATTTGACTAGTATTACAATACTAGTACAATCTTCATTGCTAATCTATTCATATTCCATATCTGGGAAATATAAGGCTTCCATAACACAACAAATCAGAGGCAGAAAAAGATGAATTAGTATTAAATGAACTGTGAGCCTTACCATCCAGGGATAGTAGCTGTAGTCAGCCTGTGCAGGGTATTTCAGGAAAGCCCTTGTGTTTAGCTTCTTTACTGACATGAGTACTTGACATCAAACCAATAATGTATAGAATGCATTTCTTCGCAATCTTTGCCACAATAGGTAGGCCAATAAGTAAATAAATCAGTGACTGTGGGTTAAAATGTTTGAGAGGAACTTTTAATCAGTTTACACCAGCTGTGGTTCTGCCCTGTATACTCATACATAAGACAGATGGATATACACGTGACTAATTAAATAAGGTAATTTCTAAAAGTGCCCCTCAATCCTCTGCTTTGGCTGCTGGGCTCTTTAATGCCACGGGGTCACCCAGTTCTGCTGCTATTTTGGACCTCTTTACTGGTGCATTCATTAACTAATCTACACCTTGTCTGCACAGAGAAATTGTACCACAACACCTATACAACGAGAGTTAAAGTAGTTGAGCCCCCTAGTGTGGACACCGTTATGCAGATATAAATGCACTCATACAAATATAGTTTATTGATGGACGATAAAGGGGGTAAGCTAAACCAATACATGGGAACTTTATACTGGTATAACTGAGTTATAACTATTTCGGTAAAAATCTCACAGCTCTAACCCAAATTACACCAATACAAAAATGGTCTGTTACTTATGCTGTTAAATTAGGAGGTTGGAATGGCCCATTCAACTGGAAAAAGATAAAATTATTTGACTTTAATTGAGGGTGAGGGGTGGAAAAGCTCCCCAGGTGCATCAAACATAGAACCCTGGCTGGACAGAATTTCTAAATTACCGTGATATGCAGAGAACAAGCATTTGTAGTGGCAGCCAATACTGCAAAGTGCAGAGGCCATCCCTGCACAGACTCTCCTACTACAGCGCAATGACTTGCCCTGCAGAAAATAGGTTAGCTGCGGTTATGTACTCTGTCCTTTTCTATGTCTAACAAAGGGTTCCGATCCCTTTTTTCTCTCTTGACAGTGTAATTATTTCCAGGTGTTTTTTTTTTTTTTTTTTTAAACAAGCTACTCCTCTGTATGAATGGCTGAGAATACGAGTGGAGCTTATGTTCTGCCAGTTCAATTGTCCTTTTACAACCAAAATTATGCTTTTCTATTACTATTGTTGCCTCCTGGAATGTCATGCAACCATATGCTTCCTCATGTTTGTAAGTTTGCTTTCCTGTGAAAAATGCCTGACTCTTCTTCCCTCAGCTTCCTGACCTTTCCCAGAACAATCTCCAAGTGATTGGAGTGTGATTGCCTTTCCAAACTGCATATCCCTTCTGCCTCTCCTCACTTCAGTGGCAAGCATGTCCACCAGGACTGCCATGAGTCATTAAAAACTTCAGAAGTACCAAAGAAGTCTCTTATGCATGAAAGCACCTCTTGGCAGATCTAGGGCTCCCAATGTCTCAAGGAAGTGTTCTCCCAAAACAGAGACATTTTTATTGGTACTGTTTGAACAAGAGCCACTTTTAACCATCTCTCCCTGGTATAGAAAGGACTTTCCTTGTTTTTTATTTAAGTAAATGAATAGCCTAATATAGTAACAATGATGATAAACAATATTTACTAGTTGTTACATAGCAGTTTTTCATCCATCGATCATAAAGTGCTTTATAAAACAGCTAAGAGCTAAGTGTCTCCATTTTAAAAAATGGTGAAAGGGACCCACAAAGAGATTAAATGTCTTGCCTAAATTCACTAACAGAACCGCAAATAGAAATCTGGTCTCCTGAGTCCCAGTCCAGTGCCTTATCCCCTGCTACAGTGCCTCCTGATGGATAGTACTAGAATAAGAGTGGTATCTTGTAATAAAATATGAATATCTCTTCCTTTGGAGTTTTCATCCTAGTGGATGATTTTCATCATGCAACATGTGAGGTTGCAAGTTGAATGTTTATGGAATATTTAACGTATTTTTCCCTATGGCTTTTTTGTACAGATATATCTGCCTAAAACTTTATACAACATTACATAATATATAGAAAACCTTGATTTTAGTCTCTAACTTCTTAGAGATAATGTTGTTACTACTCTAATTAATGGCAAAATGGCTCCCTAATAAAGATTTATGGCTATACTATGGGAAGATGTTATAAGCAGCTTCTCAAAGGGCACACATGTAGATTGCAAAAGCAGAGTTAACTTTACACCCATGTTCTGGCTCCAGTCAGCCTTGTGATTAACATGAAGAAGACCAGGTCGTCTCTCCCCTGGGCATGCCTACTTATGCCTCCATCATTCCTGGTTTGAAGGAATTAAAGGCCCTTGATGATTCAAAGGACCATGAACTACGCTACCCAATGCCAAAGCAAAACCGGATGTCTGCAGGAAACACAAGATGTCAAAAAAACAGATTAAAAAACAGTATAATTTCCTTCTGCAATACAGTTGTTAAAATTAATGAACATATGCAATAAAATACACTTAAACTACAAAGATTTTCAAAACAGCAGTGTTGACAGGCATTAGTAAGTTTACATCTGTGGTGTCAGATATTCATCTATTCCTATTGTTTATCACCACCGAAGGCTATGGTTTTAACAAGCTAAACTGAGTCAGACTTGCTACTTACTGCATGGAATGGTTCTAGTAATTTAGTAGGTGTTAAGATAGAGAATTTAAAGTACTGCATTAATAAAGTCTCTCTTTGTACATGGAATACATATAATAATATCAGTTGAATGGGATGGAGTTCAATGTTTCCATGTTGTAGATATTTTAAATATATTTGCGGTCTCTCTACTTTTTCATATAACACAAGTAATACTCAGATGTTTTCACTTGCATTGCTTTTAAAATCACTTTATTCTGGGAGATTAGGTTTTGTGTTATGTGCAGCAGCATTTATACAAGTGTAATGATACTGAGTATGTATTCATTTTTGTCATGCTTAGAAGGAACTCACCCTACCACCCAATGTCCTTATGGCATGTCTGATCAGCCTGATATCAGCTATCCAGAGGTGCATCTATAGGAAATCCAGGATATAACTTTTGTGCTTTGTTGCTCAGGAAAGACCAAGGGAAAGACCAAGAACACTGTATCTTTGTGATAATCCCACCCCTGTCTGTTGGTCAGATCAATGTATAATGTACAGCTTATATTTTGGAGATGAATGTATTTCCTGCAAATGTCATAAAGTCAGAGTTCTTAAATTATATTTAAATCACCAAGTCTTACAACAACAGATAAATAAAACAAAATTAGACATTTATGTGTAAGAAGGAAATGATTGGTTAAGGTTTCCATTTATTACATGAGATGCATACAGTGAATGTAATGTGGTCTGATGAGTCAAGTGGGAGAATGAGAATTAGAATCAGATCCTTGGTGTGAAATCCTGATTCTGTTGAGGTCAGTGCCAAAAATCCCATTGATTTCAGTCAGGCCGGGGCTTCACCCTTGGTTTTCATACTCATTTCTGTCACTGACTTCCTTTATCTTGGGCAAACCACTAAGCCTCCCTTGGCCTCAGTTTCCTTATCTTTAAAATGGGGATAACAAGACTTACCTACCATTGGAAAATGTTTGAGTTCCTCCTATGAAGATGTTAGAGAACATGAGGCATTTTAATATGTATATAATCAATTGCGTTTTATTTGATGATACTTTAAGATTATAGATCCCCATTTCTAGAGTTCATAACAGTCCCTAGCAGTTGTCTGAAGAGGAATGACAATATATGGAGCAAAAGGAATGGCAATATATGGACATGAATATTCCTCACTATATACATTAGTTAGACTAAACTGTTCCCTTGTCAACAGACCTTTCCCTTATAACTATTCAAAGGAAGGCATTAAAGTAAACTATAGGATTTCTCCTTTAAAAATACAGTTTAAACCATACAAACTAACAGTGCTTCATAAAAAGATGTGTTTGAATCAAAGTTTTTGAAATAGCAACTAGAGTTGCCAACTTTGGATGAATTCCTGGAGATTTCATCACATGAAATAATCTTTAATTAAAGATTAATCTTTAATTCCTGGTGATTCCAGGACAATCCTGCAGGGTTGGCAACCCTAAAATTAGCAAGTGCCTATTCAATAGTTAAAATACTAGGATGATGAGGATGATGATTTGTTTTATGAAAGAGCCAAGATAGAACTGTTCTTTGTTTAGCAAAATACCAATGCAAGTAAATGTAATAGGGGGATATATACTTGTATTACAGGAGTTGGTTTGATACATTTTTATTAGCAGAAGGGGCCTGGATATAGATTGCTGTGGTTAAATTTAGAAAGTAATGTAAAAATATAATCTAGACTGGACAATATAAAATTGCTTACCTAGAGTCATTTTTCTCTTTTTATAAGCTTGTAATGACTTTGTAGATACAATCTGTTCTATACAAACCAAGGAATTTGGGTCTGTGAAAATATTTATGGTGCTAGATATGACCTTATTTCTCCAGCCACAGGATGGAATAGACCTGCCTGGGTAGGAATGCCCAACTACAGACTAAAGTAGACCAAATGCTTTAAAATTGTAGTGATGTAAATTGGCAGCATTATTTCTGCCTGGGCTGGTAAACACTATTTGATTTTCCCAAAACTATTCCTCTACCCACCTTCTTTCCAGCTATAAATAGGATGTCACGGCAAAGTAGCAAATAGGGAATGTTACCACTCATTCATGGCAAACCACTGAATAGCCACTCCACGGGCAAAATTAAATTGTTAACTACTGATAGTTCCTTTAGGTTTTCAACATTCCACCCAAAAAAGTTAATGTTTGATAATCTTCTCTATAAAAATGGTTATGGTAAAAAATGCTTGTTCTGCAACACCTCCAAAAATCTCCCAAGCAAAGCTTTCAATTGCCTAAAAATTATAGTACATGTCATGGGGCTTTCAGGGTTTTTTAAATGTGTGTACCTTAGGTTACACACGTTAAAGGTACCTTAAGGTATCTGTATTGTGAGGTAGATGACATATAATTCTACTACTGTTGATGGTTGAGCTGTGAAAAATAATTAGATCAAAACTCCACCACCCACTCAAACTGTGCCTAGTTTGGCAGTCACATGCATTTGCAAACCACAGTTCATGCACAGAGGAAATCATGAACATAGGTAGAGATTTTGTATAGCTCTGGGAGGTACTTAGCCAACTGAGAAGTGACCATCTAATCTCTCCTTCCTTCTACACACACACACACACACACAGTCACTCACTCTGAATCCCACACCTCACTTACATACACCTCACTCTACAATAAGCCCTGGATCTTTTGTTTCTTATGTCTGTAGGCCTTATGTCTGTAGGCCTGTCCCCCCTCCCACTTCTGTTCTTTCTTCTTTGGAAAAGTTAAACCCTTTTCCAAAGTCTTTAGGGTTCATACTTTTCCTCATCTCCAGGAGATTCTTCATGGCCACTATTTTACCCAGTCCTTAAATGCTGGGAAAGATTGGGAGAGGAAGTAGAAGGATATAAACTAAATACTTGAACTGCATAGATGCAATGAGGCATGTCACATGTTTGAAATAAGACTAAGACCTATAGCATCAATGTAAGAAAAGGACAATGTTATTGCTCTGTCTGGAAGAACTCTTTGGCTGAGAGAGAGAAGCTGCATCATATGGCTTATACATTTCCAGTTCCCCTCAAGGGATTGCTGTCCAAGACTCCGGGTGATATCAGTGCTAGCTTGTTTTAGTACAGCTCTAGGGCTAAAATCAAACTCCTGCATTTATAGCCATGCAGACTCAGGGACTGGGAAGGTGTGTGCCATGCCTGGAATCAGTATGTCTATGTATGGATAAAGCAGGCATGATGGTGCCAAGTACTTTCAGATAACATATTTATTAGTGGACACTGCTGCATCTTTTTTAAAAAAGAAGATTTAGCATACACTTCTGCCAGTTTAGGTATAGAGTTGTGTATGGATTTTGGGGTGGGAGGGCATGGCTGTTTACCACCATGTATGGGAGTGCTATGATAAAGGCTCTCTGAGTCTCTCCCCAGAGGGGGCTGCCATCACTTAAGATTAACATTTAATCGTTGGAGTCTGGCAAAATGAACCTCAGTTTATGCAATGAGTTGTAATGTAAATTATCATCAGAGCTCTAGAACTGAGAATACTAACTCATTAGCAATGACAGACAACTGGAAAATATATTCTTGCAAAATATTTCAAAGTAATTTTAATTCTGCAGGTGGAATGATTTTACATCTATTAGCACTATTTCATGAACATTTTAATCAGACATTTTTAGTTTTGACCTTTTTTGTTTTGCATTTTTTCATTTTGCTTTTTCACTTTTCACTTTTCGTCTTTTTCTCTTTTGCAACCTTTTCTATTGTTGTTTTCCATTGTACCACTGAAAAGGCATGGGTGTGGGAGGATGAGTAAAAACAGAGAGAGTGGAGTAAGGAAAAATAAAACAAACAAATGAAAAATCCACCCTAAAAAAAGACACCGTTTTTCATTTTCTAGTTCCATCAGGGGGAAAAATTCAAAAACAAATATTTTATGAAAATTTCTCAATTGGGTGAAACATCATTATTCTGCAAAAAGATCTTTCATTTGAAAGAAAATGTGATGACACATGGGGCAAAACTGGTGGGTTCTGAAGTCATCTAAATAGATTCATTGTGTTGTGAGGCCTTTGATTATGGTGGCTGGAAATACTCAGTAAAACTAAGGGAAATCCCAGAAGATTTCCTTCTTTCTCCCCAAATGCAAACTCAGACCAACACCCATACTGACACTTGACTATACTAATATCACATCTCAAATTTTATATTTGTGTATACACATGAATATACTGTGTATATAAATACTAGACCTGTCTAATTTTTTCATCAAACAAGATTTTTCATTGAAATATAGTGTTTTTCAAAAATGAATTGTTTTCTTCATTTCTTATGAAGAAAACAACTAATAACTCTTAGATATCTTCCACAATGATATAAACAAAATGTTATTGAAATTTTAAAAAATCATTTAGTTTGCAATAAAAGACAAAAGTCAATAACATTTTAGATAATTTTTAATGAAAAAAATAAAGAATTGCATTTTGAAGGCCTCGGCAGTAATACAACTTTGAAATTTTGAATATTTTTATGAAAATAGCCTGTCGTTTTTGACCGGCTCTAATAAATACCTACTAGAGAGTTGCCTTGAAATTTAACATATATTAATCACAAGTTCTACAAAATTAAAGATTGAGTGAGTCATAAAAAGTGAAAAAACTTTTCACCTCTAAATGTTGATTCTTCAGGTTGGTGTGAGCTTGTTCCTGGGGAAAGTAGGGCTGCCCTGTACCTGTTTATAGTTTAGCAATACTAATACTTCATTGTTCTTATCTGTCATTCTGGCACACTACACAAATACCATAAATAAGCATACAAAAGTAATTTGCCATTTTGATGCCTATTTCAAAATTACTGGATTTAGAATACAGTGGATTTCCTAAGAAAACATAAATAACCTTTACAAAACAGTGTCAGTATAGGAATTGTATAATGCTTGCTTTGTCTAACCTGAATTCCCTGCTTTTTTTGTTTTATTTTGTTTTATTCTATAGACACCCTATTTTTGGCCATCAAATTGTTGGGAGCCGGAAAATACAGACTATGGTCAGTGTGGATATCTATTCTCTTTCTATCAGGAATCTTGTATGTATAAAAACATTATTACAGTCTGTCTTATTTAGCAATCCAGCCATTAAAAACACTGTTGTTGTCTTGTTCATTCCCAGTGCAAGAATGGCTGATGCTCAGCTCAAGGTTGACTTTAATTTTATAAAGTTTATTAAGGCAAAGTTCAAATATGAATGTGATCCAGGAATATAAAAATAGCATTGCATTGCTATGCACATTGTAAATACATATGGTGACAAAATCTCAGCAAAACAGAAGGTACTTTAAAAGTGATAATTCTACCATACTGATGAGATTCAAATACATGCAAGCAACCTGTGCAGGACTCTTAAAACTCATAGTGGGCCAAACTTTCAAAGATATGTTCATGTATGTATCTAGTGGACTTGTGGAAATCAGTTATTTGTTCACACACATGGCCATACAAATACATGTGAATGCTAAAATGTTTGTTAGGACCCTTCACTGCCTAATAGTAGGTCTGAGGCCGAAGTCAGCCTGAGAGAGTTGTTGATACTATCCATTGATGTTGATGGGGAGGTACAATGTCTAGCTGCCTTATTAAAGTGACCTTCCAGCTAAGAAAAAGCAACAATAAAGATTAAAAAAGAAACTCTACAGTCAGAATTGGAATTAACAATTTGGACTGGAGGGAGGCGGGGGGAAGAGGAGGTGGAGTGGGTGAAGAGAGAGAGACTCTCCAAGGCATCAGAATAGATCTCAGGAATAGATCTGTCTATCCCGCCACATGGTGATGTGCCAGGAGAGTTTCTTTGTGCTAGGCTCCTCCAGTTATCATATGGGCTTTATTGCTAAACAACTCAGTTTCCTGTTCTTAGCAAAGGAAGGCCTAGGGGTGGCATGATTTTAAAGGAAATTAGCAATCCTGTGTTGTGGAGTGTTGAGTTTTTAATGGTTTTCCATGATATGTTAACTCTTCTGCTGATTAGACTCTATCACCATGCATGGCCTGGAAGGGTGCTGAGATTTTCTGCTGAACATACACCATGATTTGAGCAAACAGATGAAATCTCAGTCCAAATAACTGGATCACACCAATCTATGACAGCTAACAAGAAATTTTTTTTCAAAATTATTTAAATTCTTAGAGTGCAGTGGTTAATTCTTGTTCCTAAGGACCTACATATTTTTAAACACTCAGTTGAAACCTATAGGAGTTCTGCATTCAAGACCACGACAAAGCTAGACTTTTAAAAATTAAAAGTCAGATTCTAGCATTATTTCTCATGCTGAGAAGTGACTTATTCCAGAAACTAACCCATTGATTATAATGGCTGTAAATGAAAACGCTCATTAAAAGAACCAAAGAACCGCAGGAATGTTCAAAGCATTATTTTTACTTACCAGTCATTTTTAAACTATGAATGCTCCTGGTGTTTCTGAAGTAGAGCTGACATTTTACTCCTGCTACATAGCATTCAGGGCCTCATCCATTGAGCGCTCTGCTTTCAGCTGCCTCTTGGAACAGAAGAATGGCAATACCAGATCAGACCAGTGGTCCATCTAATGCACTAATCCGTCTCCAGAATTGGCCAGTAGCAGATTGTTCAGAGGAAGGTCTAAAACTCTCAAAATGGACAACTTTGCAATAATATCCCTATTGGGCAAATTTCTTCCCAATCCCAGGCAGTTAGAAGCATAAGGGTTCATATTATATTCATGAATTTTTATCCAAGCCAGGTTAGTTGCATATATTGGATATAGTGGGAGTTCTGAATGCAGACCACTTGCAAGATTACGATCAGTGCAACAAAGGAAGTATTAATCAACAAGAATGACATTCACTGCTCTGCAGAAGACCCACAAAAGGTCTATGAACCCCTAAAATCCTATTTTGAGGCCAAAATAGGTCTTAAGCAGGATTTCAGTGTCTTAAAAGTCTTAGGGGATTTATAGTCCTCAATGGGACCTCTGCAGAAAGGCAAATTTCACCCCAAAAAAATTCAAAAGAGATGCTGCAGACTTTCACCATCATTCTGTTATTTACTAGTAAATGATGTATATAAAATGTAGGTAATTGCCCATAATAAACCAATTTTTAATAAACAGAACTGACATTAAAGCCATTGTGAGTATCTCCAGTCTTTGTCATGCATTAGAATGTTCGGTGGTATTTCCTTTGCTATAGACTATGGGCCAGATCCTGAGCAGCTATGAGCCCTTGCGGCTCCCCCTAAAATTAATGGAAGAGGCAGGCATCCTGTGCCTCTGAGAATCAGTCCCCTGTCAAACAAGCAAGAAGGACGCTTCCCTAATAACTTTTGTCTATCAAAGTTAATGACAATGTGACAATTATCAATAAAGTAATTGGCAATTGGTAATTGATACAATTGGCAATTCGTACAATTTTAGAAGCCTATGAAAATATTATACAAACTGTAAAAAAAAAATAATTTAGTTTCCCTTTAAATAAAGGCAGGCACACCTACCATTATTCACCCAGTACTGTTCCGCTGATGAAGAACAGTGACAATAAAATAATTAACCTTAAACTAGAAATGAAATGAGGTTGAGACATTGCATTTGTTCCTTCATTACCAAGTTAACTCCAAAAATAAATGCTTTTTTATTCCTTTATAGAATATGTTAACATCTACTCTACAATGTCATTTCACTTTATGCTTTGTGTTAGCTAAGGGTGTACAATATTTTCATGACAAAGATTTAGCTATAGGCAATGTGTGTAAGATAGATGATGTCTTGTCTTGACACATAAGAATGGCCATACTGTGTGAGACCAAAGGTCCATCCAGCTCAGTATCCTGTCTACCAACAGTGGCCAATGCCAGGTGCCCCAGAGTGCGTGAACCATCTCAATCCTCTGACAAACAGAGGCTAAGGACACCATCCCTTACCCATCCTGGCTAATAGTTATTAATGGACTTAACTTCCATGAATTTATCTAGTTCTCTTTCAAACCCGTTTATAGTCCTAGGCTTCACAACCTCCACAGGCAAGAAGTTCCACAGGTTGACTGTGTGCTATGTGAAGAAGAACTTCCTTTTATTTGTTTTAAACCTGCTGACCCTTCATTTCATTTGGTGGCCTCTAGTTCTTTTATTATGGGAACAAGTAAGTAACTTTTCCTTATCCACTTTCCCCACAGCACTCATAATTTTATATACCTCTATCATATTCTCCCTTAGTCTCCTCTTTCCCAAGCTGAAAAGTCCTAGCCTCTTTAATCTCTCCTCATATGGGACCTGTCCCAGACTCCTAATCATTTTAGTTGCCCTTCTCTGAACCTTTTCTAATGCCAGTATATCTTTTTTGAGATGAGAAGACCACATCTGTAAGCAATATTCAAGATGTGGGTGCACCGTGGATTTATATAAGGGCAATAAGATATTCTCCATTTTATTCTCTATCCCTTTTTTAATGATTCCTAACATCCTGTTTGCTTTTTTGACTGTCTCTGCACACTGCGTGGATGTCTTCAGAGAACTATTCACGATGATGCCAAGATCTTTTTCCTGATTAGTTTTGGCTAAATTATCCCCCATCATATTGTGTATATATAGTTGAGGTTATTTTTTGTAATGTGCATTACTTTAAATTTCATTTGCCATTTTGTTGCCCAATCACTTAGTTTGGTGAGATCTTTTTGAAGTTCTTCACAGTCTGCTCTGGTGTTAACTATCTTGAGCAGTTTAGTATCATCTGCAAACTTTGCCACCTCATGGTTTACACCTTTTCATCCTTCAAAAAAGATCTCCAAAAATATATTTCAGGCCAATTCCTAGAGCAGTGCTACAGAGAAGTGATGTGAACCCTGCTACTGATACAGGAATTAGACTTTTATCTGGGATACAGATAAAATATCTTGGCCTCCATTTTGAAGGTGACTTGATGCCCACTTTTTGGAAGCTCAAACTGAGACGTCTAAGAAGGTCCTAATTTTGAGAAAGTGCTGAGCATTCAACCTCTGAAAATCAGGATCCTTTAAAATATCTCAAGTTAGGCACTCAGAAATCCTAGTCACTTATAAACGTGTAAGTCCTCAGCTTTCATTTAACTGATTGTATTGATTTTAACATTATATACAGTGGGACCCAGTCATGCTGGAAAGTTTCTCCCGTGCAAAGTTCCACTGAGTTCAACAGGACTTGGTGCATGAGTAAAGGTGTGAATCCTTTGCAGTATTTTAGATTGTTGATGGAGTTTGAGTAGTTCTGCATCCTCTCTGTATTGGATAGAGTTCCTCTCTTATGAATTTGCAAAATAGATCCAGTTCTGCAGAACTGGACACTACCAAATTAGGCCCAAATAAAGACTGGGTGTGGATGGGTCACTACAAAAAGTAATTTTCCTTGTGCTGACACTCACACTTTCTTGTCAACTGTTGGAAATGGGTGACATCCTCCTTGATTGCATTGGCCTCGTTAGCACTACAAAAGTAATTTTCCCTCTCTTGATATTCACCCCTTCTTGTCAACTGTTGAGAATAGGCCACTTCCACCTTAACTGAATTAGCCTCCTTAGCACTGACCCCTCACTTGGTAAGGCAACTCCCATCTTTCACGTGCTGTGGTATATATACTGCTTACTGTATTTTTCACTCCATGCATCTGTTGAAGTCAGGTTTAGCCCACAAAAGCTTATGCCCAAATACATGTGTGAGTTTCTAAGGTGCCACAAGTACTCCTTATTGTTTTTGCTGATACAGACTAACATGGCTACCCCTCTGAAACCTGTCTTATGACTTGTTCATGTGGCTATTAAAATTATGATCTCGCTATTTAGAAAGCTGGCTTTGCTTTATATTGTTGCTCTAGAGTAAGTGAGCACACTAATGGTTGAACATACTATCTACTTGTACTCTGATAAAACAATTTATTTTGCAAATTAAAATGTTACATGCGCAACTCCCCTCTTATTTAAAACTTAATTTACTAGATTAATAGAGGTTCTTCTGTCAAATTAAAAACACTTCTGTGTCATTGAAAGTTTATGAAATACTGAGGCTATTTATGTTCATAGACAGATCATGGTTCATCTCAATTTGGCCAAATCTAATTAATGTTAATCCATATGTATATGGGATCAATTCTCATGAGGCTTGTCAGTTCCTTTCGTGGGTTTAGTGACTCACAGCTGTTGGGAATTTGAGGAATTTCATTCTCCCACATTCTCTTGTTTAAATGTGATCTATAAGAAAGATGAAAGGCAGAGAAAATTTCCAAGGTTCACAGACAATTACAGTCTATGTAAATAAAACAAATAATTGTTCTTAGAGGAGAAGGAGGTAATAAGAAATGTTTCAGGAGAAAGGTGAATAGAATTGGGTGAAATTATAGAATGGATTGAGCACAGGAAAAGTGAGAGTTGGAGGGGATTTCATTTTTGTTCTAGAGTTAGGAGCTGTAGTTCAGGAGAAGAGATGGATGTGAGCTATCAAGGAACCTTCAAATAGATCAAATGAGATGAGGACAAAAGGAGACAGATACGTGCCTTTGAATGTGAAGAAACCAGTTGGAAACAGTGGTAGACAAAAAAAATGTGGAATGGGCTGGATTACAAATATAATTTCAGAAAGGGAGGTGGTGGTGCAGGGTGAGAGAGGGGCAAATTCTTTAAATTTGTGAGAGTGGTAATGTACTGGATCCTGAAATTGACTAAGGGTCAGGTAATGTGTTCCCATTCTATGGTATAAATGAGGCAATTAGCTGATACATTTTGGACAAAACAAAGTAAGAAGACTCATAGTCTCTAAGATCAGAAGGGACCATTATGATCATCTAGTCTGACCTCCTATACAGCACAGGCCACAGAATCTCACCCACCCATTCTTGCAATAAACCTCTCACCTATGTCTGAGCTATTGAAGTTCTCCAATCATGGTTTAAAGACTTCAAGGTGCAGAGAATCCTCCAGTAAGTGATCCATGCCCCACGCTACAGAGGAAGGCAAAAAACCTCCAGGGCATCTGCCACTCTTTTCCTGGAGGAAAATTCCTTCCCGACCCCAAATATGGTAATCAGCTGAACCCTGGGCATGTGGGCAAGACTTACCAGCCAGACACCCAGGAAAGAATTCTCTGTAGTAACTCAGATCCCATCCCATCACAGGCCACTGGGCCCATCTACCATGGATAGTCAAAGATCAAGTAATTGCTAGAGTTATATTATCCCATCACACCATGTCCTCCATAAATTTATCGAGCTTAATCTTGAAGCCAGATAGGTCTTTTGCCCCCACTGCTTCCCAGAAAACTTCAGCTATCAGGGTTTCTTTATGAAATGGAAGAGAAGGCAAAAAAAGTATCTCTTTTTGCATTGTCTTTGAGAATTCAGGCAGCAATTTTCTTTTGCAGATTTTTTTTCTAAAGATATCTTTCCGAATCAGAGCCAAATTCAGCAGAATTTGGCCTATCATACCTCAGTTACATCTGCAGAACATAACATATACTAAGTAAATGTGAGCATAGACAGGCAATTGCAATAATAAGCCCACTTTTCTTCAGCTTAAATTTCCATTTAGAATATGTTTGTCTACTTATTTTGCATTCAGTTTAAAATGCCTATTTGAAAACTTGACCTGTTATCTCAAACTGTCTTTCTCTAGTTGGCAGTCATTTTGCCAATGTCTTTCCACTGAATAATTTGGCAAGTGGGAAGCATTCAGAGTAGACATCTGTACCTTTTTTAATCAGATATCAAGCAAGAGTCCTAGGAAAACTGTCAAATCAGAAGCATAAGATATTGAGCACCCACTGCTTGCATTGACTTCAGTGGGCTCTGCATCAGTTCCGCATCTCTGAAAAATCAATCCATAAATATGATCCAGTGGCTTGGGGCAGGCATGGCAGCAGAGCATGAATATTCTCAGGCATTAATAGAAATGTGTTTCTTAAAACGTAGTGCCTCAGTACTACTTGTGGGTGAGTAAAGTGACTCTGCATAGCAACACAGTTTGAATTCATAGAATCCATAACTGGGAATAAGACCTCTTAGGTCATCTAACCCATCTCCCTGACATTGCAGGTTTCATTCTTAGAATGGTATTACTGGTATTAGTGTCTTGTCCTGTCTAGTTTTATACATCAAGCTATGGGGCTTGAACATATCTTTTGGGAAACAGCCACACTCTGATAAACTCTTACTACCAAATGCAATCTTTCTTACTTTTAGCCCATTGTTCCTAGTCATTAGTAGTGATAAAATAACCATTAGCTCTGGGCTAGTAATTTTCTTCCAGGGATTTCACACCACATTACAAAACTAAGTAAATAGCATTTAACCTCCTTTTACTGATGAGAAATCTAGGATACAAATTTAAGTGACTTGCCCAGGGTCAGACAGAGTCAATGGGAATGAGAGCTTGATCTCCAGACTTTTGTTCAATCTTCTGCCCTAACTGCTGGGTCCTTAAGTCTCCCTTACTAGGTACAGCATCTTGTTAATATTGTTGTACCTGAACAGTATCACATTTCTGTACTTTTTTTAATGTAAAACAATGTTATGGAAATTGGCAGCATATACAGAATATCTGAGCCAATAGCTTGGTGTAAGGACTGGCTGAAAGGATCATCTATTAGCATGTAGATTAATCCCACAATGGGCAAGCCCGATTGCTCAGCACACACTAAATGAGACTGGACAAAACACTAGTACATGTGCTCAAGGGAGCAAACCTGTATTAGCATGGATTTGGACTAGACCTATAATGTTTTCTCCCAGTTCTAGATTCTATGAATTCAAACCCTGTTGTTTTGCTGTGCAGAATTACGTTAGTCCTAGAAGCCACCTCTGACAGATAAATGATTTAGTGAAAGTCTCAGTTCAAAGCTTGCTGGAACCAGAATGTCCTGTGTTTTATCCTGTAGCCTGACAAATTTTGATGCAGATAGACGACCACATGGAAGGCTCTCCATGCATGAGACACCTCTGCTATCCTTCTACCTATCTTAGTGAACTTTATCTTAGGAATCAGCAATTGACATGCCTTAGCTGATATTAACTAGGTCAGCACAATATATGAGGAGAGGTAACTTTTCATAGGCCTTGGCCCTAAGAGTGAATCCAAAGTGCAAGGCCTTAACACAGAACTGTCATTTTTTTCTGTCTCATAAATGTGGCGCTAAGGTTATACGAGAAATGATTTATAGCTGAGAATACTCTGGTGCAGCCTGTCCAGGTTGTTTTCATAGGAAATGTGCATAGGAAAAATTCTCTGGAACTTCCTAATCAAATGTGACCCAAATAGCTGTTTTTAAACATCTGTTTGTTGTTGCATTACTATAAATGCATTGTTAATCTAGGTTTAAATCATGGCCTTTATCACTATAAACACTGTAATTTCTTATAGAAATAATAAATTTAAATATTTATAAATATAATTCACAATTTCCAGAATTACTTTCAAATCACTGCTTTGAATGAACTAAACTGATTTGACTATTTCATTATTAATATGAAAATCAGATCTGTTAGTCTATGAATAGGAAGCTAACAAAAAACATGAGTGATTTGATTTGAGAGTGGTATTTCGTCGTGGGGAACTCTGAAACCATTGAAGCTTGAGATGGCTGAACATCACCAGGCTTATGTAAGAGGGTATAATTGCATTGTAGATACTTGAGACTAAATGATGAAAGTTATTGTGTCCAGTTTGTTCACATAAAAACTGGCATTTTATTTTTTATGCTTAAGTGGAAAATGAAACCTGAGTTAAGTGAGCATTGTAGAGACCAGAAATAATTATTTGCTTTATAGAAGCATCAGTGGGGTAAAGATGGAATAATTTGCACTGTAAATTGTGGTGATATTTAAACTGGGCACTTGTTACAGATTTGTCTATTGGCAGTGCAGATTTACTCTAATCCTTTATCTGGCATATTCAAAGATTGCTAATTTATCTGTCCTCAGGACAGAATCTGTTTGAACTCTGTAGACCTTATTTTAACTTTTTTATTCTTTTGCCCTGTGTGATGGGGCAAGGCCAGATGGCTATAGGAAAGTGCTGAAGAACAGATATGTGAGTCTCAGGCTAAACAAATCCCTGGTACCACTGGAACCTTCTAGAAATCAGTAGAAACACCTAGCCTGATTGAGACACATGAAGCCAGTGAGGGACTGGCTGAAACCAGTTAAAAGCCTTCCAGTTAGTCAGGTGGGGGTGGATGTCAGGAGCTGTGGGAAGAAGTTGTGCTGTTGGTGAGACTGAGTGATAGACCTATCATACGCAAAGAAGGAAGCCCTGAGGTAAGGGTGAAATGGAGTTTGAAGAAGTGGGGACTGCTGTGGGGAAGTAACCCAGGGAATTGTATTATGTTTTGTGTTTAAAAGGTCAGCCATCTTAGTTGGTACTATTAGGGACCCTGGGCTGGAGCCCGGAGTAGAGGGCGGGCCTGGGCTCCCCCCTTTCTACCTCCCCTAATTAATCACTGAGATTGGGAGACAACCGAGACTGTGCCAGGAAGGATAGCTTCTCCTCACTGGCTTATGATGAAAATGGCTCAATAGGCTGTGACCTTGTCTCCAGAGAGAGAAGGGCCACATGGAGGGTCACAGTGAGCCTCTGAGGCTAGTGAAATCTGCCAGGAAATGCAGAATCCACTAAGATAAGGACAGAGCTTTGTCACACCTGGAAATACTGAATGAATACGTATAACTTCTGTTGACTCTGAAGCCTATAGCTAATATCAGCTTCACATGTATTCTGAGAAATAGGTGAAGGTAACATCTGTAAATCTTCATGATTTATGTTTGTTACTGAATTAACCTATAGCAGGCACTCTTAAACCAAACAGAGTGATCATGTCAGGTTGTTTTATTTCATAATTATTTTTACATTTTTTTCTGACTGAAACTATTTGGCAAAATCAATACAAAATGTTAGTATCTTTGAATCTTTATTTTTTGCTGAAAAAAGTTTTGAACAAAAATATTTAACCATTCCATTGAACGACACACTTCAAAATAATCTCTTCTAAAGATTTTTCCCATCTCTTCTGCCTCTTCGACATTCAACCTGGTCCTCAATTTTGTGTGCATTTACAATTCTTACTGATTTCACTGGGAATCTTGCATAAAGATAACAATATCATCCCCATGGTAGTAGTGTAGATGTGTTCTTCTAATCCCACTATGTGGAGTCTCCTGTTGAGGTGTCATCAGGCCTAAATGTAAAGCCCACCCTGAACCTAACTAGAGCACAAGGAACCTGAACCTGATCCAAGCCCAGTATGTCAAGTCATTGTCATATCTGACCTGACCCAACACTTGTAGTTGGTTTTTGTTGGGTTGCAAGGTCAGATGCAGAGCTGCCAATGCTGGAAATAAAAGCAAACATGGCTGGGACATTGCAAACGGACCATGTGCTTCTGCTATTCACAGACATGCACTGCTCTCCTTCCCTGCTTCACAGCTACCCCAAAGAGCCCGGGGCCACCAATACCTTCACCCTGGTGAAGCCACAGCCCCCTGGACCACCCAGACCACAGCCAGGGCAGCCAGGTGGTTGGACAGCCCCATCATTGTGCAGACACAGAGTAACTCCCCTCCTCTTCACCTCCACTGCCACCTCATGCCTGGCCCTGCTGAAGGAATCTAGGCATGGGGAGGGGGTCTGAGTGGGAGGGGCGTAGACCGTGGGATGGTGCAGTGGTGCATGATCAGTAGCCACTTACAGATCCCCCTGCTCACTACCTCAAGTTTCCTGAATTATTGCAGCAAGGGCACCATGAAATACTCCATGCTGGGCAATCAGGGTGAGGTGCAGGGTGGGGCAGGGCAGAAGATGCCCAGTACAGGGTCCTGGCTGGCCACACTGCTGCACTTGCAGGTGAGCAATGTTGTGTGTGTCTCTCTCTCATCTGGAAACAGCTGATCTGAGTGCAGCACTGCCTCCACCTCCACCAGCCACTGGCCCTTGCCTCACACACCTCCAGTCTTCTTGGGCCTAATTTTAAAGCCCAACCTGAACCTGGCTGAGTGTGTCAACCCTTCTTCCAGGCTGACTTGCACGCAACACTTGTAGTTGATTCCCATTGGGTTCAGGTCAGGTTGCAAGTCTGTCATCTTCAAAGACCCACTCCTGGTGCCATTGAAATCAGTGGGAGTTTTGTCACTTACTCCAGTGGGAGCTTGATCAGGCTCTATTTGAATAACTAACTAACTTACTTCTTGGGCTTAAACTTTTAGAATGCGAGCTATGGGCTTTCCACTCAATGGGTGTATGTACTGTATAAAATTAGTCCTTTCCCTTGTTCATGAGCTTGAAACGATAATTAAGCAGTTGAGCATTGAAAATGGCTGAATCCTGAGAATGGGTAATTGTGAATGAATACATTTAAAAGCTGTTGTCAAGAGGTAGCATAGCTCAGTGGGATATAATTATAATATTATAATTCAATAATTTTACTGCTGAGCTGTCAAGTTGCCCACATTTTGTAACTCAGTTATTGTGGGTGAGATTTTCAAAAACACATAGCAATTCATTAGCTGAATTTCCATTGAAGTTAATGGATACGTCTACACCCAGGCCCACAGACTTGTGCTAGCAGGGTGTGCTAATAGCAGCTAAAAATCGCTGTGTAAATGGCACTTTGAAGTTGTGGCTCAGACTGGAACTGGGACACTCAAGCCCCTCCACCCACCAGAATTCAGAGCCCATGCGCCAGCCCAAGCTGCAACTTCAAAGCACCATGGGCACAACTATTTTTAGAGCGGAAGTGTGAGCCCCTCCGGCATAAGTAGAATGGAACTGGGCTGTGAGCTCATTCCTAGATGCCATGTAGATAGGACGAATGGGTGTTTTCTCATTGGTTTAAATAGATTCTTATCTTATTGCCCAGACAGAAGCAGGTTTAAAGTGGGGCTTCTGTCTAGTAGTTTAGAAAAAAACGGTCACTGCACATTGGCTGCCTCAGAAAGCACGACCCTACAAAAAATAAACAAAAAGAAAAGTAATTTCAGGGGAAGAGAAAAAACATACTATATAAACACATACATAACATATAAATAGCTAGCATTTATATGGCACTTTTCATCAGGAGATCTCAAAGTGCTTTATGAAGCAGGGCAATGTCATTATCTCCATTTTATAGATGGAGAAGTGGAGGCATAGAGAGATGCAGTGACCTGTCCAAGGTCACTCAGTACTCAAGTGGTAGAGATGAGAGTAGAATCCAGATCTCATGGGTTCCAGTCCAATGCTCTATGACATCCTTTTGAGAGTGGCATTTTTCTGTTTCCTTGTACATTTAAATTCTCTTGGTCATCTGAATTTGTGGAATACTGCTCATTGATACGGTCATTTAAAAAGTTGCTACTCAAGCTCTGTTTTTCCATGGCACTCCAATCAGTTCTAAATCATATGCTATTGCTACAACTATATAATTTGTTTTACTGGAAGGCAATCACATTGATTGCAAAATCATATTAAAGTATACAAGCACTAAAATAAGATTTTATGTTGCAGTCCATGTTTAGCAAACTGAGATTACGAATGAGGATTTCTTGCATTAGATATCATTTATTTTTATGTCAAGTAATTTTTATGAAATACTCTGTTGCATTTGGTTACTTCCAGTGAGATTATGGCTTTATTGTGAGAGATGCTGAAAATGAATGGGCCAAATTCTGATCCGTCACCAGTGACAATCCTGTTTTTGACTGCTTTGAACTGGTTTGTAGCTGATGGCAGAATTTGCTTCACGATTGGCCCTAAGGATGATTATCTTGTCACTTATGCAGTCACATATGCAGTATGTAACTTAGAGTTTGGCATATGTGTTGCTGGCTGAAAAGGTTTGATTCTCTTCAGTGCAATTAGTAGTATTCTGAAGACTTTCCATAGGGCCAAATAACCAGCTTGTAGAGCGGAACAATTTCCAAGGTAACTTGCACCTCTGACCGCTTGGTGGACTCCTTGTGGGCACCTCACCTACTAAAATTTGTCAACTTGACCCCTCCCCTCCAAAAAAAAGTATATGTAAAATAAGAGGCCCTTGTTGTTAAAAGCCTGCCTTCAGATCATACTTCCAGCTCTAGCTATGTATGCATGCACAGCAGAAACGTGAACTCAAAATAGTGGGCACTCTGCTCTGTCTCTCCATAGGTGTAGTTTGCCTTCTATATTTGCGGGGATGGTTCCAGTCAGGCCAATGGGAGTGTGCATTGGAGGTACAAATTCTGTGCCTGCCAGAAGCTTGTATTTTTTTTGGCGGGGGATGGGGGTGGCAATGTCTCCTCCCCAATTTATGCCCATGTGCCTCTTACCTTGTTGAACCAGTTATTTAAGACTGCCTGCTTGGCAAGAAGAGAGGAAAACAGTTGACTCATTCACTTCCTCTCCAGGCACTACAAGCTAGCCTACACCAACTGTAATAACTGCAAACTGCTGTTGTTAAAGATGGGGCAGGGTAAGATCTGAACAGTACTGTGCAGTCAGTGATTTATGGATGCTGCAACAAATATTTTCCTCAACTCCAACTCCCATTCCTCTTAAGGAAAAATAAGTACTTCTCTGCACCTCAGTTTTTTCTTCTTTAAAAGAAAGGCGATATTTACCTTCCTTTGAAAAGTACCTTGACGTTTATGGATAAAGAACACTATAGAAGAGTTAAAGTACACCTATGCTCCAATATAACACAGTCCGATATAAGGCAAATTCTGATATAACGCAGTAAAGGAGCGCTCTGAGGGCGTGGCTGCACGCTCCTTTACCTTGATATAACGCAATTTCACATATACCGCGGTGTGGTTTTTTGGTTCCTAAGGACTGTGTTATATCGAGGTAGAGGTATAGCAGTATTGTCTGGGAAACCACAAACAATTCAGCTCAACTTCCCGAACTGCTGCTTCCACAAGAAGCCTTTCACAATATCCCAGAATAACTGCATTCATGTTAAAAGTGAGAGTGCTGGCAACACAATGATGGGAGGCGGGTGGGGGGAGGGTAGGAGACGGGAGAGCAATTGAGCCAGAGTTGAAGCGTCCTTGAGCATCATTTTCTTATGCTTTGACATCAGCAGATATGTCATGCTTCCCAGACAGATAAATCCTCCCGGGCATACTTTAGACTCTGCCGTAAGTACACTGACATGTAGAAAGAGTTGTAATGAACATAAAAAAGGCCAGATAGAGTAATCATTAGACTCCTAAAATAAGAAAAGCATTTTAATACCCTAGAGAAAGGCTTGAGGGATAAACATAACCATTTTGAAGTCCTGGCTCAGAAATGTGCATACTAAAAAGAAGTCATTAAATGGAAATTTCAAGGAGACAGGTCTGGGACTCGTTGCCACAAGATATTACTGAGACAAATTAACAGCAAATCAACAGCAGATGTTGTAATTGAAGGAATCTAATCCTGTGCTGAAATTTACTTACTGGGGTAAAATGACATAGTTTGATAATCCTCATGCTTCAGGATCAGATACTGATCTAAAGGTGTCATACCTCTCTAATTGAAGCTCATTTCAATGGACCTCACTTCTTTAAGTACCAAAATTACCTATGCAGCACACAAATATGGTTTCACATCACTTTTATTGTTGAAATGTATTCACCTTGGAAATAAAGAGTCGTTTTAGTCTGAGGCTACAGAAAGGTATTTACACTGAAGGAAAGAATCCTATCACATCTCAAGTCCTCTGCATGATATTGTGTTCTTCTTTTCGGATCTTTATAACCATTTAAGAGTTATGCCTGGGGCCTGAGTGAACAACTCTTACTCACGTTAGGTAGCACTTACATAAGCAGTCCCATTGATCTGCGATGAGCATATGTCTAGAAGCATGAGAATTGTTAGCCCTTGTCGTTTTACTCCAGATAGTAAATGTTGAAACAGGATTAGACTATTACACTTGTGTGGAGAAGTACTGTTTATCTTGGGGTCACCATGAAATTGCCATGGCATAGCAGAATTAGGCAGATTGTGTAGTGTTCAGACCTTCAATTGACACATCTTGGATTGGGTGCAGCCAAAGAAAGGCTGCCAGACAAGTGAATCATTGGTCTGTTCTACTAGGGACATATATGATCCTGAAGGAATAATTGCTTTAAAAAGGGAGATTAGGCTGATGCCAAGGGACAAAGTACAACAAATATATTGAAAATAGGTTGGACAACTATCTTCTAAGAATATTAGTTTTACAGTAAGCTAAGTAAAAGAAGAGAGTGGGAGTTTTCTATGTATATTTAAAGAGATGTTAGGGTTACCTGACAGGCTTAAACTCAGCTCATGGAGTTCCTGGGACCCTCTCTGCTCATCTTTAATAAATATGTTTTTAAAAATAATCCTCACAATGTCTTAGAGCTAATGCTGACAGGATTTTTTTTCCTGGATCTGTCAGTTCAGAAAGTAACTTTGAAAGCAATAAGAAAAAAAAAAAAAGATGGACTGTAATGAGGGCCCAATTCTGCCCTCAGTTATGTGCCTGCAGGTACCGTTCGACTCAGTGAAAACAGCCAGAATTCAGCACTTATTCTCTTTTCTAGATTTTAGAACAAATCCTAAGGCAATAGCGTAAATGTATGGTGCTTTAAACGTGCATTGAAATTGGAGCTGTTAAGCTCTGTACCTCAACCTGCTTAATTATGTGTGACAAATAGATATATCTTTGTATTACCTGAGGAGGGAATATCAGAGAAGATAGAGGGTAACGCTTTTGAAGGAAATAGAAAGAATACAAATGGAGAAGGGAGTAGACCAAGTAACATACATATCAAATTTTAATTCTTCTTTCCATTAAGTAATATCTGGAGCCCCAGTTGAAGCTCAGAGGCATTGCAATGAATGTGAGTTCTCTGTTGGTTTTCACCTTGTGTGCTCCCAGAGAAATAATAAAATGTCTTGGAGTGGAAAGAGCAAGTCAGACTGAAACTATTTTTAAGATTTATTTTTTTGTCTGAAGTGAATTTTGTCTCTGGGAATCTTAAGTACTATTGATTTGGCCTCCTTAAAATACAAGATTAGATTAGGTCCAAGGGACTTTTGCTTGTCTAGGGACTGTAGGATTGAGTTCTTAGATGCAAATCTTTCCTATCTGTGCCAGCAGTGGAAATGCATTTTTCTGTGTAGGGATGGAGATAGGTGGAGAAGCCTAGCTCTGTGAGGGCTCTATGTCCTTAGCACAGCATCCATGGTTGGGGTTGGTGGATCCTTGACTATAAGGCCATGCTGCCCCACAGAAGGAATGGGGCCATGGAAGCATGAAAAGGTTATGATGTTTCTCTTCAGCCTTGTGAGGAGAAATTCTGCCCCACCCTACACCTCATTTCTGGAGGAGTCACCTATTCTAAATCCAGTTACTCAGGCTTGAAACAAAGGATAGGATTTGCCCCTAAATGAAAAGTATAGGATTTGCAGTTTAATTCAATAGGAATTTTGGATGTATAAAGGATTCTAGAGGCTCAAGCCATTAATGTAATGACTTAGTCAATAATGCCAACATCTGTCCTCTGTCTCACCTTAGTTTGGTTTTCAACCCTTTTCAGCATTCGTTGCTTGTAATATATTTTCAAAATTCTGTTCAGTTACACTGGTGTGAATTCAGAGCAATGCTGCCGAAGTCAGTGGAATTACTTTGGATTTGCCCCAATGTAAATAAGACACAACATTGGGAACAAATTTAATGTAAAGATATGTTCTTACTTTTTCATTTTCACTCTGACAATATTTTCCTCTTATTGATATTTTCCATAGGGAGTTATACTTTGAGTCTTTATTTTTTACTTGTGTTGTTCCCTTTTTCTTTTTAATTGCAAGTTTCTCTTGTTGATGTGGATGGGTGTCTGCAATGGGAAAATAAAAACATATAAAGAAAACCCTTCTACTAGTGAAATAGGACAACACCTCCTGATAAACCTCTTCGTTCTTTTAGTCCATATGCAATACTTTAAAGATAAATTGCCATTTAGCATTTTAACAAATTAGCTCCTGGCAAAACAAAAAAACAAAAACAAAAACTCACCTCCAATATTTTGTTTATTACTGCTATAATGTAAAGTGAGCTAAATAATTATGCAATTAATCACTTTGGCAGAAGCTACACTTCACTAAATAATACCATAGTATGGATAGATCCCTTTGTTCTAAAAAATTGACTGTAGAATGGGGCGGATTAGGGCTTTGTGGGACCCCTGGGCCGAGCAAGTGGGGATCCCCTCTCCACCCCTTCTGCCTTCAGTCCCCCTGGTTCCTGCTCCCAGCTGAAATGGGGTTGGGGTGCAGGGGCTTGCCCTGCCTGTCCTGCGCTCCAGCCAGGGAGTGGGTCAGGATATGTCGGGCGAGCAGGGCAAGCCTCCGTGCCCCAGGAGGAGCATTGGGAAGGCGGAGTGGGTCGGAATGCTGAGGGGTGCCCATTTTTCTGGGGCCCCCCAACTGGCCAGGGCCCTGAGCATGGACGCCAGTGGTTAATCCGACACAGCTATAGATGGAAAACCACAGGGGTAAAAAGTCTAGGTCAATGAAATGTGGATGAAACCTTGAGATCTTGATTTCTGGGGCTTTGATGTTTATGAAATAGCAAGAAATGATTGATTGATTGACTGGTTTGATTTTTTTTGTGTGTGTTCTAGCGGTTTACCTCTGCAAGCGAACAATGCAAAACAAAGCACGGCTTGAGCTAGCAGACTATGAAGCAGTAAGTACGTGGACCTTTCCTGGAACTGAGATTTCCAAGCTCAGCAGAATGTAGGATAACATTAGAAACAAAGGCCACAGCATTTTTATAGTGCAGTGGTTTATAAATTGAGCAGCTTAAACTTGTGTCTAGGCATGTGACAACCAGCACTCAAGTGCTAGTGTTGAGTGCTAGTGTTTCAGAATCCATGAATGCTGTATTATGTTAAGATTACATTATTTTTATATTATAAGATTATATTATATTAATGAAGATTGGGTTGGTGCATTATGAATAGAGATAGAAACAAATTCCAAATGTTCCCGTAGTTTTGGGGTGCTGGGATCCAGGTTGTTGGTGCAACAAGCCATAGAGAGAAGCCAACTGCAAAGTTTGAATTCATATCTCCCCCTAAAGTTCAGGAGTGTTTGGGAGCTGAGACTTGGGCCCATCTCTAATCCAGTTGTGCACAGATCCTTTTCCCAGCAGCAGGAACTGTTCACCAGCCTCATGCAGTCAGAAACAAATGTCCCAATGTTTGCCAAAACTATACTAGTGCGTAAGGCAGGTCTGCACAACTCAGAAAGCAACGAGGGCCATATTACTGCAAAAAAAACCAGTTGCGGGCTCAAAAGCCCTGCCCTCACCCCCCAGCCCACTGCTTGGCTTGCCCCACTCCTACTAACCTCCCGCGGGCCGCACACTGAGCCCGTGCACGCTGCATGTAGCCCCCAGGCTGCATATTGTGCAGGCCTGGTGTAAGGCCTCCAATTATATATTTAAAGATCTAGTTTAAAAATTTTCAAAAAACTCAAGTGATGAAGACTCAAGTCCCATTTTCAAAACTGACATAGATGTGGCCAGATTTTTAAAGGTAATCACTGAAATCAATGGGTGTTAGGCACCTAAATACCTTTAGATATGTGGTCTTAAGTGTGTAAGACCCATATACTTTAAAATGAGTTCTTAAGCCACTTTGGTGCTTTTGAAAATTGTACCCTTAGTTTTAAACATACTAGGCCACTTTTTAAAGATACTAAGCCTGTTGTACCTCTGCTGAAGCCAAAAAAAGCTATAGCAGGATAAGTATGGCCCATGGTATCCTTATAAGAGTATGTAGGTTATTGATTGGATTGTGAAGACATATACCTTTACTAGTCTGCAGTAAATATGTAATACAGTTGCAGTCAGATTATTTGATACCAAGTTTCCAGACATTTTTCAGTTAACCTCACTATAATTAACACAAACAGTGGGGGCATAGGGAGAAACTGAGTATGTGAAACTCCCTGGAAATCAAATTCTGCTTCCATTTATACTAGTGAAAGTCCAGAATAATTCTATTGCAACCAGTGAAGTTGCTTAAGATTTACCAGCATATCTGAGTGCAGAATTATGCCAAGTTTCAGAAAAATATTATTAAATACATTTTCTATACAATAATAGAAAGTTTTAGTCTTGAAAACATTTTTTAAAGTATATGACAAACAGTAAATTTTCTTTAGAAGAAGTTTGGATTCCCAAAATATCTTTCTAATGTTACAGCTAAAGTCATCTCTGTACTATACAACACCAACAGCTCATGTAGAAGACAAATGGAGATTTAGTGTGAATCAATGGCAATATCAAGCTAATGTCATTGCTACATTTCCAGACCTGGCTACAATTTAAAGTTGGAGCATTTCATTAAAATATTTAGAATAATCAACCAACAAAAGTTGCTGCTGGTGTATTTTTCTGGAAGTGCCAAACTCTGCAGCAACCATCGCAACTCACAAGAGCTCTGTCCAAACCTTTCAGCAGAGTTCCAAACCTTAAAGAGATGAGGGCACTGATAATGTAGACTTTGTGTTCTGTCTTGTACTGTGTCAAACACCTTCCACCAAATAAATAGACTACATTTACGTTAGCCTGTGTATTATGGCTTTTGAGTGCAACATCATCTTTTGGAGGTTTTGAAGATAGTCTAAAAACTGTTAGACAATGAATAACTTAAAGCACAGTTGAAGTCATTTATACTGTATTTTCAGGAGAGTTTGGCCAGGCTACAGCGAGCATTTGCCCGGAAGTGGGAATTTATTTTTATGCAAGCAGAAGCACAAGCAAAGTGAGTTCCTTTAAAGTTTTATTGCTGGATTTGTCATTGACTATTTTTAGAGGCACTACAATTAATGTTGTTTGTCTTAAATATATTGCAACATTGACAGAGTGGACAAGAAAAGAGACAAGATAGAAAGGAAAATCCTTGATAGCCAGGAGCGAGCGTTTTGGGATGTACACAGACCGGTGGTAAGTAAACATGTGGAACTTCTGTTGATTGTAAGCATTTCAAAGGATAAACATGAGAATCCATGCAAAGCTGTAATTTGGGAGCAGCAGAGAGGGGAGCTGTCTGTTTTGGGAGGACAGATTTGTTTGTGGTGGTGGCCTGTGGTCTAATTACATTTTTTTCCACTCAAGCATCACAGATATCCCCAGGATCAATGTTGTTTTCTGGATATGGAGACATGGAGTAGTTGGGGTTTTTTTAAATCAGAAAAAATGTATTTCGTTCAGCTATTGCCAACTTAAAGCATTCAAAACCAATGTGACAGACAAACCCAAAAATCATGAGACTGGCTTAAATATAATGTGATTTTTTAAATAAACAATTACATTTCTGGTTCTTTTTATTTGATTTCTTAGCCTTTAGAGTGCACTTGGGTCACATTTTCAAGCTTTTCTCCACAACCATGAAGGCTAGCAACATACATTTTAAAAAATGAAACCTGAAATTATCATGTAATCAGTTGATTTTTGGGTGCTGGTCTTGAAGAAAAATTACCAAATATCATAGAACTTGCAATAAAATCATGAGTGTTGG
This sequence comes from Dermatemys mawii, assembly GCA_007922305.1. Lineage (NCBI taxonomy): Eukaryota > Metazoa > Chordata > Testudines > Dermatemydidae > Dermatemys > Dermatemys mawii. The sequence goes on along the minus strand of ML677386.1, from coordinate 14,300,365 downwards.
CAACACTCTATTTGGACCATTGCAGCATATGTAAAGAACAAAAAGAGCTCTCCTTCCTTTGCACATGAGGAGAAGCCTAACCTCAATGGCAATTAAATAGAATACAGAGTGCACTGTGAACTGCTATCTATAAAAGGACACTGACAGGGTAAAAATCCTACTTACAAAAATAAAAGGTTCCTAATTGTTAATAGAATTTTGGATTACTACAACTGTAAGCATTTTAAAAACCTAGCTAGCATTCCACTGGTTACTTTTAGACAGTAAAATTAGAGTGGTAGTAGTGGTAGAGGAGCTGGAGAGGACATTATGAAGAATTTTCAAGGAGAATGAATGAGCTTGGAGAAGCACCAAAGACTCAAGTTGTTTTTATTTGTTTGAGAGAGGGTGTGGTGAGATTAGGGGAAAGAGGATTTAAAATAAATGTTGAGTGAAGAAAGACATGGAAGCTCCTACAGATGAGGAACATAACATGGGGCAGCACTGGAGTATTGTCCACCATCTGCAGAGAGGTAAGTAGGGAGGATAGAAAGATATTTGACATTTGCTGACCATAGGAATGAGCTACAGAACAGAAAAATTATAGTGCAATGCAAACAAAGGTGATTCTGTTTCATGGACTATTTCAGTATTTTAAAAATGAGTTTTGTTTACATTTGGAATGAAAATCAAACATTTCAGAATTCTCCACAAAAGGAAATTGATCCTTGGTTCCAGGGCAGTCCCCGGAAGCAGACTCCAAGAGCCCCTTCTGCAGAAGATCTGCAACCCTGAGAGCTTGGGAAACAGTATTCCCAGAGCTCTTGGCTCCCCATCAGACTGCTTAGTGAGCTGCAAATGTCAGGAGCCTGGAGACTTAGGGACCCGGCTAAGCAGGAAAGGTTCCAGGGTCTTGGCTCCCCATGAGTTGGGCTGTTAAAGAATCTGGAGCTAGACAGGTGAACTAGTAGGAAGCCAGGCAGGAAGGATTTCATAACAAGTTCACTGAAATTGAGTATTTTCCATGAAAATAACTATTATGATCGATCCGCCTTCCATCAGGGAATTTCTGAGAGGTTCTAAAAGATTAGGAGCAACTCTACAGGCTCAAGGAATCTTGCTATCTGAGAGACTTTTGCACTAGATTTTGAAATGAATGTAAGGATTTGGGAAATTGGCAAAGATATGTTCCTATTTCCAGGTCTGGGTGGGGAGATGAGTCATTGACGTTTGAAAAGTAAAGATATAAAGAGACAAAAGGAATGAATTGTGGGAGCCAGGATGAGAGAAAACAGTCTGATAAAAGCTTTCCCTGAATCATTGTCAAATGTGCCTGTGGGAAATGATCTAATTTGACTGTAGACAGATGAAGGCGAAATGGGGCACAAAAGGATTTTGGGTCTAAATCAGAAATCTAAGTTCCTGACTGTCAAGATAGTGTGACATTTGAGTAGAAGATGGAGAGGGAAGCATTGAAGATTTGGCTAAGACTTTCCAATGAGTATGATAGAATTCAGATAGTAGAATTCAGATAGTTAAATTCAGTCTTATCAGACTCATAAAAATAGGTAAGTTTGATAGAGAGAGAAAATGAAGACATAGTTGAAATAGTGAGGGTGATAGAGTTGTGTGTACAAGGGCTGGTAAAAAAGATTATTTGAAAAATGACTTGTTGACTAAAAAGAAAACTTGCACAGGCAAGTCAATGAAAAACTGTAAAGCAAAACCTGAAAATTTCTAGGTATAAATTGGAACATTTGGTTAATCATTAAAAAATATGCAGGAGGGGGAGTTTGTTTAGTTTTTGAAAAATGGAAGAGTTTTGCCCAAAATTACAAATTATTACTGAGAACAGTTTTTGAAAACCATAAAATATTTCAGTTTATGGTTTGAAAAAAAGAAAACATTTTGCGGGGTATTTTGAATAAAACAATTCCCCTCTCTCTGCAATTTTCTATGAAAAAACAATTAATATTTTTCAAATAGCAAGTAGAAATCATATTCACATATGATTTCAGAAAATAGATGGCAAGAGATGATTTAGAAAAGAGGAAGAAGTCAAGAAATGGATCTAAGGAGATATTGTAGTGGTGGAATGTAGAAGTGGGATTCACACATAAGCATAGTTGAATAAGAGTGAAAGCAAGAGAACAAAGTTCCAGAAATTAAACTGTATTAAGTGATTGAAAATAATGTCATAGCTGGTCATATCAATTACAGCACTAAGACAAAGAAAAGTGATTCAGGGTCTGTCACGGGGCAGCACAGGTTTCCTTCCCCTAATCCCTGTGCCCTGTGCTTAGGCTGGTCAAAGAAAGGGTCTCAGACACTCCTCTCTGATGCTTCACCTGTGCTCTTTTATTTACAGTGCTGATATAGTCCTAACTTCTCCAAAACCAGACCCCTCACCAGGTCCTCTGGCCCCTCGAGGCTTGTCTCAACCAGCAGAGGCAGGGCTAGATCCCTCCTATCCTCCTGCCTGGCTAGCCCCCTCTCTGAGCTCTTCCCTGGGCTATATACTCTTCCCCAGTCACCAACCCAACTGGTTCCACCTGGCTCAGTAGGTTTCACTGAGCCTGCCCTAATTAGTGCTTCAGATGGACTCCCTGCTCACGGTTTTAGCCCTTTAACCCAGCCACCCTGCAGGGAAGCTGGGTCTTTAGCAGGCATCAGAGGTTTTTAAAACCTCTGCCCTGCAACAGAGTCTGATGGGGAAAGTCATTTGATTTGCCAGATAAAGGTCAAATAATGTCTTTGTCTCATGGTGGATCTCTCAGTGAGAAGTGTGTGCTCAGACCAAGTGGAGCACTCTGTTACCTACAGAAGGCTGGGTTCTGTACTGTATTGTGTATAGAGGGTTGACAGAATGATTAAAGCAATTATTTTTCATGTGGTAATCAGATACTGTAGATGTCCTTTTCCAAGATTTTGCTTAGACAATGATGAAACCTGGTTGAAATATCAAAGAAAGTGTCTTTAGTGGAGGATTTTTAGTGTCTTTAGTGGAGAAGACTGAGGGGAGATTTGATAGCTGCTTTCATCTACCTGAAAGGGGGTTCCAAAGTGGATGGATCTAGACTGTTCTCAGTGGTACCAGATGACAGAACACGGAGTAATGGTCTTAAGTTGCAGTCGGGGAGGTTCAGGTTGGATATTAGGGAAAACTTTTTCACTAGGAGAGTGGTGAAGCCCTGGAATGAGTTACCTAGGGAGATGGTGGAATCTTCTTTCTTAGAGGTTTTTAAGGTCAGGTTTGACAAAGCCCTGGCTGGGATGATTTAATTGGGAATTGATCCTGCTTTGTGCAGGGGGTTGGACTAGATGACCTCCTGAGGACCCTTCCAACCCTGATATTCTATGATTCTGTATATTTTTTTCAAATTGGATTGTTTGTGCTTACATTTGTTATTTAAAGGGAAAGAGAATGTCTTTGATATTGCATTGTTTGGTTTCCATTTTAACATTCAGTCTAATGCAGTGATTTTCAACCTGTGGTCTGCAGACACTTGGGGCTCCGCAGACTATGTCTAAATTTTCAGAAGGGGTCTTCACCTCCATTTGCAATTGTATAGGGGTTCATGAATGAAAAAAGGTTGACAACTACTGATCTAGGGTAATACTTTTATTATATAAAATGATTTTCAGGCATAATCTGCCTTGTTTCCATATCTTCCAGTTATTGTGCTGTATTGCTAACTATTGTACCTAGTAAAAGGCCCCTCTTTTTCCATATGCTCTCCAAAAACATCACCAACAACCTCTACAATGTCTACAAATATTGGACTAAAGAATCTGCAAAGAATTGATCAGAAAGATTAGCAAAATAGTCAACTGGGGTTATAAATCAAGCTATACTCAGGGAGGTCGGTTCTTTTCAAGGCAAAAGAAATTAAGAGGTTATTCTTGTTTAACAAGAAAATGTCAAACTTCTGATTAATGTTTTTATAAAAGAATGCATAACCTTCACAAATCATTATCTCAGTTAAAATCCATAATCTTGTAGCTTGTTTAAATTGCACAAACTGGTATTAAAACAGTAAATCCCCTGAATGTTCTCCAACCCACAACAGAACAGTATTTCCTGTGCTTGCTATGAGATGAACTCTTTTAGGTAATGATCAAGGACAATTGACACATAGCTAATTTGCTGTCATAAACCCTTGAATGAATGCACTTTTCTTGGTATGTTTTAACTTAATCTAATTCAAATACAAAGTCTTGCTGGACAGTATTCAAATTCATTTATAAGTGTCCTGATATAGGGGGAAGTAATCTCTTGCTGTTTAGAATAATTTATAAATCTTTAAATGAAAGCAAATTATTTTCAGAAAGCCATGCTGGCCTCAGCATAGTAGAGAGACATTGTCTCTGTAACATTGCTTTTATGTAATTCAGAAAGGCATCTTGTCCATAGTACGTGTAATTGCTAACTGTAGCACCTTAAGTGGTGGCAAACATGGAGGGGTGTGTGTGAAATTATTCATGACGTAAAAATCAGCAACATGATTTTTTCCCCAGGATTTCCATGAAATCTGACCTTTCATAGGATTGTTTTTTGGAAACAGATCAATACTATGGAAGTACCTCTTTTCAAAATAGCTGCCACCTTCCCTCAATTTTCCTCTATATTTAAATTTTCTGCAAGCTTCCATTCCTGTATGTCTAGCCCTGTTTTAAGTTGAAATATAAAAATAAAACCCTTATGAAGTGTGTCATGCCATTATTCCATCCTCTCCTCCCTCAACAACAGACTTACTATGTAGAGTTACCATCTCACTAGAGTTCAGCAGGAAAGTCTTAGATATTTTTATAAAAACAACGAGGAGTCCTTGTGGCACCTTGGAGACATAAAAATTTATTTGGACATAAGCTTTCATGGGCTATAACCCACTTCATCAGATGCTTGGAGTGGAAAATATAGTAGGTATGTATAAATATACAGCACATGAAAATATGGGAGTTGCTTTACTGAGTGGAGGGTCAGTGCTAATGAGGCCAATTCAATTAGGGTAGATGTGGCCCATTCCCAACAGTTGACAAGAAGGTATGAGTATCAATGGAGGGAAAATTATTTTTTGTAGTGATCCAGCCACTCCCAGTCTTCATTCGGGCCCAATTTGATGGTGTCAAGTTTGCAAATTAATTCCAGTTCTGCAGCTTCTCATTGAAGTCTGTTTTTGAAGTTTTTTTGTTGAAGAATAGCCACTTTTAAGTCTGTCATTTTGTGTCCAGGGAGATTGAAGTCCTCTCCTATTGGTTTTTGAATGTTACGCGTCTTGATGTCTGATTAGTGTCCATTTATTCTTTTGCATAGAGACTGTCCTGTATGGCCAATGTACATGGCAGAGGAACATTGCTGGCACATGATGGTATATATCACATTGGCAAATGTGCAAGTGAATGAGCCCCTGATGATATGGGTGATGTGGTGAGGTCCTATGATGGTGTCCCTTGAATAGATATGCAAACAGAGTTGGCAACATGGTTTGTTGCAGGGATTGGTTCCTGGGTTAGTGTTTCTATAGTGTGTAGTAGCTGGTGAATATTTGCTTCAGGTAGGGTAGCTGTCTGTAAGCGAGGTCTGGCCTGTATCCTAAGGTCTGTGAGAATGAGGATTCATCCTTCAGGATAGACTGTAGATCGTTTATGATGCACTGGAGAAGTTTTAGTGGTGGGCTGTAGGTGATTGCTAGTGGTATTCTGTTACTTTCCTTGTTGGGTCTGTCCTGTAGTAGGTGACTTCTGGGTACCCGTCTCACTCTGTCAATCTGTTTCTTCACTTCCTCAAGTGGGTATTGTAGTTTTAATAACACTAGATATATATCCTGTAGGTGTTTGTCTCTGTCTGAGGGACTGGAGAAAATATGGTTGTATTTTAGAGCTTGGCTGTAGACAATGGATCATGTGATGTGATGTGATGTGGTCTGAATGAAAGCTGGAGGCATGTAGGTAAGTATAGTGGTCAGTAGGTTTCCCGTATGGGATGATGTTTATGTGACCATTGCTTATTTCCAAAGTAGTGTTCAGGAAGTAGATCTATTGTGTGGACTGGTCCAAGCTGAGGTTGATGGTGGGGTAGAAATTGTTTAAATTCTGGTGGAATTCCTCAAGGGCCTCCCTCCCAGATGATGAAGATGTCATCAATGTAGCACAAATAGAGTAGAGGTGCAAGGGGACAAATGTCGAGGAAGTGTTGTTCTAAGTCCGCCATAAAAATTTTGGCATACTGTAGGGCTATGTGGGTACTCATAGCTGCACTGCTGACATAGAGGTATAAAATGTCCCCAAATGTGAAATATTTGTGGGTAAGGACAAAGTCACAAACCTCAGCCACCAGATTTGCCGTGACATTATTGAGGATGTTGTTCCTGACAGCTTGTAGTCCATCTTTGTGTGGAATGTTGTTGCAGAGAGCTTTTACATCCATAATGGCTACGATGGTGTTTTCTAGAAGATCACCAATGGATTGTACTTTCCTCAGGAAGTCAGTGGTGTCTCAAAGATATTTGAGTATGATAGCGTAGAGCTTGAGGAGAGAGTCCACATAACCAGACAATTGTGCTGTCAGGGTGCCAATGCCTGAGATGATGGGGGGGTACAGGATTCCCAGGTTTATGGATCTTGGGTAGCAAACAGAATACTCTTTGTCAGGGCTCTAGGGGTGTGTCTATGTAGACTTGTTTCTGTGCTTCTTCAGGGAGTTTCTTGAGCAGATGTTGCAGGATTTTTTTGGTGGGATCAGAGGGTAATGACCTGTAGAATGTGGTGTCAGAGAGTTGCCTAGGAGCCTCTCATTCATACTCCGACCTATTGATGATGACTATAGCACCTCCTTTCTCAGCCTTTTTGATTATAATGTCAGAGTTGTTTCTGAGGCTGTGGATGGTGGTGTGTTCTGAACAGCTGAAGTTATGGTGCAAGTGATGCTGCTTTTCCACAGTTTCAGCTCATGCATGTTGGTGGAAGCACTCTATGTAGAAGTCAAGTCTGTTGCTTCGACCATCAGGAGGAGTCCATGCAGAATCCTTCTTTTTGTAGCTTTGGTAGGAAGGTTTCTGTGGGTTAGTGTGATGTTCAGTGATGTGGTGGAAATATTCCTCAATTTGGAGATGGTGAAAGTAGGATTCCAGGTCACTGCAGAACTGGATCATGTTTGTGGGGGTATTTGGGCAGAAAGAGAGGCTCCGAGATCAGACAGACGACTTTTCCAGGTTAAAGGTGTTGCTGGATAGGTTAACAATATTGTTGGACAAGTTAAGAGTACCACTGTTGGTGGCCCCTTGTGGCATGTAAGAGTTTAGTTAGTTTAGTGTCCTTTTTTCTCTGTAGAAAATCAAAGTTTGTGTTGTAAATGGCTTGTCTAGTTTTTGTAGAGTCCAGCCACGAGGAAGTTTGTATGGAAGATGTTTTTTTTTTTTTAAATGAGTCTCCATTGAGAGCTCATTCCTGATCTTCTTCTGTTTGCTGTGTAGGATGTTGATCAGGTGATTCCGCAGTTTCTTTGAGAGTGTGTGGTATAATCTCTCACCATAGTCTGCCTGGGTTATGTTGATTGTAATGGATTTTTTACCTTCAGTCCTTTTGGTACAATGTCTGTCTGTTTACATTTGGAAAAGAAGATGTCTGTCTGTAGCTGCACGAGTTTTTTCCATGAAGTTTCATGAGGGTATTTTTAAGTGTCTGTATCCTGTCCTTCAAGGCCGTCTTATAGGATATTACAAAATACTGCTTCTAATTTGGGTATGGAGGGAAAATACCTCTTTGAACACTACAAATCACATAAGCTCTTTTAGCCATAACATAACATATTTGTCTAATATGTTAATTATTTTAAAAGGTTTCAAACAATTTGATTCCTCAGCCTACTAGTTCATATCCTACATGCACATATATGACCACAGGTAATGCACCTGCCCATTAGGCAGTTAGCACTCCCACAGCTGCAGTTGGTAGTCTCCTAAATTACATCATGGATAATGAAATAAAGCCTTGTAAAAATGTTATTCTGGGCATACAGTTAGTGTTTATGGTACATGCATGCATCTACAACATTCTTGTGACAGTTCTGTTCAAGATAGAAATAGATGCACATAGTGTCTCTTCTAAGCTTCATAGTTAATGTGTTTACAAGCAATGTGATAACTGTCCGCTAAGTTGGTTCACATTATTATAGCATGGCTATTAAATGGGATTTCTCCCTTTGAAAAATAAGTGCAACCCCATGGACATTTAATGTTCAAGTGAAAATTGAGGATGATTCAAAAATTGGAAGCTATGGAATCTGTAGGGATGGTAGATAATTACAGAAACTGATGGGATGTGTGGCAAATTGCCGGCACTATTATGATGGGTCCCGCGCTTTCTCTTCTTGTGGGGAGTTCAGGGTGCCATTTCTTGCCCCTGAACATGGTATTAACTGCTCCACTAGTATCCTAGGGAGGGAAGTGGAGAGGGAGGGACCCGGGCCCGACCTCTACTCCGGGTCCCAGCCTAGGGGCCCTGGGGATAGCAGTAACCACTTGAACTAGCTGTTCCTTCCCCTGGGCTACTTCCCTCTCCTGCCTTTCATCTTGTGGGGCTTTCTGCCCTCTCTCTGCACAAACCAGGTGTCCCTTTACCTAGGGTCTGGGTCTTCTTAATTCACTGCAGCACTTCTCCAAACTATTCTCTGCTTTCCTCCAAACTGCTTTCCGCTCCAACACCAAACACTCTGCTTCAATGCCTTCAAACTGCTCTCAGCTCCAACACCAAACACTCTGCTTCAACTCCTTCCAACTGCTCTCCACTCCAACACCGAACACTCTGCTCCCACTCCTCCAAACTGCTGTCTGCTCCAGCTCCTTTCCTCCTCCTCCATCTGCCTGAAGCAGGGGATTTTTATTGGGTTCCTAACAGGGCCTTAATTGACTGCAGGTGCTCCAATTAACCTGCCGCCAGCTTCCCTAGTCTACAGGGAGCCACACCCTAATTAGCCTTGAGTTTACATATTTCCCCTCAAGCACTCTATCACAGCTCCCTGACCCTCCTCTATCACAGATGTCAAATGTTCTGTAAGAGTCAGTTCAAATCACAAGAAAGCCAAGTAGAGTAATAAATATGAGAATTCTGTGGAGTATATTCCTGTATAAAATTCTAGTGCAGGTGCATCACATTTTGTGGTCGTGTGAGATCAGGTTAGTAGTTCCAGGGGGTTTTGGAGAGGTTTCTTTGTGTTTCCCCCCGCTCATTTGTACTGTCTTGAAGATTCTTGCATAATTCCAAAGGCTAATAAGCAATCTCTGTTCAATAATGCTGATCAGATTAAGGCATATGCCTCCTAAACTCCTTGTTATCCTGCTAGAATGGCAACTGGGGCAGACTTTCTTGTAGAAGGTTACCCTCCTATTGAAGAGACAGGCCTGTGCATAAATTAGTTCACTTTGGATCCTAATCAGTAATATTGGATATCTCTGGTTTCTGTGCTAGGTGCCAGCATTGCCAATATCTTAATATTCACAATCGCAAAGCTCAGATAAATATAACACACAGTTTGCATACATTTATGTGTATTTGCTGACCAAAATCAAATTTCTGCCAACCGATCAGATTACCAGCAGTTACTGCAATTCTAAACCATCCTACTTTCAACTAGTGCTAGCCTGAAAATGAATTAAATTAGCTTTCTAAAAGACTTATGTCCATTCCCTGCTGCCAGTCCAGGAGTGGATTCTCTAGTGCTTTTCTCAATCTTGTTTTAAATGATCAAAGACTTAAAGTTCAGTAGTGTTTGGAGGTAGCTGCTGTCTGTTTGGCCAATGATTAGTATTTCTAATCAGAATTTTATAAAACATACTTTTGACCCACCACAAAAGCTCTCAAAGGACTGTTCACCTCCATAAAATCAAATTCAGTATTATAAAATATCATTCTCTTCAAGTGCAAGCCCATGTACACAGTAGGGTTATCCTTTAAACCAGTCAGAATACAGCAAGTTAATGGTACAATGAGCAATCATTTACATAGACTGTTTAAACATACATCTTTTGTTTGTCAAGAATCAATTTTTAAGCTTCTTGAGTGCATTTAGTGCATTTAGTGCTTTGAGTGCATTTAGAAATTGTTATGGATTGAATAAATGTCCTACTACCACCCCAGGCCCTTTAAATAGCCGCCGGAGCCTGCCGGAACCTGGGGTAGTGGTGGCGGGGCTCTGGCAGCTATTTGAAGTGCCAGAGAGGTAGAGGCAGTGGGAGCCCCGGGTCCTTTAAATAGCCACCAGAGCCCTGCAACCGCTACCCCAGGGCTCCAGCAGCAGCGGTCTGGCAGCAATTTAAATGGCCTGGGGCTCCAACCACTTCTGGGATCCCCAGCCCCTTTGAATTGCCTCGTGGGGAGGCCAGGCCACCCTGGTATAGTGCACCGGCTTACTTTCACCTTTGGTTTTACTTCAGTTTAGTTTAGTTGTTAGTTTTTCTTTAGAATTCTGCAGTTTTGAGGAGGGGTGTCTTTTTCATTACATTAGACACACTTCTCCCTTTTCCCTCTCCTTTTTTTTGAAGGGTTCTCCCCTTGTGAGTTCTTCCCTAGGGTATGCCTGAATCCCTGGGGTTCAAACATTGCCTCATGTGTTGAGAATCCATCCTGGTCAGTGACCATCATTCCCATCGTATCCATTGCTTGGGAGACACACCCATTCCATCCAAGCCCAAAATAGGGAAATTAAGCTTAGACTTTAATGATGGAGTGCTCCCATTGACCTCTCTTGGTTCTGGGCTCAGATACCCCCTATACAGTGGTCTCCAAATGAACATAGTGCCCCATCAACCACCATTACCCACCTCACCCATAAGATCTTCATGGGACAAAAATATGAAGGTTACTATCAGGGCTTCAAGGAAGAGGAGCTCCAGATTTCATCAGAAAAAGTCTGCCTCCAAATAGCCTCATTCTTCTCATTTCAGAGACAGCATCTCCCAGAAAGGGTACTGGTTAGGCTCCAGGGTTCCCCGGTGCTAGGAGCTCATCATCTAAGACTTCCAGCTCTTCTCACAGTGCCCAAAACACCGTGTTACTGAAGCCAACTTCAGTGCTCTCTATGCACGATTGCAGTCGTGGATGTCATAAGGACTCTGCCTTGAAGAAATCAATACCATTTGCAGGTCCTCGGCCACCATTACCACTGCTTCTTAAGCAGATTTCACTAACCACTAGAATGGCAGTTGGCCACTACCAGTGAAGCAAGCAACACACTTTGTCATGCCACTTCCCACTACAAAGCCTCTTGTGGTTTTTAGAGTACATCCGCTTGGTTTTGCAGGAGTTCAGACTCTCCAGAGACTTACTTCTGAGCTGTATAGAGCGAGCTGTGTGTAGTGTGCTGGAGTCTCCTTTATTAATGATACCAAAGGACTACCAGAATTGAAGTCTGCTGAATCACCCATACTGTACCACTCCCAGGTACCCCCTTGCTCTCCAGTACCATCAAAAGGAGACAGATAATCATTATCATCAGCACTATCTGCTCCTACTTTGGACTATGCTGAAGACACTTCCTCAGACTCTCAGATCTCAGTACAGGTATCAGCTTATTTACCATGATAGAGACATCTGTCCTGAAACACTCCCTGAGAAGTTATTAGACCCAGGCAATAACATGTTCCCACTCATTCAGCCTAATATTAGCAATGCTGGATACCCCCTCCTATTCCTTATGGTCCCCCACAATTACTGGGATCTGTCGGCTACCTATCAAGAGTAGTTTTCAAGAGCTCCCAGCTGTGAGGATCACTTCAGATAACAGTGGCGTTGCCTGTTCTATTAATCTCCTGTCCTATCGATCCGTCCTCAACAACTGCAACCCCAAAAGGAGTCTTTGTGCAAACAAGAGAAACTTTAGCCAATCACAGACGTCTCAGAAAACCTACCCAAGTGCTTAATTTCCATAGGTCTGCTGAAACACTCACAAAGAGACATAGGTATCAGAGGAAGCTGTCTACTCCTTCAATGAGTACTCCACCATCTTCCTTGTCTGTTAAACATTAATGTAGATGTTTTAGTAGAAGTTTCAGAATAGGCCCAACTTCAGAATCTACAGCTTGTGTTCTCGATCCACCTCCTCCCATCTTTTGGACACTGTCTCTCCTACTTTCAACCTTGATGGCAGCAAATGGGTTTTGGAAGTCATAATATCAAATTACTCTATTCATTTTACCTCATTCCTCTACTCCACCCTCCTTCTCTGGTCCCTTCTCAGGGATCCATCTCATAAACAGTTGTTGAGACAGGAAGGTCTCTTCCTGCTACATATCAGAGCCATAGAACTAGTTCCAGTACAGCACAGAGGAAAGGTTTCTTTTCCAAATACTTTCTGGTTCCCAAAAAGAATGGGGATAGAGGCTGATTTTAGGTCTCAAATAGTTAAACCTCTTTGTCAAAGTGCAGAAGTTCAGGATGATAACTCTTGCAGCTATAATTGCACCATTAAATTAGTTTGTGGCCCTTTACCTTTAAGACACTGACTTTCACATTGTGATACACTCATCTCATGAAAGATTCCTCTGCTTTCTGGTCAGCCAGGGTCACTTGCAGTACTGAATGTTCCCCTTTGAATTCTTGTCCGCTCCCGCAGTCTTTTTGAAGGTCCTGACAGTGGCCATTAGCCTACGATGATGGGGAATAATAGCCTTTCCCTACCTCAAGATCCAATTATACAACAAAGTTCTCTCTGAAGTGGGGACAGCTGTGACTCTATCCAACAGGTTAGGACTCCATCTTGACATATAAAAGTTCACTTTGACATTAGTTCCATGGGTAGAGTTCATAGGGGCTTTTCTAGATACTTACCTACTGGAGGACAGATTATAGTACTGACGCACATTGTTTCCAAGGTTCAGCTAGGCCCACAGGTGACAGTCAGAAATTATTTTCAATTTCTAGGCCAAACAGAAGCCTACACATTTGTCATTCTACACACTAAGTTGCACCTTTGCTGTTTCCAAGGTTAGCTGAGAACTGTATGCATACCAAACAAACACACTCTCAACAAGTTGGTGTACATTCCTCATCAAGTTCTGGACTCACTCCATTGGTGGAAGGACCTGTTAAACTCTGTGCAGAAGTTCCCTTTATATGACCTCCTCCTGCCATCATTATAACTTCAGATGTATCCCTCCTGGAATGGGGAATGTCCATACACAGATTGTTCAGAGCAAATGGTCCTCCTGAAAGTCTTTTCTCCACTTCAAACTTTTGAAGCTCAGGATGGTCACGCATCTGTACATCCACTTCCTTAATCAAGGGTCTATCCATCCAGGGCATGACAAACAACATAGCCTAAATGTTCTTCATAAATTGCCAAGGAGGGACAAGATTCCTTTCTTTGTGTGGAAACAATAAAGCTATGAAGCTAGTGCATAGCCAATCACATTTTTGTTCAGGCCTCTTTATCTTCCAGGCATAAGAACATGGCCAATGATTTGAGAAGGAATTTGTCCCAGGATTACAAATGAGAACTAAACAACTTGAACCTCAGGTATATTTTTTTTAATTGGGGTTTCACAGAACTGGATCTTTTTGTCAGCACCATCAACAGAAAGTGAAATACAATTCTGCACAAGAGGAGGATCACGATTGTTAGTCCCTAGAGGATGCTTTTCTCATTCCTTGGAAGAGAGGCCTTCTATGTACCTTTCCTCCAACCCCATTGATTCTAAACCTGCTAGAAGATCAAGCAAGGCAGAGCCAAAGTCATTCTAATGGTACTAACTTGGCCAAGACAAGTTTCATTCCCTTTCTTGATTCACCTGACTTCTTGCCCAGTATTACAGTTTTCCACTGTTCTGCATTTGCTGTCTTAGGACTCGGGTTGGCTTCTCCACCCCACATGGAAATTTTATGACTCAGGATGACCAGAATGCATGAGTGGGCTGAATGGGCACTGCTACCAAAAATATCTGATCAAAGATGCCTGGGGTGCTTACCTGCCTACTTGAAGTGGAGCTCCAACAGGGACAAATATCTCTAAGAACTTCAGTTATTCTACAAGGTATAATACCTCTCCTTCCAAACTGAGAATATGGTTACTTGTTCTGATGTAAAAAGTGAAGGCTGGATAATTTGAAGATATTTATATTTAAATAATTCTCTGGTATTTCAAGTTGGCTTTCGTAGTGCAAAAACATAATTGCAAACATAAAACACAAAACAGAGTAGGACATTTGGTCTATAGAGACAAAAAATATTCAGGGCTGAAGGACATAAATCCACACCATGTAGGACTGAAGCAAAGGAGTTTATTACGTACAGCGCTGACGGAGCATCACCTCGCTTATTAGGCTCAGAGACGCTGTTAATTAATTGATTGCAATGAATTATATAGATTTACCATGGGCGTGGAAAAGTGATGGGGTAGGCAATTCCAGAGCCCCAAATAGGTCTAGCACAGCAAGACAAGATAGCACAGTAGCCAGTAGTCAAAAGGTGTCACAATGTCTCTGCCTATGGTTTCAGGTTAACAAGTTAACATGTAATTAGTACTGTATAGTACTAATACAGTACTATAAATATAATATATATGTTGAATTTAAGATGGGGTCCCCAGGAATGAAGTAGCTCCTCTGATCATTTAGCAGGTACGTTCCTAGGAGTTAAGCAAAGAAACAGTGTAAAGTATATGGCAATAAGAATTGTCTTTCAAGTTGCCCTTTTGTGTTTTAAGGCAGGCGCTGGTCCCTGAGCAAGTGAATTTGGGAGGAAGCCATATCTTATACTGACATGCCAACCTTTCATAAACTCAAGGCTGGTCCTGTGGGAAGAACTCCTTCTTACAGAAGAACTAGCACAATAGGAATAGGACATCTTTGTTTTATTTGCAACTTTGAATAAGATACACTTATTTAGTTATGCTCCAACATCTGGCATTTTGCTGACTATGATTAAACAAACAAAGCAAGATTATTGTCTGTTATTTTGCTGTCTTTTCACTAATTACTGTTTGCTAGGCCTCTGGCCTTTTGGCCAAACTCTGTACTTTGGGCCTCTGAAAGCTGACACAAACCCATGCACCAAATTATTATGCCACAGTACGTGGATTTTGGCCCTTCAAGGGCTCATTGTACTCCCTGGAGGAAAAAAAGACAGATTTCATGAACAGGTCATGGTAACAATGTAAAATTTCAGTTTGTCATGGATCACAAAAAGACTATGTCAAAGCTTCTTAATCTTATTCATATTGCTTTCTGAGAAAGGTAAATAATAATTCTGAATGCCAGCCATTGAGCAGGAACTTTACATTGCTGTTTATTTATCACTTTGTTTTCCTAATTTTAGACAGCATGATCTCATAATTATCCTTTCTTTTATTTACATAAATCAACCCCATGTCTGCCCCTACCACCCAGAGATGCATTTCCCAGCAATAATGACATTCCTGCTTGACCCTTCCCTTTCTCACTGCAGTAATCATTGGGGAGTATTGCATAAGGCAATCCATTCCCCTGTTTAAGTAATGGGACAGGATTTCACAGTGGATACGGTGCCTGACACCCACAGGAGGATACCTTCTGGGGGAAAAACACTGAGGGCCATCTTCCAGAGTTTTCTGTCAGAGGGCAAGTCTTGTTCCTCAAGGTCCATGGATTCTTTGTAATCCACAAGGCCCATCTCTGTGGCTCTCCTCTATCTCCTTGTCCATGTGGCTCCTTTGGAATTGCTCAGTGAAGATTTGTTTCATTACCACTCTTGAAAAGGAAGTGATTTCCTGATGTGGAGGGCATTGGGGATGTATTAATGCATACACAGACTACACTGACTGTCCATTGGGTGTTCTATACTAAAATGGTAGCTAGCCTGGTAAAACTGTTACCTACCTCTGGTGATCACCAGCTACAGATCCCCTGGCACTGTGCAATGGACTCCGAAGACTCTCTATCAACACTATGGCAAGGGTGAAATCTGCACTGAGGAAACTCTGATAAAGACCTTCCCCACTGGCAGAAGTGGAAGGAAGGGTAATGTACTTTGAGATTCCTTGTATTTAAAATGGGGAATCTCTGTGCCAAAATGGAATAAACTTATGCTTTCATAAAGTTCATTGCTAGTATTGGTCCATCAGCTGATTCCCTTTCCCAGCAAAATCTGAGAGGCTATTCAAAGTTTAATGGGATACTATCAGATTTCACTATATTTATTTCCTATAGGGCTGATATTTTCTCTGCTTATATTTATTGGTTAGAGAACTTGGAAATTACTTGTAGTGACAGATGTCACAAGGAATTTAAACAGCCTCTCAAAATTTGGGTGGGAGAGAGAATCAAAAAGGGGAGGAGCAAGTGGTAAAAATTCTTTGTTTTAAAAAAGTATCCAGGCTTTAAATATTTGATATTCAATTACAAAAATATTGATGCAAAATAAATCAGGTGTCACTCACATTGTACTGGTAAGTCACACTTAAGTGTAGACAAGGTCTAAGAGAGAGAGACTCATCATTTCTGTCTCTCTTATGGTTACAATTGGCTGAGTTTGATCACACCCCAGATACAATTAAGTACTAGATGAGTTTAGAAGATAGTTGCAAAAAAAACACCCTTCTCCCCCATGCTGAGAATGGAGCCACTCTTTCCTAGGCTTGCCTTGCTATACAAAAGGGGAGCCACTTCACAACTTGTAGCTCTGTTTTTTATCTGTTAATTGCACTCTCTGCTGTATCTTGATTAATTCTACACTGCATAATAATAGGGGGTCCACAACCATCTTAATAGTATTCTGTGAACTGAAAAAAGAGAGAGACCTTAATATAGTGTTATGGATTACACTAACTGCTTGGTAGTTGAGCCAGTTTGTATTTCATTACCTTTGCTGCAGTATATTTAAAGCATATCAGAGAATGTCAGGGTTGGAAGAGATCTCAGGAGGTCATCTAGTCAAATCCCCTGTTCAAAGCAGGACCAGCACCAACTAAATCATCCCAGCCAAGGCTTTGTCAAGCCAAGCCTTAAAAACCTCTAAGGATAGAGATTCCACCACTTCCCTAGGCAACCCATTCCAGGGCTTCACCACTCTTCTACTGAAAGTGTTTCCTAATATCCAGCCTAGACCTCCCACACTGCAACTTGAGATCATTGCTGCTTGTTCTGTCATCTGCCACCACTGAGAACAGCCTAGCTCCATCTCTTTGGAACCCCCTTTAGGTAGTTAAAGGCTGCTATCACTCTTCTCTTCCCCAGTTCCCTCAGCTTCTCCTCGTAAGTCATGTGCCCCAGCTTTCTAATTATTTTAGTTGCCGTCCTCTGGACCTTCTCCAATTTGTCCACATCCCTTCTGTGGGAGAGGAGGGGACCAAAACTGGATGCAATACTCCAGGTGTAGCCTCCCCAGTGCCGAATATAGGGGAATAATCACTTCCCTAGATCTGCTGGCAATGCTTCTACTAGTACAGCCCAATACGCCATTGGCCTTCTTGGCAATGGGGGCACACTGCTGACTAATATCCAGCTTCTCCTCCACTGTAATCCCTAGGTCCTTTTCTGCAGAACTGCTGCTTAGCCAGTCTGTCCACAGCCTGTAGCGGTGCATGGGATTCTTCCTTCCTAAGTGCAGGACTCTGCACTTGTCCTTGTTGAACCTCATCAGATTTCTTTTGGCCCAGTCCTCCAATTTGTCTAGATCACTCTGGTCCCTATCCCTACCTTCCAGCGTATCTACCTTCCCGCAACTTGCCTTAGTGTCATCTGCAAACTTGCTGAGGGTGCAATTCATCCCATCATCCAGATCATTGATAAAGATGTTGAACAAACCTGGCCCCAGGACTGACCCCTGGGCACTCCGCTTGATACTGGCTGCCAACTAGACATCAAGCAGTTGATTGCTACCTGTTAAGCCCAACAATCTAGCCAGCTTTCTATCCACCTTACAGTCTATTCATCCAATCCATATTTTTTTAACATACTGGCAAGAATACTGTGGGAAACCATATCAAAAGCTTTGCTAAAGTCAAGATATATCACATCCATAGTATGCACTTACATAACCTATGATGCAATCAGGTTGATTGCTCATTCATTGTAATTTAAAAGTATAAACCTATGTATTATCTCTGTTAATTAATGAGTAGAAATAAAGTTAACTAGCAAGGACATCTGTTGACCATTTAATTTCATTCTATGCTGCCTTGTATAATTCTCTACTAAAAGCCTTCAGGAAGAGAGAACACTTAATCCTAATAAAGCTTTTTATAATTCTTACCAAGATGATCTGATCCTTTGTAGTCACCTGTTCACTACAAGGTTTGACATTGAATATTCCTAAGTCTTAAATACCAGTTGAATCAATGTATTAGAAAAAAAAGAAAAGTTACACTTATGTAATTATAAGCCTGCAAGTTATCCATCTTTGAGCTAAATCAGACCAGAATTAGAAATGTTGCTGCATATAATTAATTTCTTTTGGTAATATTATTTTACTGAAGCCAATTACATTTTTCTTTAAGAAAATCTATAGTATCTTGTGAATCATGTATATCTTTTAATGAGCTCTTAGTGTTCCATACTAGGGAAAATGACAAAATTTGACTTTGGATTAAACAAATCCTTTTACAAGTTATATCTGCTTATTCCAGGCCTGCATTTGGCAGAGAATATTAAAAGACTGTTTATCCTGTCCTGCAGCTCTGTAAATATTTTATTTGGTAACACAATATAAATGTCCATA
The DNA here is from genome assembly GCA_007922305.1 of Dermatemys mawii. Classification (NCBI taxonomy): domain Eukaryota; kingdom Metazoa; phylum Chordata; order Testudines; family Dermatemydidae; genus Dermatemys; species Dermatemys mawii. The sequence goes on along the minus strand of ML677386.1, from coordinate 14,281,702 downwards.
CTGGAGCAGATCAATGGTCTGTCTAGCATAGTATGCTGTCTTTTGACAGTGGTCAATGCCAGGTACTTCAGAGAGAATGAACAGAATAGGGACATTTTTAAGTGATCCGTCCCCAGTTGTTCAGTTCCAGATCATGACAGTTGAAGGTTTAGGGGCACCAAAAGCAAGGGATTTCATCCCTAATTCTTTTTTGTTCCCAGTTAGTTTTTTGAACTCTCACAACATTCCCTGGCAATGAGTTCCACAGGTTGACTGTGCATTATATGAAGTAGTACTTCCTTATGTTAGTTTTAAACTTGCTACCTATTAATTTCATTGGGTTGACCTCAGTTCTTGTTTTATGTGACGGGGTAAGCAACATTTCCCTATTCACTTTCTCCACACCAATCATGATTTTGTACACCTCTATCATATCTCCCCTTATTCATCTCTTTTCCAAGCTGAACAGTCCCAGTCTTTTTAATCTCTTCTCCTCTGGAAGCTGTCCCACATCCTTAATTGTTTTTATTGTCCTTACCTGTAACTTTTCCAGTTCTAATATATATTTTCTGGGATGGGGCAACCAAAACTGTGTGCAAGATTCAAGGTGTGCAGGTGTGTAACATCTCCCAGAGAACAATGTGGCCTGTTGAACCCCTGTGTTCCTTTAGTTCTCTCGTGATTTTTATACTGCTTTGCTAGTGAAAAGCAGCCTCTCTAGGCTCTGCTCACACATTTATTATCCATAGGCATAGCTTGGGGATGCAGAGTAGGGCATTGCCTCCCCAAAGAGAGGTGGAGCATGAACTACTCCCCCCACATTTCTGTGAGTGCTGGGAGAGCGGGGGAAAGGGGGCATAAGAGCGGCCATACTGGGTCAGACCAAAGATCCATCTAGCCCACTATCCTGTCTTCCTACAGTGGCTAGAAACACCAGATTTGTCATTTCCATGCTGCTCCCCCTTCTCCCAGCACGTTTTGGCTCACAGAGAATGGATAGAGCAACTTTTCCCCTGCACTCCAGTTCCTGCCTCAGCAGCAGAACGCCACCTCATGGGCCCTAGTACCTTCCCATTTTCTCAACATCCATGAGTGCTTGCGGGGTGAGGAGAAGAGCAAGGGGAGTGGGGTGAGGAGAAGAGACAGTGGGATGGAGTAGGGGGAAGACCGGGGAGTGGATGGGGAAGAAAAGGGGATATGGGAATGAGCAGGTTGCGAGGAGAGCAGCAGTCCATACAGCATGTGGCATTCCCTGGGTGGCAGCAGCAGCCCCAGAAAGGAGGCAACCGTAGCAGCACCAGAGCAACAACACTGCTGCAGCAGCCAGTGCTGG
>ML677386.1:14266370-14280380 GCA_007922305.1 Dermatemys mawii | reverse complement strand
ACCAGGGCACCCCAGTTATACCATCCTGCTCCCCGACCAGCACTGGCAATCCAGGTATCACAGTAGGTAGGGGGTTAGAATCAGTGAACCAAAGGGACTGGCTTCAGCATGCATGTGTGTTAATGCATGAACATGGGTGCACTTTCCCCAAAAAACATAGCAGTCAAACAATGCCTATGCATTATCGTGCAAAGGAACACACAGCAAGGTACAGGAGTGTTCGCTCGGCTACTCATGAATGGATACAGGGCAACACAAAAAAATCCCTCAGTCCCAGCCTTGCACCCCAGAAAAGTGCATCTTACACTGCTCATGCTCCCCCACCCATGGTGTAAGCTCATTAAAAGTTTGTCGTACAATCAAAGGGTAATCTCTCTCCTTCTTTTCCCTATATCATTGGTATCTAAATGTACCATGAACAACAGTTCCTTCCCTGCACTGCACATTAATCTGTCTAGATGTCTTGAGATGTCTGCAACCTTCACACCCAGTGGGCAGCTCACCATGCAGTTCTCCTGGTCATCACAAACTCAGCTATCTGTATTTCTAATACTCAAATTCCCCATTACTATCACCTGTATCTTTCTACTGTCTGGGTCCCTCCCCTGGAGGGGTAGCCTCAGTGCAAAAGGACACCACAACGTCACCTGGAAAGAGAGTCCCAACTATAGGTTCATTTCCCCTCCACTCCAGCTTAATGTTCTTCTTCCTTGAGATTTTTTCCATCCTTCTTAACAGCACAGGGGTTGTCAGACTGGGGGTTGGGCCACTTTACTGTGTCCCTTAAAGTTTCATCTCTGTCTCTGTCTTCCTTAGCTCTTCCAGTTTAGCCACTCTGGTCCCAAGAGCCCACAATTGGTCTCTGAGACAGCAGATCAGGCATGCTGCATTCAGTGCAATAAGCTGGATACCCACCTCTCTGCTACTGGATTTCTGCCTGTATTTTTTACTCTTGCAGGGGGGATTGTTTATTTGTTCTTGGCTGGGCAGGGTGGGGGGTGCACGTGTGGGGGGGTGGGAGGAGTTATTGGCCTACTTTTAGAGTGTGTTTATTACGTGTATCTGGTTCTCACACTCCCTCTCTTAACTCCCTCACAAAACTCCCATTTGCTATTCCTATTCGTTAGCTCTCCTAGTTGCTCAGAAGCTAGCCTTTTAAACCCCTGTTCTTCCTGAGTTAGTGCTGTCTCCTTGTCAAGGAATCCAAAACAGACTGGGGATAAAAGGATATCCAGCTACAGTCTTGTAAGTAAACACTGAATTTAACCTAGCAGGCCATTTGGCTCAGTACATAGCTCCGACAACAGACCATGCTACGAGCTTCAATCAAACAGACAGGTGGCAAACAAGCACACAACAAACAAACAAACAACAAGCTCACCCCAAGGATCACGTAGTTACACCTCCCTCACCTGTTGCTCATGTTCACAATACATCTCTTTGAAGAAATGAGGGTGTAAAAGTATAGAGATTTAATAAGTGGCCTGTAAGCTGCCTTCGGTGTTATCTTTGCTTTGATCTGTCATGGTCCTGGCAGATTAAAGATTACCCAAACTTCATTGAGGTCTTTTGAAATTTAAGATATAAATGGGAATGAAACTGGAAAATCCAGGTGGACTACTCTGCGTGCTGTGACACTACACACCCCTGTATTCACACCCCACACACTATTGTAATAATCTTTGTACAAAATATGCCATGTTTGATGTCACTTGAAAACCAATGACTCACTAGTTATTAGTAATCTTGCATTGTGTAGGTACATGGTGGCTATTAATAGTTATGGATATATACTAGAATTTTGACTGAAGTGAGAATTAGTAAGCAGGTCTGCACTACACAAAGGAATGTGTTTTCCTCACCTGGGAGTTATTTACAATGTGCTCCAAAAGACTACGAGAATACATACTCATATTGCATAAGCAGACCCATCAAGCTAACAAGAGGTGGAGGTAAATCTCACTCTCACAAGTCAGGGAGAAGCAGCATGGAATCTACACCCAGAAGGAAAGAGAAGCTCAGTCTGGGTTTTATTTCTTAATGAATGCATTGCAAAGACTTACTAGTCTATAAAGACAAGAGAGCTGAACCTCAAGTGATAAGCATTGTATACAAAGTGATAACTGATTGTATAGAATATTACTGTATTATAAAGGTATATAAAGTGAGGCCTATGACATACTGGTAATTAATATATTTGTGAATTGTATGTATTAGCGCTATATAAGGAATAGTGGATACTCATTGGCTGTATAGTCTGCTGAATTAGGAGGGACTGTCACGGCTATCTACCTGTGTCCTATGTAAATTAATCTCGATGGAATCAGTAACAATCAAAGTCCCATTTACACAGGTATCATACAGAGGGATGGAAGCTCACAGAAAAGCCATTTTTTTGGTATTCATCACTAGACAGGCACAAGAGAACAGAGCTTTTTCAAGCTGAGAAAGATGGGTCCTTCAAACAAGTGGGTGTTGAAGTCTCTGGGAACTGAATATAGATGAGAAACATGCTTAAGCAAAGCTTGTACCTTGCTAAGTTAAATTTCATATCCATGTTTTCATTTTTATTTGCTTGTAAGCCTTTATAACTTTTTCTTTTACTTGACATCACTTAAGCTATATCCTATTGTTAATACATTTGTGTTACTTTTATATAAACCAACTCAGTGCAGTGTTTAAATGGAAAGGTGTATTTACCCCAGTTAAGTTACTAAGCTGGTGGGCTTTGTGTCTTTAGAGGAACTTAACATTTATTTGAACAGCCCAGGAGAGGGTTGGGCATTACAGAACACACAGTTTTGGGAAAATTTACTGGAGTCTGGAGTCACTTTGCTCGTTGTAACCAATGCTGGTGGAAACCAGAGTAGAGAGGTAGTCAGGGTGCTGGGATCAGAACGGCTGTACCAGGGCTGGCTAATACACAGACACTCAGGGGGTGAGCTGCATGCTTTTGGACTGGCTGTGAGCATCCCAGGTTGGAAGGTACAACAGCAAAGTATTGTAAGGCATCCAGGGTTGCAAAGGCAAGTGGTGACACAACCGGTCGCTGGTCTGGATTGCACCTTGATTCGAACCTCATCACACATGCTGCCGTAGAGACGCAGATTTGAGTGGAATCTCAGGATCTGCTGTTTGTTATTTAAATGGGCCTAAAGGGTATCATTTAGAGGCTACATTTGTGCCCCACAAAGGAGATCACTCATGGCTCAGGAGATGATCATAGGGTAACATTTTAAGAAAACCCAATATATCTGATCAGAAGCTGATCTTAAATAGCATCTAAGCCTTCAGTTAGGACATATGAAAGAGTCTAATGATTATATATGGTGTGGACACATAAACCTAACTTAATATCTAGACATTCCCACTTCATGCCCAAAATACTTCACTAGCCATTTTAATGCTCACGTCATTGAACTAAAATGTTCTCTTTCTGTATTTGCTTTTCAATGGAACCATAGTCCTGGTGAGACCTGAACAAAAACACCTTATCTGAATTAACTCGAAGGAAGTTTTGAATCTGTATCTAAACACTAAGGCTTAAATTTCAGCCCATTTTTAGTTACAGAATAATGTGACATAGCAAAATATCCACCCACACCGCACTTCATAAAGAATCCGCATGCAATGTTCCGTGTTACCTAAGCATTTTCACTGCAGAATTGTGAAAGCTTGAATATCAATTTACTTCTGTTTCAAGATTTTTAAAAAATGTGTCTTATATTACTCAGGCAGGAATTAACATTATGCAGACCAAGATCTCCTGAGGCCCATGAATCATTTGAATCTCTGAAGTGATGTCATTGAAAAACTAAAACAGAGTGGGTTGCAATTTTTCATACAAGCTGATCCCAGGCTTCCTGAGTCATCTATTAATTAGTGGTCTGAAGTTAAAAGCTTAAAAGGACCCCATTCCTGATGCCTAGATGCCAGGTGTCAGTTCAAAGCCTGGTCGGGGATCAACTGAGTCAAATATTTGTTCATTCTATGGAGGTATCTGTGCCAATAGTGTGCTTGAAAGCTGGGGGGGGGGGGGAGGATATACTAGAGAATTATCAATAAGATGTGCATAGCAATCGTATGAATTATGAAAAGAGTAGTGGAGAGAGAAAGAACTTAGTGATGATGTCTCCCACTTCCCACTTATTCATTAATGTTGACTCTTGACATTTATTAAAAGATTAAGACTTTACTGTATATCAAAGAAGGCCAAACTCGTCTGTCATTTATCTGTCACAAGGTAATGACAGCTATAAATAATCTGAGGGCCTTGAGGCTGGTAAACTTATTAACTTGCAGTGGTGTGTTTGTCTGCAGTGGAAGGGAAAGGACCTTTTTTCACTTTGCAACTTATCATCCATGCTGTAAAAGGCTGTTCTGGGTTCACTTTATGACAATTTCTCAAATGCTTAATCAAGCATTTCTGCTAATTTACTTGTGGTCTTTTGAATATAGGTGACATTATTAAAATTAACCAGTGATGTTGTCAAGAGTAGTTTTTATACAACTCAAAAGCCCCCAGCCTGAAGGTAAAATTATGATTTCTCACCATTATCCTCAAGGTACTGATGATCTTTGTGGAATTTTGGAATTTACAAAGTTCTTAAACTTTGGGGAGGGGATCATAAGCTTCGTAAAACTGTTTAAAATTAAAGACCCTATTTCTCTTTATAATGGAAATCCAAGTTTGTGATTCACTTTTAAATAACAATAATATTTTTCTAACCAAAGTGAAGCTTTTGCTCCCATATGTAGATATCTTGACCATGCTCTCCCAAGTAGCCATTCTGCTGTTGCAAGGAGTGGGTTCAGCTCGACATTGCAGCAGTTATTTAGTGGGAGCATCTGTAGTGTGTGTTTTGCGCAGTGTTGTCTTTGCTCTGCCCACAGTTCTTAGCATAGGAAACAATATGTGGCTATCCGTTTTTTCTCAGATAGTATTATGTAGCAATTGTTGGCAAATGGTGTATAAAGTATCAGTGTTTTTAAAAGGGCCCACTATTGATATGTTTTCATGAAAATTTCAGAGATGGTGCTGAATTTGCCCTGGTATGAGTAATAAATCCTTTGTTCCAAGTCTCTCATGGTCAATATCATACCATAAACACTCTGAGATAACGGAAGTGTTAAATGATAGACAGATAGAAAGGGTCTAAGTTTGATTTTAAATATCTGACAGAAACTTGGCAAAATACTTCAAGACATATCAAGGCCAAATTATGTTCAGTTATGTTCTTCCACTCCAAATGGTATCAACAGGGTTGCTAAAGTTTAACTGAGGGCAGAATTTGCCCCATGCAGTATCCAAGCTCTATAGGAAATAAATATAGCGCTTAGTCATACAGACTAGGTTTCAAATCTTCCAGGAAATCATTTGGAAACTCTTTAAAATATTTGTTCTTTAAAATATACAATTTACACTAAATGCAAATCTTGCAGCATAACTCTATTGAAGGGCTTGTTTCTAGCAAAAGTAGGGTGGTCCTGTTAAAAAGGCATTATATGAGAAAGGCAGCTTGCGTTAATTGTATCTCAAAACATACTTATTATCTTAAGAAGGCACATGATTATGAGCACATTTTTGTCCATAAAGGTGCCAAATATAACAGGGGTAGCCATGTTAGTCTGTATCCAACCAGACAGTCTCTACTTAAAAGAATAAATGGACACAAATCAGACATCAGGAATGGTAACATACAAAAGCCAGTAGGGGAACACTTTCAATCTCCATGCACATTAAATAACAAATTTAAAAGTAGCCATCCTTCAACAAAAAAAAACCCCTTAAACAACAGACTTCAAAGAGAAACTACAGAGCTACAAGTCATTTGCAAACTTAACACCATTAACTTGGACTTCAGTAGGGACTGGGAGTGGCTGGCTCATTACAAAAGCAATTTTCCCTCTATTGGTATTGACACCTTCTCATCAGTTACTGGGACTGGACCACATCCACCCTGACTGAATTGGCCCTGTCAACACTAGTTCTCCACTTGTAAGGTAACTCCCTTCTCTTCATGTGCCAATATATCTATGACTGTATCTGTAATTTTCACTCCACCCATCTGAAGAAGTGGGTTTTTTACCCACAAAAGCTTATGCCCAAATAAATCTGTTATTCTTTAAGGTGCCACTGGACTCCTTGCTATTTTTGTCCATAAAGGGTTTCCCACAAAGACAATAAATTGTTCTAGGGAAATCTTCAAATGTTATAAAAGCTTTTAAAATAGTAATTGCAAAGACAGTTAATGATTGTTCCTACATACGGAAAGATGCAGTGTCCATCAGCAGAAACCAAAACGGGGGAAAACTCGTATGGTATATATAAATCTGCGCACTTGTCAAATACCAGTTGCAAAAGGTTTAAGATACCGCAGAAGGCATTTGTCCCCTTCTCTTTCATCCATTGGCCTAATTCTAGAGTAGATATATTATTTACTATCTAAATTGATAGCAGAATATTCTACCTTGGAAGCAATTGTGCTCTCCTTTCAAATTGACACATCATAGAAGGTTTCATATTTTTAAACTCCCAACTTTCACAGTGAGCTGCAAGAGATTCTGAGTTAGAAGACTGTAATTTTTGCTTTTTCATGGGTGAAAATTATACCTTTCTAAATCTATTTCAATAGTAATTTAAAATGCTTTCTCAAGGATTTTTGCTCTCTTCTGGGTATTTTTTTATCCTTAGTATCTAAGGAGAAAAATGTTCATCCATGTATCAAGTTTTAACAAAATGTTACTTTATCATATTAATGCAAAAAGTTGTGGATAAAAGTCAAAACAAAAAGTATTAAGTTTAATATATTAAAGAGTTGGGTTTTATATATATATACGTACACCTATGTCTAGAGATCTTAAATCATTATGTAGGGAGATTTATGTATTTCTTGACCTCAAAAAAGAATATAAAGAGGAAAAATTGTAAAATATTGTAAGATATTATGTCCCTGGGGTGTTAGTCATTCCAGTATTATTATTATGTAATGCTACGGCATCTTGGTGGGAATTTGAGAAGTAAATGTAATGTCAACTTCAGTGGCAGCAGAGTTAGGCCAATACTGAGCGTTGGTGAAAATCCTAACCCTTGTTTCTTGCTGCTGCCTTGAAGGGAGTTAATCAGCATGTAATTGGGTAGCATGACTTCTTGCCCAGAGTTCTGTTTCTGTGGGGGCCTGTGAAAGCAGGGAAACCAGCAAAACCAAGTGTGCCCTGAGAAAACTTCAGGATTGTAGGTTAAAACTTAGAATGCCAGAAAGGGTACAAGGCCACTCTGGAAATTGTTTTTTGCCTTTGTCGCTGCGAAAGGTGCTGGGTAGATAGCCTTGAAATGTTCAAGTACTTCATCCACAGAACAGGTGTGTCCAGGAATGCCAGAATCATATATATGTGGATTCTCCCTGGGACTTTGCACACTATGAGATTGGGTGGCTCAGCACATGAGGCCATTACTATTTTTTAAATATATTTTAAGTCTGGGTTTTTTGTAGTCTTTGTTGGTGGAATGTAGGGAAAAGGATGCAAGTGATTCTTGGTATCTTTTGTATTTGAATCTGAACTTTGAGTACCTCCCCTCCAAATCCGAGTAATGTCCTTAGGTCATTAGACATATTCTGCCCTATCAATTTCTAATTAATACAGTTTCCTCCCTTCCAGTGCAACATATGCCATTCTGCTTGTTTCTCGCCCTTTTTTTAAAATTCTTTTATTGCTTAGGAGAATCAGAGTAGTGCATGCTGACTGTTCACAAACATGCTTTCAATTAGAATATTAACCTCTGCCCTAGAAGAATACCAGGGACAGCCCTGTCAGTTTTTGAGCAGGAAAGAACTTCCTGGTAATTAATACTACAACAGAATGCAGCACTATATTATTGGAGGCAGTGACTCTGAAAAAGACTTGGCCATGGTAGATAATCTGATGAGTGTGAGTTCCCAGTATGATGTGGGGGTCAAAGGGACTAATGGAATCCTTGGCTGTATAAACAAGGGAATATTGAGTAGGTGTAGTGAATTTATATTTCCTCTGTATTTGGCACTGCTGCTGAAATACTGGATCCAGTTCTGGTGTTCACAATTCAAGGATTTTGGAAAATTTGAGAAGGTTCAGAGAAGAGCCGCAAGAATGATTACAGGTTAGGAAAACATGCCTTATAATGAATGAGCTCATTGAGTCTATTTAGTTTATCCCAAAGAAGGTTAAGGGGCAACTTAATTACAGTCGTAAGTACCTACATGGAGAACAGAAATTTGATAATAGAAGCTCTTCAGTCTCACAGACACAGGTATAATGCAATCCAATGGCTGAAAGTTGAAGCTATACAAATCCAAACTAGAAAAAAGGCACACATTTTTGATAGTGATGGTTATTAATCATTGGAACAATTTAGGAAGGGCTATAGTGGATTCTCCATCAAGGACAATTTTAACATCAAAATTGGGATGGTTTTTTCTGAAAGTGTATTCTAGTTCAAACAGGCATTAATTCACGAAAACATATGGCGTGTATTATGCAGAGGTCAGACTGGATTATCACAACTGGTCCTCTTGATTTTATAATCTCTGAATCTGTCATTGACCTTTTCCCTTTTTTTAACATTTAAATCGAATCTGACTTTAGGCATCATTCCAGGCATATCCATTTATGGTTTCTTACTTATCTTTCTAGATCATATCGAAGTTTTAAAACTAAAGGTCATCTTCTCAGAGGTACTGAGCATGCTCAGCTCCCATTGCCATCAAGAGCAGTTGTGGATGTTTGCTATTTCTCAGGATTAGACCCTCAGTCTTTGACTATGGGTCTGGCCTGTGAAAACCCCAGGCCCTTTTTAAAAATTGTTTTATTTTTTTTGTCCTGCATAGCACCAAAAGGCTTTACACACAGGAAGAAACAGCCCCTGCCCCGTGGATCTTACAATATAATATGAAATGTGAGTGTGGCAAAGAGTGGAGGTAGGGATTAGAGTAACAATTAAAAAATGCTCAATTTATGATCCCACAATTTGTGATTATAGACCACTGAAAGGCTTTTATTTATGAATAATAAAATAAAATGGCCAGCCTGACAATAATTCCACTTACTCATTGGGTGGTTATATTTTTGTATGCATCACAGCACAAATGGGATTTGAGGGAAGAGACTGGAGCCTCCTGCATAGATTATTTGCACACTGGCCTTTCTCCCAACTCCAAGAGACACTTTCTTGAAGTCCCGCTCCCTCACACAGATGGCTACTTTTTGCCCTTCCTCCTACTGCTAATCTTTATCTCTTTTTTTTGACATCTACTCATGCTCCTGGAAGGGGCGGGGGGTTGTCCCTTACTCGTGATTGTGTTATGCCCCCTGAGACAACTGAGCTGAAGTCTTATGCAGCCTTATACACTCTGTGCTTCTCTTCATACTCTTCCCCCCTCTAAAAGTTACTGTATTGCAGGGATCAGCAATCTTGGCATGTGGCCCCCTAGGGTAAACACCCTTGGCTGGCCCGGACAGTTTGTTTACCTGCTGCATCTGCAAGTTTGGCCAATCGTGGCTCCCATTGGCCGCGGTTCGCCGCTCTGGTCTGTGGGAAGTGGTGGCCAGCTCCGCACCACTTCCTGCAGCCCCCATTGGACCAAAATGGCAAACCAGGGCCAGTGGGAGCTGCAATCAGCCAAACCTGCGGGCACTGCAGGTAGATAAACCGGCTGAGCCCACCAAGGGTGTTTACCCTGCAGGGCTGCATGCCAAGGTTGCCGCTCCCTGCTGTATCCTTTTGATAGTATTATGTCCAAAAGCAAACCCAATATTTTGAGATGAGAAAGAAGAACTCTTTTCTGATGAACTGTGTAATTCACTCATTGAGTTTCTATATTATCCCCCTTCTCTGGCTATTAGAAAGCTGCAGGTTTGTTTTTTTTTAAATTGGTCAGCAGTTAATTTCATTTTCAAGCTACCTTACTAAAACTATCTGAATTTCTTTAAACTTACAGTTTGTGTCTTTTTTTTACAACATCAGAAAATTTAATGAGTCCTTCAAATAGAGCACTAATATAAGCTCCAAATGGTAAGATGTAAGGACTGGTATCTAGTCTGCACGCAAACCTTTCCCCAACTGAGTATAACTCCTCTTCAGCATTTCATTTGTTTAGTTTCTTTTAAAAGGGGCAAATTTGGCTCAGTTACACTGGTGTAAATTTGTAAGAACTTCAGTGAAGTCAATTAAGCTGATAAAGTCAATGGACTGCCTCCAGATTTACACCAACTGAGCAGGGTATCTTCTTTTTTTTCTACCTCTGTCACAACTTAAAATACTCCTACTTTGATATAATAAATTTTACCCATAGTCTATTTTTCTAGATTAGACACTTTTTTTTTTCATTTCTCTGATGGGCATTTCCAGTCCTCTAGCACTTCATCTGAATCTTTCAGATTCCTTTTCTACCAGTCATCTGCTGGGCTTTTAACAACGAAACTTTTTCGTAGCAATAAGCACAGACATAATATCATTCTGCAGAAGCACACCTGGATTAATTCTTTTCTCTTTCTGAAGGCACTGATGTTTCATAGATGATGATGATATCCTATGCATTTTTAGAGGAGTGGGAAACCTTGGCTTTGTGCTAAGGGATTTTTTGGTGTCCCAGGACATTTAAAAATCATTTTACGTCCTGCCCTCTCACTGCACTTCCTCTGAGGAGGAAGAGGTGGGGCTAACTGCATCCAATGGAGTGAATTTATCTCTCTTTGTCAAAATGAGGCCACTCTGCCTCATTAAAAACCCTCTTTGCTACAACCACCAGTGCACACAACAGATGTTGGAGTCTATAAAAACAGTTAGTGAGAAATATCGACTATTCCATAATGTGATAAAAACAAAATACATGAATGTTGATGTGACTAACAAAACCAGAATGTGACATCACAAGCAGATGTCGCAATTAACATTTGAGCTGTAGAGACAGTAGGTGAATTTAATTATCTGGGATCATATATATCCAACCACAAGTGTATTCTAAAGAAACTGGAAGAAGACTAGGGGATGGCTCACTCAGCTATGGTTTCCTGTAAGAAAAGATGGAAAAAATGTGGCATTTTAAAATGTACAAAGGTACTATGATGAAAAGCCTAATTTTTTTCCCTATAGCAATTTATGGATGTAAATCAAGTTAATGCTGCTGAGAAGTTAAGATTTTGGAATATGGTGCTGGTGAAGTCTCCTGTGTATTTCCTTGACAAAAAAGAAGACTGTGATATTGTCCAGGATATAATCTGGACTGTTGAACAGCTGTGTCCCCTTAATTCACTAGCATGGGGCGACTTTTACACTGCTTTGCTGTCAGAACATCCACTGCTGGCATGATCACACAGTGTTCAGCATGCAGATTCACTCCCAGCTGAATACATGAGCACTCTGACTAATCACTCATGAATTACATACAGGGCAACACCAGCAAATTCTTAGTCTCATACCCCAGAATTTGCATCCTGTATTGCTCAGTCCTCTTCTGAACAGTATAAGCTCATAGAAAGTTGGTCATTTCATCAAGTCACAATAATAATGCACCAGTCTTGTTATCCCAAATGGAGTTTCCCACACACTTTAATCAAAACACACACTGGTTGAGATAAAACAATAAAATAACTATATTAACCAGAGAAAGATAGATTTTAAGTGAGTACAAGTGATGATGCATAAAAATCAGGGTTGGTTACAAAATAAAATAAAAGAGCTATAGGTATTAGTTTGCATAACTTAAGAAGCCAAGAGAACATAAAAGCAAAGGTTTTATCTCACTGTACCTTGATGTAAATTTCACAGGCTATGTCCCTTTTCAGTCTGGGGTCTTTCAGCCTGGGGTCACTCCCCCTTAGTTCAGTTTCCTTCAGGTATTCACTGATGTCGTGACCAGAGAGATGAGTTGGAGGCCACTGTATCTCATTCTTATACAACTCTCCCCTCTTTGAGACTTACCCCCAGCTTGGGTGCTGGCGACAAGCAGTCTCTTGTGTAAGTGAGGCTTGAACCCTCTATGTGAAATGTTAGTTTCTTGTTTACACCTTTTCCTCTGTTGGAGAATGGCCATTTAAGCAGTTGATAGCCCTTCAACACCTGTCTGAGGTGCTAATGTCTGAAAAACTGGGTGTTACCCAGAATTATAACATATTTCAGTAACAATCATACAGTAGAATCTTATAATTTCACATACATTGTTGATATACATGTTTAATGGATAATAAGGCTCAGCAGATTACAACTTTCCAAATGATACCTCACAAGGCATACTTTGAACCAGATTCACATAGTTTGTAAAAGTAGTGAACATACTAGTACAGTCTGTCACAAAGGCTAATGCCTGTTAGAAATATTATTGGAGGGAAGCAGATCCTGATGTCAGAAATAAACAGCAAACACCTGAAGTCAGAGAGCCTGGTCTCCGAATAGTCTGGTGGCTAGGGCACTGTTGTACAGTATGGGAAACTGACAGAAAAAAAATAATTGGCCCAAAAGTTTTGGTGTAATCATGTCAAATTCACAAATAGTTTCAGGTTGACCAAAACTGCGGTGTTTAACATATAAACTATTCATCTGAAAAATTTCACCTAGCTCTAGCCCTGAAGCACGTGGATACTTTCCCCTGTACTCAGGCTCCTAGTGCCTCTCATTCTATTGCCTCTGATTATGACTGGAAAGACACCTCCCCCCCACCAGTTCTACCTGTTAAGAAGAGTCTGACATTTCCATTATAAACTCCTAATTCTAAAGTATTTACAACAACTCTGACATTTTATTGAAGGTTCATATTGGACCAGTAAAGTCCCAGCTTGGAGCCACTGTGTCTGCAACATTAGAAAAAGTTAAAATACATTTAAAATATCTGACTTAAACCCAGGGACAAGATATAAGTCTCACAAATAGCTAAGTATAGAGGCTTACAAAAGGGAGGGAAGATTGAAAACAGCATTTAATCACCGTATTGACATCACTGAATATAATTAAAGACAAAAACTGGCCCAGTCTTTTTAGTGAGACAGAATTTAAAATGAAATAATGGGTTGAATTTGTTCATGGAGTTATTTCTGGGATGAATTTGATTGCTTTTCCTACTCTTTACATATTATTTATAATTGCTATGATAAATATTGAAATTAAAATCTTTTTGGGACATAACCACTAAAAGCATCAGGAAATGGTGGAAAAAGAAACATCTTTCAGATTTTGGGTGGTGTTTGCAACATGGTTCCCAGATCACCTGTTTTTATGGATGTGTCATATCCTAAGAGGTGAGGAGTTGAAATGTTCTTCAGTAAAGCAAATCAAATTGAGTAAAAGGCTTTAGTTAGTTGTAAATTGTAAATTTTGTAAATTGTATTGTTACAATTATTAGTTCAAACCCCAAACAATACAAAACTCACTATGTTTGATGTTTTGGTAAAAATCTGTGGCCTGATTGTGTTCCCATAGAAGTCAATGAGTGTTTTGCCATTGAGTTCATTCAGCATAGGATAGTGCATGTGAAAGGAGCACAGGTTGTTCTAAAGGTTCTATTAAATTTTAGTAACCTTGAATGATTTATGATGTTTCATTATCTTAAATTGGCCAAGTTTCACTTTGAGTCAGAAACTTGGAGCAGAACTTGGGGTTCAAACTAACATTAAGTGAAAGTGATGAGAAGATTCAAATGACTGCACTGTGCCCCAGGAGTGAATACTATTGAGTTTCACATAGCTTTGGTTAAAATATCATCTTTGGCTCACCATACCATGCCTAAATATCACAGTGTAGTGGCAGCACATTCTTCTAACAGCGGACATCTAGAAGGCTTCAGTTTTGTGTGCAAAACCTTATTGAAACAAAGAAAGTTGCATTTGTAACAAGGTGTACAAGCAGGTCTAAAAAAAAAGAGAGGGGGTTGTGTCCTTTTGTGCTTCTTTATAATGTTGCAAGAAGGCCTGAAATGTACATGTTGTTTCCATTTGCTTTATTTATTTATTTATTTATTTATTTATTTATTTATTTATTTATTT